>NC_051169.1:1528512-1953733 GCF_013339725.1 Rhipicephalus microplus | reverse complement strand
AATTTTGGTGACCACGTGAGGTCTGTATCACCAAGGCTTTACTGTGAATTGGAATGCTGGCCAGTTGGTACAACATATTGTGGAAATATATGAGCGCACAAGGTAGAAAACAGTTTCTCGTTGCTGGTGCTATCTGGAAGGCCCAAAGCTTGTTTGTACGCCTTTCGTATGAGTGCGTTGATTTTGAGTTTTTCGGCTGTATACCAGTTTAGATATGGCGCTACGTATATAATGTGACTTATGGCGAATGAATAAATAAGCCTGATGACGTTAGCCTCTTTCATGCCTTGGTGTTTGTTGGTGACTCTCTTGGTTAGCCGTATTGCGTTGGTGACTTTGGTTACTAACCTCTTGACGGTTTCACCGTTTGTACCCTTAGACTCTATGATGAGTCCAAGGACTCTGATTTGTTGCACTTTAGGAATAGTCCTGCCGTTTTTGGTGTGAATTTGGATCTCTTCGTAAGCACGGTCCCGGTTGTATCCCTTGGGTGGTCTGCCTTTAAGTGTGGGGCGATAGAGGAGGAGTTCGAATTTATCTGGCGAGCACTCGAGGCCAGTACCATCAAGATACTCCTCAATAGTGGTGACGGCCTCTTGTAGTCTCTGCTCTATCTCTCCGTCACTACCTTCACACGCCCAGATGGTGATATCATCTGCATATATAGAATGATGTATTCCGTACATTGAGTTCAGCCGCGCCGGGAGTCCTATCAGCATTGGCGATATGACCGTACCCTGCGGGGTACCAGCACTGCCCATAGGCCTTTCCTCAGATCTCAGTTCTCCCATTACGATAGATGCCGTTCTGTCTGTTAGGAAGCCCTTGACATAGTTATACGCCCTTGATACTAAGCTTAATTGGCAGATCTGATGTAAGATAGCCGTATGCGATGCTTTGTCGAAGGCTTTTTTAAGGTCTAACCCTAAGATAGCCCGGGTAGCTCTTGTTTTGTTGTCTAGAATCTGCTGCTTAATTTGCAGCATGGCGTCTTGCGTGGAGAGCCGTGTGCGGAACGCCAACATGGAATCTGGGTAGATTTCGTTCTTCTCAAGATAAGTGTTGATTCTGTCTAGAAAAGCGTGTTCCATCAGCTTCCCAGCACAAGACGTTAGTGATATGGGGCGTAAATTCGATAGATCGGGGGGTGTCCCAGGCTTGGGGATGAGGATTACTTTAGCTTTTTTCCACTGTTTTGGTATAGTGCCCTTGGTCCAGCACTCGTTAATATATTGCGTGATGTTCTCTATGGCTTGGTCGTCAAGGTTCCGTAGTGTTCTGTTAGTGATCCCGTCTGGTCCCGGTGCAGATTTGGTGTTTAGCTTCTGTAGCGCGGCCCTGATTTCAGCCACAGTAAACTCCTCATCTAAGAGCTCGTTCGGGCCTCTGGAATATGGTCCGTGCTCTATGACAGGCATGGCGGGAATGTACGTGTTGCTAGCCTCAGCGATAAAGTCCTCCTCACTGCCGTTATACTGGTGCACCAGTTTACGCAAGGTTTGCTTGTGTGCTGATTTGGTGTTATCTGGGTATAGCAGGTGTTTGAGCATGCGCCATGTCTGACCAGCATTCATTTGGCCATCAAGACTATTACAAACTTGGTCCCATTGCTGTTTGCTTAGCTGCTTACAATGTTCTTCGATCTGTTTGTTTAGCTTGGCTATGCGCTTGCGCAAGGGCCTGTTGTGCCTCTGTCCCCGCCATCTATTCTGCAGTGATTGTTTGGCCTCCCACATGTGTGCGAGACGGCTATCAATCTGCTCTAGGGGTGGACTTGAAGTGATACTCCGCGTTGCCTCGCTGACGTCGTTATTGACATCTTTGATCCAATCTTCTATATTGCTGATAGGGTCTTGTTTTTTCGCGTTTCTGACTTTCCGAAACTTATCCCAGTCAGTCCATCTAATCTGTCTGAATTTTTGCGGCAGCCATGGTTTCTATCCTGATTTCTAATATTCGATGATCACTCCCCAGATCATCGAATGTGTTTTTCCATTTAGCGGTCCCCGCGTTACGAACTAACGTTAAGTCTGGAGTGGTGTCTCTTGCAAGCCCAGTTCCCTTACGCGTAGGGGAGTCGGGGTCAGTGATGAGAGTTAACACTGTTTCTTGAATATCCTGCCATAGCGTTTTTCCTTTGGCTCTTGTGTATCCGTATCCCCAAGCACTGTGTGGAGCGTTAAAGTCTCCACCTATGACGAGTGGATTGGGTCCCGCTATATCTACGGCCTTCTTAAAGAGAAGAAGGAAGCGTTGTCGTATGCGTGTGGGATTGCTGTACAAATTCAGAATAAATATGCTCGGAGATTTTTTTCTTTTAGGGGCAAGTTGTACGAGTATATGTTCAATTTCTGTGATGTGGGTGTCGTGGCAGATTGCTACGAGTTCCTTCCTTACTAGAGTGGTTAGTGTTCTAATATCCCCTGTTGAGGGGCCGATCGCCTGATATCCCGGTAGCTTAGCTAAAGCATGGGTTTCCTGCAAAATTAGAACATCCGGTTTGGTTTTGTCTCTAAGGTGTTGTTGCAAGACTGCTCTCTTCCTCTCATAGCTCCTGCAATTCCACTGCCAAATAATTAAGTCTCTTTTTCTCGGCTTCCCTATTTTGAGTTGGCTATCGAAGAGGGAGGAGGGTGAAAGGAGGCAGGCCTCATGAAATTAGTTGATATAGCGACTGATGCGGTGCCCTGAGATAAGTGTGAATTTCCTTCAATGCTTATCGGAAGGTTGGTAGCTGGAAGTACCGGAGGTGTCCTAAGGTTGAGATTGGCTACGTTAGCTTCGAGTTTATCTAGTCTATTCATGATCATAGATATTGCAAGCGAGAGGTTGTTGGTTGCCTCTGCCTGTTCCTTAACTGCTTTCTGTATTTCGGACAATGTTTGATTAATGTTCGAGCTTTGCGCCGTAGTTTTGTCATTAGACACCTGAGCTTTCCTTTTAAGAGGTGGCGGGGTACTGTCCTCGTCCATTCGGTTATCTAGCATTTCTTCGAGGCGCTCTTGGGCCGCGGAACGCATTTGACTAGAAGTTCTATTTGTGCAGTTTTTAAGACTTTGAATTTCCCGAGTAAGTTGTGATATCAATTCTCTAAGCTCAGCGTTTTCTTTTTTCAGCTCTGCCATATCACTGGCATTATGCGCAGTCTCCCCCGAAGGCTCAGGGCGCGTCCCTTTAGCCACGTCTGACCAGCTCACCGTGAATGCCGGGTTCCCTTGATGACCATTGCCACCCTTTGGCTTAGATCGGGATCTGGAACGGGATGTAGTGCGCCTTCTCGGTCCCGGAGACTGGGTGGTGTGGCCGCGGGGCGTTGCGCAGGACCAGGACCTTGATCTGGACTCAGGCGTTGCCCTCGTCCGGAATTTAGACCTCCCGCGTTCGGTTGGCTTGGTGGTAGGGGGGTAGTTCTCCTCAAGCGTCTCTTGAAGTTGTCGGAACCACTGGCGTTGTTTTACGATGTAGGGTGTCTTGAACTTGGCCTTGCAGAGTTTGTCAGCCGTGGGATGATCCTTGCCGCACAGCTGACATCGTGGCTGACAGTGGTGGTCCTCGCTCGGATCAGGCGTTCCACAACCCGCACATAGCTTGTAGTTTGGCCTCCAGCACACGTCACTCCTGTGCCAAAGTCTGTTGCATTGTTTGCAAAAGTCAACTTGTTTCCTGTATAGTGAACAGCGTGTGAGCACTCCTCTGTACATAACGTGCGTCGGGACTCTGCTGCCGTCAAAAAGGACTATCACTGTCGTGGTGTTGCCAAGGCGTTTGGCTGCGATGGCCGTAGGATTTCGGGCTGTAATAATAGCTGCGGTGATGTCCCATGGCGTTTCATTCAAAGGAACTCCTTTGATTACACTTTTGGCAGTGAGTTCCGGGGCCGTCTCGTATGCTCCCACCTCATACAACTTGTCGTTGGCTTTGATGTGCTTGATGCCTTGGTACTTATCTGCATGGTCTTGGTTTGGGGTGCTAACGACCAAGATGTTCTGAAAATTATTCGGACAAATCGTGTCCTTCTCTCTTTCTTCATAAGGGATCTCGGCCGCTTCATACACAGCTTTGTCTAGCTCCGTTAAGCTGAGCTTGGATAGCTGCAGTCCTCATCTTGGCCTTATAACTATCTTGAAGTCACCTGTCGGCAGTCTTGGCATTTTGCTGGCTCTGGTTATCCGGGATATCAGGTTTGCACCGCGCGTTCTAGGTGTTCGGGTAGGGCTAGGGCTACCACGGCGTTCCTGGCTACCTTTCTTCGCACGTTTTCTGTATCGAACTTCTGTCCACCCGTTGCCTGTGTCATCTTCTTGTTGGGTGACGTCTTCGTCTTCCCGTCGGGTGGCGTCTTCATTCTGCTGCGATACCTCCATTATTGATGATTACGGCCTGTATGGCGCGAACGCCGAGGCCTGGCTATCGTGAGGCCGCCCCAGTCGACGCGGAGCGCCGGTCGTAGGAGTAGTAGACGCTACTTGGTGGAGGCTGGTTTTCGGTCGCAAAATCTCAAAAAAATGATCACCCACCTTAGAATATGGTCTCTTCGGATTCTCGGTGACGAGAAGAATCAGATGGTATATAAATCCGAGCGGTGCCTGGCTGTATTCGCTGCGAAATCATTCTATGAGAACGGAGCCGACGTGAAGAGCGTCCATTCACCTCGGTGACCGCAGCGCCTCCCTCACGCTTGGGGTGTTCTTATTCTTTCTTTTTATTCGCATTACCGGTTATTTTTACCTTGAATTCACTATGGTTCGGCAGAAAAAAAAACTGGCAGCATATCCACGGGGTGGATGATGGAGAGTGGGGCGAAGCTTCCGTCCGTGTATTCGTTCTTGCTTCCGTCCGTCCATGCGTCCATCCATGCGTCCACCCATGCGTCCATCCGCCCGTCCTCGCGTGCGTCTGTACGTGTGTCCGCACGTCCATCCATGCGTCCGTCCATGCGCTCGTCCGTGCATCCACCCTGCGTCCGCCCATGCGTCCATCCGTTTGTGCAGCCATTCGTGCGTCCGTCCATGCATCTGTCTGTGTGTCCATTCGTCCATCTAGTCAACACTCCAAGTACAACAATCTCGCATTTTTTCATTATAAATTCCGCATATAGAAGCACCGCCATCCAGCAGACATTCCAAAGACTAAACGAGAGGTGGCACACGCACAATTTCTTACGGCTTGCGCTTCGGGTCTTCTTCCCACCTTCAACCACCTTGAGTTCATGGCATATACTAGTTCACTGTATTCATGGCACTGCGGCCCAATGCTCGCTAAACCTTTCTAAAACCAAGGAGGTTACGCCCAGCGAGTATAACGTAGCAACCTTTTCCTGTCAGATAGTGCTCAATGTACATGCCTGTGGCTGCTAATGTGAAATGAGAGACAGGAGGATTCAGCTTTTAATTTCTTACGGCTTGCGCTTCGTATCTGGTTCCCCCCTTTAACCACCTCGAATTCATTCATGGTATATACTAGTTCATTGTATTCATGGCCCTGCTGCTCAACGCTCGCTAAACCTTTCTAAAACTAAGGAGGTTACACCCAGCGAGTATAATATAGCAACCCTTTCTTGTCCCATAGTGCTCAATGTACATGCCAATGGCTGCTAATGGGGATCGCAGCGCGCGCGTTGACTAAAAGCCGAATGTTCCTGTCTCTCATTCCCCATTAGCAGCCATTGGCATGTACATTAAGCACTATTTTTGATTGTTAAACAACGCACAGAAGAAATCTCTCACCGGCACCACCTTGGAGGGCGAATGTTATACCTATTTCAGGTATGTGTCATTGGTGGTTACGTCCTACGAGGGACGCACAAGCCACGCCATAAGGAGCTTCGCCCCTAAAATGGAGCTCACTTAACCCTATTTATCGAAATTTTCTTAAACTGGACTTGTTCGGTCTCACGGCTCAATATATTCAAGCGACTCATGAGTCCGTTAATGTGTAATTAGGTTCTAGATCATAATGCCCGTGCGCTTTAACGCCAATACCTTGCCGTTAAACAAATTGCGCTGAGAAGTCGAGGCACTCGCCCTTCCTCTTACTCTATTGCTCACGCCTCGCGTCAATAAATATCCCGGTGGCGTATGTGCTTTGACAATTGGGTTAGTAGACGTGATTTTAAACATGAATCGCCCTAAGGCAAATTGTAATGCTGAGGAAGAGTAAATACAACCACAAGTCGGCAGAAGACGTGGAGATCATTTATACCAACTAGAGAGAAACATTTTCTGCGTAGAGCTCACTCGCACGCAGATTCGCACAAATTTTTCTCAACTGGGCTCACTCGCCCTTCAATTAGACTCAATCTATCACGAACATTTTTTTTTCTAACTAGAGTCACTCGCTTTTACAACTGGCCGAAATATTCCCCAAGTGACTCCTCTCTGAGATTAGGAATCACGTTGCGATGTGAGTCTGAGCGGGTAGACTCGCGAGTCTGCCGACCTATAGTGCTCACTATGGCGGCTTTTGGCACAGGGCCACGTCCTGGTTCGCACATCGCTGACACTGTAAGCCCTGCACTTGGTGGCGGTGCTGCTCGCCGTAACACCCGACATGTCTTGGACGGGAAAAGCGGCCACAGGGGGAGACGGCGTCGGCGGCGTCTCAGACGACGACGACGACGATGGTGATTACGAAGGCACTGAAGTCGGTGCGACAGTGCACCGATTCTAGCCGGTGGCCGGCGTCTTGAGTGGCGTCTTAATATTTTGTTAAGTGTTATACCATAATTTTTGTCTGGTTTCGTTGTTACGAATTGCCGAGAAGAAAATGTTTTGCTCGGCAAAAATAAAGAATTTTCTAGCGAACTGTGTTTCGCTGTTTTTGTTTCGCTGGCTGCATCGTTAGCGTTTCGTTAAACATGTGCAAAATGACCCTTCAATATCGAGTTGTGGATATGATGCATCTTTAATCAGTGATGAGTTGTGGATATGATCCATCTTTAATATTCTCTCCCTCTTAAAAACTCCGACATCCACGCAGGGATGTACTTGGGAAAATGGTGATATTCCAACTGTTTTAATAAAATTGATTATTCGGTATGTCGTCATTGATGTTTTTGGCAAAGTATTGGTGTGCATTGCTTTTCTATAAAAATGAATATATCAAGTCATGAAGTGTCACATCTTCTTCTCTACTATTTGTGGTCTTTGAAACGTTCTATAAACATTTGCGTTCTATTCGTTCAGTGAGCAAACATGCCACTTCTAAGATGACTGTGCCATAGCCGGAATTAAAATAAAGTGGGCAAGAGTACACGTACGTACAGAGTTTGCCAGTCCGTTTGACGTACATATGTTGTTGATCAAGTTTGACTCGCACATAAAGTGGATGGAGGGGAGTCCAGGGAAGATAGCCAGTGCGGTATGGACTATTGAAACGTTACAATTATAATGAAGGAATGATGATAACAAAAGGAAACAGCAAGCATCATCGCAGAATAAGGCACCACGAGATCGGCGCTCGAGCTCCTCCATCTTCCTCGTCCTGTCGCTATCTCCAATCTCCGACCTGCCCGTTTGGTTAGCCCAATAAACCTCTTTACATTTGGTGGATCGTGCTGGGTAACCACATCGCCTACAACCTGGAACTCCGATCTCGCACCCTGCCGTCGACCATGCAAGTTGACGCTGCCCAACAAACAATACCTCTCGCGGCCACTACTTGCCCCGGCCCGGTTCATCAGCGAGACCCCCCGATCTTTGCCGGCACCGAAGACCAGGACGTCGAGGACTGGCTGTCGTCATACGAGAAAGTCAGTGGACCCAACAGGTGGGATGACGCTGCTAAGCTAGGCACTGTCAATTTTTATCTCACCGACGTGGCCAAGCTGTGGTATACGAACCACGAAACCGAGTTCGCGAATTGGTCCGCCTTCAAGGAGGCAATACGTGCCGTTTTTGGTCGTCCTGCCTTACGGAGCTACGCGCCGAACAACGTCTGCGCACACGGGCACAGGAGCGAGGTGAAACTTTCACATCATATATAGAAGATGTGATTGATCTCTGCCGGCGCGTCGATGCTTCCATGAGCGAGAGTGCGAAGATACAGCACATTATGAAGGGCGTCGACGATGACGTTTTCCAGATGCTTCTCGCGAAGTCTCCAAGCACTGTGGCAGAAGTAGTGACTTTGTGCCAAAGCTATGATGAATTGCGGAGGCAACGAGCTCAGACGCGACGCTCATTCCAGACAATCCAACCAGTGGCCGCACTGGACGCTATGGCTGACCAGGCAAACCTTCTCGCACAAATGAAAGACTTCGTGCGAGAGGAAGTGGCTCGGCAGCTTTCTCTGCTGCCTTTTGCTCAACGCCAGGAGCTCTCGCACCAACAGCCACTGCGACACCCACCACCATTGGCTCCCATGCTCCGACATGTGGTCCAGGAGCAGATTTCCGAGGCTATGCCGGTGCCCTTGCAGCAGCCCACCGTCACCGCGCCTCTTACTTACGCTGAGGCACTAAAGCGGCAGCAGCGACACCACCCCCCGTCGTTCCAGGGACTGCCGTATACCTCAGCCCCGACTCAGCCGTCCACCGCCTGGGTTCCTCCCATTGCCACCACAGCCTCGACACACCCGTCTGCCGCATGGACTGGTCCCCTCGTCGCCAATACTTGGAGAACGCGCGATAACCGGCCCATCTGTTTTGCGTGCGGCGGCCCTGGCCATATCGCCCGTTACTGCCGTCGTCGCGTGCCGGGATACACAGACGCCCGGACACAGAACAGCTTCATGGACCTTTCTCCATCCCGTCTGGAAAATTCTGACCCTCAGTCAAGCTCGTCTTCACGGGAATGTCCGCGTACTATGTCTGGTCGCTCACCTTCACCCCGTCGTCGCTCCCTGTCACCCATGCGTCGTCGGCCAGCTCCTGAACACGAGGGAAACTAACCGCCGCAGTTCAGGAGGCAAGAACTGCGCTGTCGAAATGCTCAAGTCCTCGGACATTGCCGTCGAATATTGTCGAAGTTTTTGTGGAAGGTACTCGAGCATATGCTCTAGTGGATACTGGTGCTGCCGTTTCCGTGATAGACGCTAAACTTTGCCGCAAGCTCCGTAAAGTGACGACGCCTCTTAACATGATGTCCTTGCAAACAGCGAATGGAGACCCGGTTCAGCCTGTAGCCGCCTGTACTGTCCGACTGATGATCGCGAATGACCACTACACTGTTGAGTTTATTGTCCTGTCGTCATGCTCACACGACATCATACTTGGATGGGATTTTTTATCGCGTAACCATGCCGTTATTGATTGTGCAAGATCGGAGCTTGAACTTTTCCCGTTTTACGACCAACCAACCAGCCGCATTCAGCCCGCCGTACACAAACTCGTCGTCAAAGAAGGCACTGAAATTCCCCCGACAGCAGCTGTGTTGCTCCCCGTGTTCTGTGACGGCATTAGGAACGAAGCTGCATTCTTTGAGCCATCAAGCCTCTTCCTTAGTCGAAAATCACTTCTTCTGCCTTATTCAACCCTCTCTATTTCTGAAGGAAACAGTGCCCTTTGCCTCATCAATCCCCTTCCGTATCCCGTTGAACTGTTTCAAGGTGAATCTCTTGGACACGTGCATGCCATTGATAAAGAACAAATTTTTACCATGCCGCCAGATTGTTCCGGTGACTACGACGCCATAAGTGCCCTCAACCCTTCCAATATACCACCTTGCGAGCTTTTCGATTCATCGATTGCCGACGGACTATCGCCATCTGAACGCTCTGAGCTCCTTCAGCTGCTCTACCAGTTTCGTGAATCCTTTGACGTTGCTCAACCTACCCTTGGCCGAACTCCCAGTTTTTTCCACCGCATCGACACAGGTTCCAACGCGCCAGTACGACAGCGACCATACCGTGTTTCCGCCACAGAACGCCAGGTTATCACTGAACACGTTGACGATATGCTCAAGCGCGACGTTATCCGACCTTCCCAAAGTCCATGGGCATCACCTGTCGTTCTTGTTAAGAAGAAGGATGGTGCAATTCGCTTCTGCGTTGATTACAGGCGCTTAAATAAGATCACTCGCAAAGACGTATACCCTTTGCCCAGGATTGATGACGCCCTTGATTGCTTACAAGGTGCCGAGTTTTTTTCGTCGTTAGATTTGCGTTCGGGGTATTGGCAGGTGCCCTTAGCAGATGGTGATCGTCCAAAAACAGCATTCGTGACACCGGACGGGCTATATGAGTTCAATGTCATGCCCTTCGGCCTCTGCAATGCGCCGGCCACATTCGAGCGCATGATGGACTCGGTTTTGCGGGGTTTGAAATGGAACATATGCCTCTGCTACCTCGACGATATCGTCGTCTTTGCACCCGATTTCGCAACACACCTTGTACGCCTGAAACATGTCCTCACGTGTCTGAAGAATGCGCAGCTCCAACTGAATCTAAAGAAATGCCACTTCGCTGCACGGACGCTCACCATTCTCGGTCACGTCGTATCAAAGGATGGTGTTCTTCCCGACCCGGCTAAACCACGCGCTGTTGCTGAATTCCCCAAACCAACGACTGTAAAACAGTTACGCAGCTTCGTAGGATTGTGCTCCTACTTTCGTCGGTTTGTGCGCAACTTTGCCTCCATAATTGCCCCTTTGACCCAACTTTTAAGCAGTGCCAACGACATCTCATCATGGTCTTCCGAATGTGATCACGCATTTACCACTCTTCGCCGTCTCCTGACATCACCGCCTATATTGCGCCACTATGATCCCACGGCTGCAACTGAAATCCATACAGACGCCAGCAGTGTCGGTCTCGGTGCAGTTCTCGCTCAACGAAAGCCTGGATCCCCTGAGTATGTCGTCGCCTACGCCAGCAGAACGCTCAACAAGGCTGAGGTAAACTACAGTGTTACCGAAAAAGAGTGCTTAGCCATACTTTGGGCAATTGTGAAATTTCGCCCATACTTATATGGCCGCACCTTTGCTGTAGTTACAGACCATCATGCCTTATGTTGGTTGTCGTCGCTGAAGGATCCATCAGGTCGCCTTGCTCGTTGGGCTCTGCGACTTCAAGAGTATGACATCCGCGTCGTGTACCGTTCCGGCCGCCAACATGCTGATGCTGATGCGCTCTCGCGATCACCACTGTCGACTGAGGCTGCCTCTATATCTTCTATGGAACACGCGCTGTCCGCTCTTGACATCGACACAATGACCTCTGCACAGCGCGACGATCCATGGATAACTTCGCTTCTGGACGTCTTATCTGGGGTACCGACACTTCCCATCACTCGAGCAATGCGACGCCAGGCTTCGCACTTCACCATTCGAGGTGGCCTCTTGTACCGGCGCAATTACTCACCAGACGGCAGGAAGTGGCTGCTCGTTATTCCCCGAAAGCTGCGCTCTACAATCTGTGCATCATTTCACTCCGACCCGCAATGCGCTCACGCCGGTCTCTTCAAGACCTACGAGCGTTTAAGGAAGCGGTACTACTGGCGTGGGATGTTTACTTTTGTTCGACAGTTTATTCGCGGCTGCCACGAGTGTCAGCGACGAAAACAGCCACCGAATGCAGGAGCAGCTCCACTACAGCCGCTTGCGTGCCCTGACCGCCCATTCGATCGCGTCGGAATCGACCTTTATGGACCACTGCCATTGACCACAGCAGGTAACCGGTGGGCTATCGTTGCTGTAGATCACCTGACACGGTACGCCGAAACCGCTGCTCTTCCTACGGCGACCGCTCAGGACGTCGCATCTTTCATCCTCCATCGGTTTGTGTTGCGTCACGGCCCTCCTCGCGAGCTCCTCAGTGACCGGGGCCGTGTATTTCTATCCGACGTAATCCAAGCACTTCTCCATCAGTGCCATATTGTACACCGGATGAGTACTGCTTACCACCCTCAGACGAATGGCCTGACCGAGCGGTTTATGCGGACCCTGGGTGACATGCTCGCGACGCATGTGGAATCTGACCAAACGAACTGGGACCTGGTTCTTCCGTTTGCGACCAACGCGTACAACACCGCTACCGAAGTCACCACCGGCTTTCGCCATTCTACCTTCAATACGGACGTCAACCATCGCACACCATTGACACTTTGCTGCCATACGCACCAGATGTATCTGAGTGCACGACCGTGTCTGAAGCCGCCCGTCACGCCGAAGAATGCCGCCAACTAGCGAAGCAGTTTACTACGGCTGACCAGCAACGCCAGAAAAAGGCCCGCGATGACGACCACCCTCCTGCCGCCAAGTTCGCCCCTGGAACCCTTGTATGGCTGTATGTACCACCCTGTGCACCTGGTTTGTCTACCAAGCAACTTTCAAATTACCATGGCCCATACCGCGTGCTAGAGCGCACATCGCCCGTCAATTACGCCATCGAACCGCTTACGCCACCCGGTGACCATCGTCGGCGTGGACACGATATTGTTCACGTGGACCGCTTGAAGCCGTACTTCGACCCGCTCGTTCCTACTTGTTAGATCGCCAGGATGGCTTGATCTTTCTCGACGGGGGCAATTATAATGAAGGAATGATGATAACAAAAGGAAACAGCAAGCATCATCGCAGAATAAGGCACCACGAGATCGGCGCTCGAGCTCCTCCATCTTCCTCGTCCTGTCGCTATCTCCAATCTCCGACCTGCCCGTTTGGTTCGCCCAATAAACCTCTTTACACAATGAGTGTTTAGTCGATAAGGCGTGCCTGGATCCGTAGCTTTTGATTATGAAACATATTTCACTGGGGTGCAGTTGCACTCGTTTATGAATGAAACTGGAATTCGCCTCTTTCGCACTACGCCTATGATTCGCAGTTCAACGGTTGAGCAGAAAGGGCAAGTGCGAACGATTAAGCTGGGGCTGTGCAAGAACGCTAGTGCCTCACTGAAAGGCCGATAAGACTGAATGTTGTTGCAGTAGTAGCACTCACAACGGCCAAGCAGCAAAACACCCTTCAGGCTGCTTGATTTGCAGCCTCGTTGCAATAGATGCCATCGTTTCATATCGCCCATTTTTCACGCAGATAGTGAAAAACTGTGATGCTTTGATATAGTAATTATTGGGCAAAATAATTCGTGAGGCTGTCATTGCTTATGCCCCTGACGGCCACCGCATGGTAACCATCAAGGCCGTAGACATCGTTGACATCATCGTTGGCAGCTGGGAGCCAGCTGGGGACAACGAAAACAGACAGTGTGGGACTTGCCGCTGTTAAAGCAGACGTTAAAGGAGTACTGACGCAATTTTGAGGTGCAGCAAAACGGACGTTTTTCGCTTCCTTGGAATATAGTTTGAACGTTCTCCTCACACCGGAACCGGGAAACACACAAAAACATTTGAATCTAATTTTGAAGTTTTCATCTCCCGATTTCTGCAATGCAGCTCCACCTTCAGGCACAGCGCTTGGCGTTTCAAATCAGGTGCACAAAAATTGTGACGTCATATGAATGCTCGCGCGATGGGGTAACGACAAAAATAAAATGGCAGAAAGCGCGACCGGCACACCTTCTCGACTGCCTGTCTAGCTGTGCGCCGCCGACCAGCGTCGTTCATGGTTGGGCTGTGCGATGTCCATTTTCCTGCCAAACCTCGTGGTCACATCGACAGTGATCGAGTGCTGAGACACCTCTGTTGTATGCAAATGGATGCGAGTGTGATTTCATTAATTTTACGATCACCGCATCCCTGTATCACGATGCCACCCAAAGGCTGTGATACCAAGACCGGGGGCGACGTTAGTATGCAGTTTCCCGAACGACCCAGCGGTGAGACAATGTGGGTAGATCTTTTGCGTCGCGATCGCAGCTGCGACTGGACGCCAGCCAAGCGAAGCCGGATTGGCTCGCTGCATTTCAGCCCCGACTGCTACCAGATCGAATATAATCTGTACCTTTTTTAGTTCAGCATCGCGCTGTCAAATAAGTGATATCTGGAGCCAGAAGCTGTGCCCACGCTCTACGCTGCTTCAGCACAACATCGCGATGCAAACCAAGCACCAGAGCCCACACGCAAACGTCTGTTTCCAGTAGACGATAGAGCTGCAGTGGCACACCACGATTTTCTGCGAATGTCTGTCCCCATGTCACTGAGGCATACGTCAGCCTGAGCTGATACGTCGCTGTGAAGCCGCTCCTTCGAAATCCAAACCGAAAGTGGGTTAAGAAAAAGTGATAATAAAATATATTTAATGTGTTTCGAGGCACCATAATACTCTTTCCTGTGTCCTCGATACCAGTGCTTTTATTTACAGCAGAAAACCGAAAATTTTCAGTGTTCATGTGAGTACTCCTTCCATCGAAATCCAAACCGAAAGTGGGTTAAGAAAAAGTGATAATAAAATATATTTAATGTGTTTCGAGGCACCATAATACTCTTTCCTGTGTCCTCGATACCAGTGCTTTTATTTACAGCAGAAAACCGAAAATTTTCAGTGTTCATGTGAGTACTCCTTCAATAAGAAGCCAACTTGGTGTTCTGACACCGCAGACGGAAGCTAGCGAGACCGAGGCACCAGTGGCCTTAAGAGAATAACCCCGGAGCCGACCAGATAATTGTTGAGGTTTAACGTCCCAAACCCACATGATAATGAAAGATGCAATTATGGAGACCGTCAATAATTTAGACCACGTCGGCCTTTTCAATTTGCCCCTAAATCTAAGTCAAGTCAAGATCTTTGAAAATTTGTGCGCACACCCTAGATGGGGGATTGGTCAAGAACCGGATAGTTTTCATGAATGACTTCCTTATTAACTGGTTAAGAATAATATATTTAGGAGAAACAGAAATAAAGACGTAACAGGACGAAATTGACAGCGGAATAGTAAATAATCTGTAGTGTAATACAATGAAGCTGCGCATTTGATTTAAAGTGAATTTGGAAAAGTAATGAAATCTACATAGGAATGTACCTACTTAAACCTATTTAAACCTTTGACGAACTCCTGCAATGCGTGAACAATCTTCCCGTCGCAGTGGCCAAGAGACAAAGCCTCGAAAGTAAGAACATTTTGCGCATTTAAGTCTATTCCGAGAAGGTGGCAAACGGCACCTAAAGTGTTTTTGCGTAAGACAGAGAATCTATTACAGTAAATGGGGTAATGTTCAGTTGGCCCATTTACACCACAGACAGGACAATGAGGTGTGGCTGCCAGACCAGCTCTGTGTAAATATTGCGGAAT
Source organism: Rhipicephalus microplus (assembly GCF_013339725.1). Lineage (NCBI taxonomy): Eukaryota > Metazoa > Arthropoda > Arachnida > Ixodida > Ixodidae > Rhipicephalus > Rhipicephalus microplus. Next base: position 1,938,610 of record NC_051169.1, on the reverse strand, counting down.
CGGACCGCGCAGTCTGGCAATTGCGACTTCCCGCGTTTGACATATTTTACTATTTCAGTGATACATTAAGTGCTTGAATCAAGATGTGGCCGTTATTAAAGATGCAGAAAACTTCTCTAACAACAGTAGTTTTCTTAATCTAGCGCCTATTAAGAATTGCGATGCCGGTTATACCTCAATAACAGGACTATTTAAAGATGACTACAGGGGCCTAGGGCATTTTTTTTTTACTTATCGAAAGTGCGGCGGCCGCCACCGAGACTTTCTGTGACGACCAGAGCGTCAGCAGCCCAATACCATACGCATAAAACATCCATAGCAGGTAGCAAGTTCTTGAGAATCCATACTATTTATACCACGCTCTACAGCCATGACGGTAGCCTTCGGAGCATATTAGGTTGCCTTATCGGTGCCATAAATTTTAACTTCTATACCCCACTTCTACTGCCATTGTTTCAATGTGAAGAAGGCCGTCATAGGACAGTCGAAATCTTCGCTATTCCGTAGTTTTTTTTATATGGTAAGCATCTTTGTTTAAAATCAAGCGTGAAAATTCCCGAATATACTACTTTTCACGAAACTCAACATTTTTAGACAAGGTTGTCAAAACGTGCGTTTCACCTGCGAGAATCACTATCCACTGAAGAAGTTGCACGTGCGTCACACTCCTCGTGATCTGCTCGTTCTAGAACAACGCTGGACACCGCCATGGTAAGACGCCATTTTCTAATGTCCTGTTTGAGCTAGTCGACGCTGTTGGTTTCTCATTTTACGGATCATTCATGAAGCGTTTATTGTCTCGCAAACATCCCCTAAGTAGTCACACTCACCTTGAAACACATCGAGGCCAAAACAATCCAGTTTAAACATAAAATGTGTCATCGGACTTCGTGTCTTCACGAAGTCCGATGTAGTCGCGTTTCTACCTGCTCATAAGAATCCAAAGGAGTTCCAGTGTTTATGAGTAGCGAGGGCGTGCATTGAAGGAAAAATGCCAGCTGGTTATGCGCTTTTTCAAACGGGTGGTTAATTGTGTGGAATCTACCACTGCAAATCACAGTATGTGGATTCACAGCCTGTGTGAACCAAATGCTTTTACGCTCCTGTAGATCGAGTACAACGCCTTTAAAAATCACAGTGATAAATTAAATAACGTTTTATTATACAGTGGCAGCATTCCCGTATGACACTCATGTCGTTTTGGTCACATTGAACATCAACTCTGTGCCACTTTTTTTTTTGGCCGCTAGCTGTTCTTGTTAGCTTACATTGGCGCCTTCTACTGTGGATGGCCAATTAGCTCCCAAATTCACGCAATTAGTTCACATGCAGTAGCACCATTTACGTGGCGACTCGCATATTAGTATGACCACTGAGACATAAAATGCTTGACGTTTTTTTTTTTTTTGCTGCTAATTCTAGATTTATGCTTACCAATGTGCAGTGTACTGCCGACGGCAGGTAGCTTTTAAAACGACTCAATGGGTTAATGAGTTCACCATTTCTAGTGGTGGAGAAGCGTTTCATCTTTTCTTGGCTTCAGTAGGAGCACATTGTGTATATCTTCTTTATCTTGATGGTTGGGCTTATATAATGTGGCATCGCAGAACACGAGGGCAAGGTGTGGATTCCTCCTCACCACAGATGCATTTAGATGGGTTTTTTGTAGCCCCCCACCACTGCATGCCTTGACTGTCGTTCATAATAACCATTAGAATAGCCTGCTTTATCCTTCATATTACCCCGTTTTTAAGCCACGAATATGTCACAAGCATGTTTTGACAGACGAATTCCAGCGTCCATTTAAGTACGTTTCGCAGAGCAAGGCCCAGTTCTCTCGTGCTGGTTACCGCCTAACACCCGGCCGCCAACGCAATATCCTGGCTTCCCTACATCAGCAGCACACCAGGATTTCAGCCCCGATCAACAGAGGTGGTCTGGACTCCTCTATCCGAAGCCTTCCACGCAGCGGGGTGCTCCGGTCCACTCGACCCAACAGCGACGACGGAGAACCACACGTGCGGGCAGTAGATGGCGCCTCGGGCGTTTGCGCCGCCTTCCAGATGCATGATGCACCTGTGGTACAGCGCCTGGAGGCGCCAACGCTCAACTACACTGGGAAGACGGCGCTGTTGGGTGCACATTTGCACACATATATGCTTCTTCGTAGCACCGGACGAGTTACTAGACGTGGTAGAATAGGCTGTTGGCGTATACAGTAAAAAAAAAATCGTGGCTGATCCCCCTTTTCAGGAATCGTTATAACAAGAAAAGGAAGCGTGTCTTCACAAAGACAGTTGAGCGTTCATGGTGCATTGTTTTGCCACAAAGCGAAGGAATGAATGCTACAGCTAGAAATTGAAAATTCAAACTAAGAACGACCACCACTTCGAAACTTTCAGCATGCACCTCAAGCAGAAAGCACGCACCGAATGAGCATTCAAAACACATGCGCGCCCTAACTACTGTCACAGCTCGACGCTTCAAGCACGCTGTTTAACAAGCAAAAAAGACACTCGAAACGAATGTTGCACAACCACCGTGTGCCTCAAATTTTCTTGTCATAAATGACATGCGCATTATCGATGTGTATCTTTGATAGTAAAGAGGCGTCTAGTTTTCAAAGCGCAAGCAAGCAAGATGACAAATAATACCGTGATATGGTTATTAGAAACACGGTTGTTGAGAGCTCAAGAAATTCCGGTCATCTGGTGTTTTTTTTTTATTCACCTTGAAATCGCACAGCATAATGGCCTCCGGCGCTTCTGCTCCACTTAATATGAATGTCAAGGCTGCGATTGAATTCGTGACTTACGGGTTAGCAGCCAAATGATGAAAGTTGTGGGTTAAAAGAGGCCCTTTTTGCTCAACCACTTCTAGAGTTTAGAGTGCTATGCGTAACTCAAGAAATTGAACATAGCGCGAAAAAAAAAAAATACGTTCACTATGTGGGTACTCAGGAATATAAACAGCAAGTCGGCACTTTCCACACCTTTCCTTGTGAATGTTTTACTTTTCTATGCGCAACCTTTTAGTTTCCAGACTAAGCTTTTTTGTCAATGTACTAAGTGAGGCCCCGCCGCGGTGGTCTAGTGGATAAAAAACACGGCTGCTTACCCGCAGGTCGCGGGTTCAAATCCCGGCTGCGGCGGCTGCATTTTCGATGGAGGCGGAAATGTCGTAGGCCTGTGTGCTCAGATTTGGGTACATGTTAAAGAACCTCAGGTGGTCAAAATTTCCGGAGCTCAAACTACGGCGTCTCTCACGATCATATGGTGGTTTTGGGATGTTCAACTCCACATATCAATCATCAATCATATCAATGTACTAAGTGTGTTACTTGAAGTCTTATGCGGACTTATTTCACGATTTTATTAACGCCTGCAATAGTTCATATAAAGAATGAAACAGGCCTTTCATAAAATACTTATTATTTTTTCATGCAAAGGATCGTTGAGAAATGGAAATTGTTAGGAGCTAAGGTCAGACGCGTATGCAGCTCGCAGCACTCCCTTAAATATTCGCGTATTTTCTCTTTCGTTTTTTGTATATCTCCTTGTTTCGATTGCACGTATGGTGTGCCGCATCAGTCATGCGTCGGGTGTGCCTTAGGCGACCAAATGCTGGAGCGAGTTTGCTTAGAGAGCATAACACATGATGAAAAGCGAAAGGTGAACAGCTACAGCTTCTCAGTGACCGCTTGTCTTCAAACTATCAAAATTCGTAACTACTTTATTAGTTTTCGTGCAAGTGTTTGGGGTTGATAACTTTCCATGGAATTTCATAGCTTCTACTGAGTTTTTAACGTGATAGCGTTAAAGAGCTAACTTCGCAGATATTCCAGCGTCAGCGTCGTTGGTTGTGGTCGAAGGACCACCTTATGCGTGACCGATATTTTACCACACGGCCATGAGTCTACTTGTAAATATAGCGAAGTTAACTTCCTCTGCTTGGGATGGCAGGTAAAGTAACTTCCATGGTTTACAAACAGACCCGTCTTGTAGACTTGCTTCACAATGCAACATGAAATGTTGGCCTATAGTGACGCGTTGTACAAGCGCCCATTGGGAGTGGGTGTCAAAACATGCGATTATCATTATGACCTCGTGGTTTAAAGCTGGTCACCCACTACAAAAGCCCCACACGCAATCGCGCCTATTCTCTTAAGTCAACTTGGTTGGTTCATAGCAAGTTGGAAAAGGTTTCGTGCGCTGAGTATTTAAAGTACGCACTAGGAAATATAACGCTAAACTACAAAACACGAAGGTTCGGGTTATTCTTATTTTTGCCCTTTTTTGTTCGCAGTGCCAGTTATTTTCACTTTGATGATCGTGCTCACTATATATGTGTCGGTAGAGAATATTAGAGCTTACCTAAGCTTATTCATCAAAACTTTTTTAAGCTAGACTTGTACGGTCTCACGGCTCAAGTGAGAGTGCCCCATGATTACATTATTGTGCAAGTAAGGTTTAGATCATAAAGCCCGTGCGCTTTAACGCCGATAACTTGCCGTTAAAGAGATTGCGACGAGAATCCAAGGCACTCATCTTAAAGAGCTCGCTTTGGCAGATACTCCTGTGGCAGCATCGGCGTCGTTGGTTGTGATTGAAATACTTTATGCGTGACCGAGAAATCAATAACAGCGTCGTCTGCGTGGCGTGTGCATGATCTACAACACGGCCATGCGTCTGCTTGTGAAAACGATGAAAAGAACTTCCTCTGCTTGGAAATGCATTGAAAGTAACTTTCATGCTTCACAAATCCACGCGTCCTTTATACATGCTTAAAATGCAACATGAAATATTGCAGTAATGACACGTTGTATAAGCGCCTATTTTCAGCGTGCATAAGAACAAAAAATTGTAATAGATACGTCCGAAGCGTGTAAGGCGTGCGGAGCCAGAGCGACGCTGCAGCACATGCTGTGGAAGTGCACCGGTAATGCGCAGCAGTACCCTGCGAACCCAGTAGACATGGCGGTCTCGAACCGCGAGGCGTGATGGGAGGCGGCTCTGCTCAGCCACGACCTTGCCGATCAACTGTGGGCCGTCCGGCAAGCCCAGGATGCCGCCCGGGTCCAAGGACTCGAGGCCGTCAGCTAGGCCGGGGTGCTTGTAGCCCCACCCCGCTCAATGACGCCGGACATATTCAATAAAGTTTTTACTCACTCGCTCATGGTTTAAAGCCGGTGCCAATCTACAAAGGCACACACGCAACGGCGCCTATTCCTTTAAGGCCACGTAGTGGGTGCGTAGCCAGTTCGAAAAAGTTTCGTGCGCTAAGTGGGAACAAGATATTGCTTTCTCGTTCGATTCCTAAAGACGAAGCATTAGGGTATCCTATTTTTTTCTTCTTTGTTGTTCGTGGTGCCGTTTACTTTCACTTTGATCATACAGCTCAGTACGGGTCGGCAAATAAAATTGGAGCTGACTTAAGCCTATTCATCGAAATTTTTCTAAAATAGACCTGCTTGGTCTCACGTTTGAATTGAGTAAAGCGACTCATGAATCCGGTTTTTTGCGATGAAGTGTTTGTTGATAATGCCCGTGTTATTTAACGCAAAAAACTTGCGTTAAAGAGATTGCCGTGGAATGTCTAGCCATTTCCCTCGCACTTCCTCTAATGGTCACTCTTCGCGTCAATAAATATCGCGGCGGTGTATGTGCGTTGAAACAAGTTGGAGTAGACGTGATTATTAGTATCAATTGTCATGGACCGAATAGTAACCCTGAATATAGGTAGATACAGCCATAGGTTGGCAGAAGACGTGGACATCAGTTGCACTGAATGAAGAAATGCATTTTCTGTTTAGAGCTTACTCGCTCGCAGAATCGCACAATTTTTTTTTCAACGGGGCTCACTCGGGTTCCGACTCAAATTTTTTTTCTCAATTGCACCGCCTCTCTCGCAAACATTTTTACAAGCCGGACACAGTCACTTTCACTACTTGCCGAAATATTCCTCAAGAGACTCTCTCAAGTTAGGAATCACGTTCTCATGCGAGTCCGAGCAAGTCGACTCACGAGTTTAGCTATCATTATGGCGGTGTTTCGTGCAGGGCGCCGTTCTGCTTCGCGCATCGCCATTGCTATAAACTCTGCACCTGGTGGCTGTGCCGCTCGCCGTAACACACGACCTGTCGGGGACACGAAAAGTAGCCACGGGGTGAGACGACGAAGGCGGCGTCACGAACGGCGATGACGATGGCGATGACGGTGATGCTGGAAGCGTCGCGACAATCAACCGAGGTTAGCCAACGGCGGGCGCCTTGGCAGACGTCTTAATGTTTTCCTATTGATTATACAATATTGTTTGCTCAATTTTGTTCTCATGAATTGTGGATCAAAAAATGTTTTGTATGACCTAAATAAATAATTTGAATGCGAACTGTCTTATTGTTTTTGTTTCGCTGGTTGTATCGTGGGCGCTTCGTTCAACATGAGCAGAATGACCCTTTCATACCGAGCTGTGGCTGTGTTGCTTACTGGAAATAAAAATGGATAATAGGCTTTTCAGAATTCAGCTTTGATTGCGGAACTTTCATGATCACTAAATAAAACAAGTATAGTAGAGCACTGGATAAAGTTGTCGTTAAAGAGCGGCAGAGCCTGCTATAACAAAAATGTCATCACCCGATAATCAATCACCCTCAGAGATATAGAGTGCAAATTACATGTGTGCAGATTCGCCCAACAACCATAGGTGTTTACTTCGCAAGTTTGTTAACAGCGATTGTAAATCATTTTTTTACGAGCGAGTGAAATCTCCTAACAACCAAAAGTTACAAATGAACGGTTCAGAGTGACGCAGAATTGAGCACCTTAGATTTGAAAAGCTATATTAAATATATTCGTCAAAAGCAACTCGAAGGCGAAAGAATTTAGGTGTGGGTCTTTTGGTATAGTAGTCACCTATCAAAGCGATGTTTCAGAGCTTTGTTGACACTGTGGGTATACAGACGATCGTATTGAATTATAGCTAAGCCCTCCGCAGTAGGTTAGTAGCGTTCAATCGCGCTCATGTTGCGCATTGACATGGCGTGACGCCGAGTGTGATTCTATGGTTTGGCAAGCAATATTAAATGCGAAATATTTGCGAACTGTAAGCAGTTTTATCTATCTATCTATCTATCTATCTATCTATCTATCTATCTATCTATCTATCTATCTATCTATCTATCTAGACTGACTGACTGACCTGACTGACTGACTGAACTGACTGACTGACTGACTGCATGACTGACTGACTGACTGACTTGACTGACTGACTGACTGACTGACTGACTGTTACTGACTGACTGACTGACTGACTGACTGAACGGACTGACTGACTGACCTGACTGACTGACTGACGGACTGACTGACTGACTTACTGACTGTCTGACTGACTGACTGACTGACTGACTGACTGACTGACTGACTGACTGACCTGACTTGACTGACTGACACCTGACCTGACTGACTGACTTGACTGACTGACTGACTGACTGACTGACTAGACTGACTGACTGACTGACTGACTGACTGACTGACCTGACTGACCTGACTGACTGACTGACGGACTGACTGACTGACTGAACTGACTGACTGACTGATTACTGACTGAACTGACTGACTGACTGAACTGACTGACTGACTGACTGACCTGACTGACTGACTGACGGCTGACTGACTGACTGACTGAAGGGACTGACTGACTGACTGACTGACTGACTGCGGACCTGACTGACTGACTGACTTCGACTGACTGACTGACTGACTGACTGACTGACTGACTGACTGACTGACTGACTGACTGACTGACTGACTTTGAGAAAGGCTGGTCCACCAGCAGAAACGTCGGTTAGAATATATCGGGCAAAACGAACGTGCGTCGTACTCTATTTTCCCATATATATATATATATATATATATATATATATATATATATATATATATATATTATATATATATATATATATATGTAGTGGAGCATACGCACTAACGTGTATGCGCCTTCCAAAGAGAAGGAAAAACCCCGTGCTCTGATTGCACGAGAACCTGGGCCGCCTTTTGCCAGACTCGTCGTACGGCCATTTTTCGTTGCGACATCGTTGTGACTTCTCCGGTTCAATAAACGTCATCACATTTGGTGGAGGCTGCTGAGATCCCCAAGCAGACCTGGAGCTGCGCTCTCGCAAGTTGCCCGAGAGACCAATGCAAAACATGACTGACGCAGTCGCCAACCAGCCCATCCCAGCCCAGCCAGCACCACCGGCTGTCCCGTCTACCTGCCCCGGCGCTACTCGCCAACGGGACCCACCAATCTTCAGCGGCAGTGGCGAGCAAGACGTCGACGACTGGCTCTCCTTGTACGAACGCGTAAGCGCCAGTAACAAGTAGGACAACGACTCTAAGCTCGCCTACGTTATATTTTACTTGGCAGACGTAGCTAAACTTTGGTTTACGAACCGCGAAACCGCCATCGCCAACTGGTCTTCCTTTAAGACACTCGTCACTGAAGCGTTCGGCCGACCAGAGGTCCGCAAGCTCCGCGCTGACCAGCGCCTGCGCCACCGAGCCCAGCGGCCTGGCGAGACATTTACTAGTTACATAGAGGACGTGCTCGACCTCTGCAGGCGTGTGAATCCATCTATGCCCGAAGAAGAGAAAATTCGGCAGATTCTCAAGGGCATTGAGGATGGCGCATTCCAGATGTTGCTAGCGAAAACCCCGAACACGGTGGCAATCCTCGTAAGCCTCTGCCAGAGCTTTGATGAATTGCGCCGTCAGCGTTCCATCGCCCGACAGAGTGTCCCACCGCCGGATTCGATCTCGGCCGTCACACTCACAAATGCCAACGTTTGCAAAGAAAGTCTGTCCAACCAGATCAAAGACTTCATCAGGGAGGAAGTCTCCCGACAGCTCTGCCTGCTGCCGCATAGCGACGCGCCCACCGCAAGCCTGCCTACGACACTGCAGCAGGCCATACGCACGGAAATTTGTGATGTCCTCCCTACAGTGCAGGCCCCTTACCCTTGCACTTCAGTAGCACCTAATCTCTCAGCTGTCGGCTACGCACCACCTTCACCTCTCAGCTTCGCAGCTGTGGTCGCGCAGCCCCCACCGCATCCAGTCGCCTTATCAGCTCCACCTCCTCCGGCCTCGCCTCCAGTTTACAGGCCCTCATCTCACTTTTTCCATCGATCTAATGAGTGGCGCACCCAAGACAATCGTCCTATCTGCTTCGCCTGTGGCATCGCTGGCCACATTGCACGCTTCTGCCGCCGTCGCCCCACACCTGCAAACGCATACTTCGGAACTCCTACCTACGCGCCGCAGCAGGCCACCGCATCTGCATATGAACAGAGGCACTCAGACTCGGATCGCCGCCCATCGACTGCTCGTTTCCCATCCCCTCGTCGCCGGTCGCCATCGCCTATGCGTCGTCGACCACCTCCTGAGGAGGCAAACTAATCAGTGCAGTTCCGGAGGCAAGAACTGCAACTTGTGCGCAATTCCCAAGGCCTCCGTTTTCGCCGAAAAATGTTGTTGATGTCGATGTTGAGGGAGTCGCCACATTAGCGTTAATTGATACCGGGGCCGCCGTTTCTGTGATGGACGCCAAATTTTGTCGGAAACTGAAGAAAGTGACCACATCTCTCTGTGGCATAGTGCTGTCCACGGCTAGCGCGCAACGCATTCATCCCTCGGCTCTGTGTACGGCGCGCGTCGTCATCCAAGACGTTTTGTACGTCGTACAGTTTTTTGTTCTTCCATCTTGCTCTCATGACCTTATCCTCGGTTGGGATTTGTTATCAGGTCATGAAGCTATCATCGATTGTTCCCGTGCCGAAGTGTCCCTTGTGCCAACATATAAATTTCCACCACCCGACCGGTCTCCTCGGCTCTGCAAACTCATCGCTGACGACGACATCACCTTGCCCCCGGAAGCTTCGGTCCCTGTAAGCTTTTCATGTGTGGCGCAACCTGACGCCACGGTGGTGTTTACGCCATCTCCTGTTTTTACTGAACGCAAGGGCATCGTTCTCCCATTTGCCGTTCTTACAATTGCATCTGGTTTAACCGTAATGCTGGTTACCAACCACTGCAACTACCCCATCAGCTTACTTCGTGGTGAAACGGTGGGATATGTGCAACTTGTTGACCATATCCATGATATTATTCTTCCCGACGAAACGCCATGTCACATTGCCGCAATAACTCATGCGTCTGAGCCATCAAGTTTGTCAGCCTTCGACAATGCTATTGACGCAGACCTTCCCCTCTCGCATCGCCGCCAACTTGCTGCTCTCCTTAACAAGTTTCGCTCTTCTTTCGACTTTCAAGAACCTGCTTTGGGCCGCACCACGACTATCACTCATAATATTGACACCGGCTCACATTTGCCTCTGCGACAGCGTCCTTACCGCGTTTCCGCCGAAGAGCGCCGCGTCATTACGGAGCAAGTAGACGACATGCTTAAATGTGGAGTGATACAGCCTTCTCAAAGCGCTTGGTCATCACCTGTCGTTCTGGTAAAGAAAAAAGATGGCACCGTTCGATTTTGCGTGAACTATCGCCGCTTAAACAAGATTACGAAGAAAGATGTCTACCCGCTACCATGAACAGACGATGCTCTTGACTGTTTACAAAGCGCCGAGTACTTTACATCCTTGGATCTGCGTTATGGGTATTGGCAGGTGCCAATGGCTGAATGTGATCGCCCTAAAACAGCCTTTGTAACGCCACATGGTCTATATGAGTTCAAAGTGATGCCATTTGGGTTCTGCAACGCACCTGCCACATTTGAGCGCATGATCGATACCATCTTGCGTGCCCATAAGTGGAAAACTTGCTTGTGTTACCTGGATGACATCGTAGTCTTTTCGTCTGATTTCCCGACACATCTTGTTCGCCTCCACGAGATTCTGACGTGTCTAACTTCTGCGGGCCTACAACTTAACTCCAAAAAGTGCCACTTCGCAGCACGAAAACTAACCATCTTGGGACATGTCATCACAAGAGACGGTGTTCTTCCGGATCCCGATAAGCTTCAGGCTGTCGCTGACTTCCCGTTGCCCACATCACTGAAAGCCCTAAGAAGTTTCGTCGGTCTCTGCTCCTACTTTCGTCGCTTCGTGCCCAACTTCGCGTCCATCATCGCACCTCTAACAAGTCTGCTCTCCAACAGCAAAGGTATATCTGCATGGTCACCTGCATGTGACGACACATTTCGCCAGCTGCGCCGCCTGCTGACCTCACCACCCATTCTTCGTCACTACGACCCCGCTGCTGCCACAGAAATTCACACCGATGCAAGTGGCATCCGTCTTGGTGCAGTTTTGGCACAACGGAAAGGCACCCAAGCCGAATACGTAGTCGCCTATGCAAGTCGCGCTCTCAAGAAGGCTGAATTGAATTACTCCGTGACAGAGAAGGAGTGTTTGGCCATAATCTGGGCCTTGACGAAGTTTCGCCCGTACCTTTACGGCCGCCCTTTCGACGTGGTCACGGACCACCACGCTCTATGTTGGCTGTCCACATTGAAAGACCCGTCCGGACGCCTGGGACGTTGGGCACTTCGATTGCAAGAATACGACATCCGTGTAGTATATCGTTCCGGTCGCAAGCATGCAGATGCCGATGCACTTTCGCGATCGCCTTTAACCCCAGATGTGGCATCTCTGTCACCACTTTTTACCACCTTGTCACCAATAGACACCACTGACATGCTCTAGGAGCAGCGTAAAGATCCATACCTTGCATTGTTACTCGACTACCTTACCGATCCGTCTGCTGTCCCTTCCACGAGAGCGCTACGCCGACAAGCAGCCCACTTTTCCGTGCGAGACAGCATTCTGTACCGCCGCAACTACATGCCTGGTGGTCGGAAGTGGCTCCTTGCTGTCCCAACTCATATGCGCTCTGACATCTGCATGAATTTCCATGCAGACCCTCAAAGTGCTCACGCAGGTGTGCTGAAAACCTACGAAAGGCTGCGCCAACGATATTACTGGCGAGGAATGTATCGCTTTGTGCAGAAATACGTTCAGTCTTGCACCACTTGCCAACAGAACAAGACACCTCCGCGGCACCTTACTGGCATGTTACAGGCGCTCCCATGCCCGGCTCGCCCATTCGACCACGTGGGTATCGATCTCTATGGCCCCCTCCCATATAGTCGCTCTGGAAACAGGTGGATTATTGTCGGCGTCGATCATCTGACACGCTACGCTGAGACTGCAGCTCTACCAGCAGCAACCGCCCACGAAGTTGCACTCTTCATTCTCCGCAGCTTCATTCTCCGCCATGGGGCTCCACGGGAATTACTCAGTGATAGGGGTCGAGTGTTCCTGTCGGAGGTTATCCAAGCTATTCTCGCTGAATGCAACATCATCCACCGGAAATCTACCGCATACCATCCACAGACGAATGGTCTCACTGAACGGTTCAACCGCACACTTGGCGACATGCTGAGGATGTACACCTCCTCCGACCACATTAACTGGGACGCTGTCTTGCCTTTTGTTACCTTCGCTTACAACACCGCGACGCAAGCGACTACCGGTTTTTCCCCGTTCTTTCTGTTGTACAGCCGCGAACCATCCCACCCACTCGACACCATACTCCCGTACCGCCCTGATGTATCGGAGTGCTCCCCACTTTCGGAAGTCACCAGATACGCTGAAGACTGCCGTCAGTTGGCTCGGTCTATGACAAGTGAGGCTCAAGGTCTACAAATAACCCGACATGATGACGCTCATCACATAGCGCCTACGTTTCGTACTGGCTCCCTCGTGTGTCTTTGGGTGCCCCCGCACGTTCCTGGCCTGTCTTCTAAACTTCTGGCCCGGTACCATGGTCCATACCGTGTCATTGACGCAACCTCACCAGTGAATTACATCGTCGAGCCCCTAACACAATCGCCAGATTTGCGCCGTCGAGAACGCGAGACCGTACACGTCAACCGTCTCAAGCCCTACTACGACCACCTCATTGTGCCTACTCCCTGAGTCGCCAGGATGGCTACTCTTCAACCCGGGGTGTATTGTAGTGGAGCATATGCACTAACGTGTATGCGCCTTCCAAAGAGAAGGAAAAACCCCGTGCTCTGATTGCACGAGAACCTGGGCCGCCTTTTGCCAGACTTGTCGTACGGCCATTTTTCGTTGCGACATCGTTGCGACTTCTCCGGTTCAATAAACGTCATCACAATATATATATATATATATATATATATATATATAATATATATATATATATATATATATATATATATAATATATATATATATATACATATGACGGACATCGCTAAAGCATATGATACCGTGGAGCACTCTATTATGATAGATCGATTAGAATACCTTGATTTTCCATCATACATAGTAGTGTGGGTTCACAATTTTCTTGCAGACAGAAAATTTTATTGTTTTAGAGATGGGTTGTCATCATCTACTCATACCCAAACGAGAGGAGTATCGCAAGGCTCGGTGCTTTCCCCGGTGCCATTTAATTTAGTAATGAGCACCATTCCACGTAAACAGGATATAACAACTTATGTTTATGCAGACGATATCGCATTAATTGCAATGGCAGATAACATTGAGACCTTATATGAACGGCTGCAGACTTACCTTAGTATATTGGAGAGCTGGCTCGATGGCAACAGCTTTTTACTTAATCCGAGTAAATGTGCCCTCCTTGTTTTCCCGCTGCAATACCCTGTGAACATCTCTCTGTCTTAGCACCATGAGGACATACCACAGCTGGAATCTGTTAAATACCTTGGAGTAATTTATCACACGTCGTTTAACTGGTGACCTCATATCGAATATATCGCCGGAAAAGGAGTGCGGGTCATTGGCATATTACGTAGGCTAAGCAACTACCGCATAGGTATGAGAAGAGACACATTGGTAATGATATATCGCATGTACGTTCGTCCCATTTTGGAATTTGGATGTGTACTTTTCTCTGGAGTTCCAGCTTACAAGTTGCGAGCTCTAATTCTTCTGGAAAAAGAAGCTTTGCGCTTATGCCTTGGCCTTCCCAAAACAGTTGCCAACAATGTGTTGTATCTCGAATCGAGGGTCCCTCCGCTTTCTTGTAGAATTCGCCTTCTGACTGTTCAGACATTCTTAAGAATTTATGAATCACCATTACGACATTCAGAAACAGCCTTTATTTCCACCCCGGAATCATTTTTTCTTCTAGATGGCCGTGATTTCACACGCCACAAATTATATTTGTGACAATTTACTGGAGCCTCTAAACGTACGTATAAGGGACATCATGCCGAGTCGTGATAATTTAGCACGGTGGAAATTCAATTCGACGACATTTTTCCTAATAATGCCAAATTACTTCCCCATAATACTTTGGATGGTTTACTACAAGATCACCTGCGCCGTATTACAACGAACGTTATTATTGCTACAGACGCATCGCAATACGAGGAAAAGTCAGGGGTTGGTATTTTCAGCCCGATTTTTAATTGGATTTATTCCCTTCGACTACCCGATTTCATACCCGTTTTTGTGGCTGAGTTTCTGGCAGTGATGCTCGCCTTACGCAAGTTAGATACAGCAATTACATCAGCTGTCATAATAACAGATTCCCTATCTCTCTTTTCGGCACTTTCTGTTGGTGCTGATAATCAAGTAACAAAGGCGTTCCGTGCTCTAGTACCTGCGCATTTGAGAAAAGTATGATTAGTTTGGGTGCCTGGACATAAAGGTTTGTTTCTAAATGAAATAGCCGATTCCTTAGCTAGGTCTTCAATCAGCGAACCAATGCTACCACTCTGTCCATCATCCGCTTATGTGACTGCTGCTCGATTCTGCAGACCTACGCTTATGCAAGTTTTTAAAGGTTCAGCACTAACAAACTCTAGAGAATATCGCAATTTATTATATCCCTGGCGAAGAGACTTTGGCCGCACTCGAAAACAAGAAGTAGCTATCACAAGGCTGCGTTGCCGGGTACCAAATCTAAATTTCTATAAACACAGGTCTGCTCAGGCACCTTCGCCACTGTGTGCATTCTGTGATGAACTGGAAACAATAGACCATTTCTTTTTGACCTGCAGGCGGCTTAACACATTACGAAAAACCCTATTAGATATACCTTTACGTGGTATTGGTATGGACTCAACTCTGCCTGTCATTTTGTTTTTTGGAGCTTCCATTTCTGGTTTGTCTAATGCGACAGTGTGCGCGGCCGTCCGGGACTATATTGATGAAACTAATAGGTTGACTAATTAACCAGTTTCATTATCCTAACAGGTCCACATAATTATATACGTATAAAATCATATTATTGCTGTATTCTAAGAATAAATTCGTTTATGTAAATATTTGCATGCATTACATTAAGCAACACACTTTCCTAGGCTATCGGTAATCTTTCTGTTAAACCTCCATCATTCAAAATCTCAACAGTAAATTTTGAAACCACTCAATTCTTGGCCAATCCCCCACAGTGGGTATGCGCCACTTACAATAGGAGAACAACAAAAACAGACAGTGCGGGACTATCCACTGTTGCAGCAGACGTCAAGCCAAAGCCTGGTGCTGATGCACCGCAGACAGAAGCTTGTGAGACCGGGGCACTAGTGGCCTTAAGAGAATTACCTCAGAGCCCACGCGATAGTTTTTGGGGATAAACGTCCCAAACCCACATAATAATGAGAGACGCCGTTGGGGAGGCCGTCGAGAATTCGAGCCACCTGGGGTTCTTCAACATGCACCTAAATCTAACTACACGGGCCTCAAGCATATTCGTCTTCATCGAAAATGGGGCAGCCAGCGCCGGGATTTTTAATGACGACCAGCGGGTCAGCAGCCCAGCACCATACACATAAGACCACTGTAGCGGGCTACAAACTTTTGCTAATCAAAACTATTGATATATACAACCCTCTGCAGCAATGACGGTAGCCTTCGGAGTATAATAAATTGCCTTGTTGGTGCCATACGTTTGAACATGTACACCACACTTGTACTGCATTGTTTAATTGTGAACAAAGCTGCCATAAGAGAGTCGAAACCTTCGATATTTCATGTTTCTTTATATTTGGTTGGTATCTCTGTGAACCGTGAACATTTTCAAATAGACCACTTTTCAACGCACTCAACATTTTAAGACAAGGTTGTCCAAACGCGTTTCACGCGCGAGAATCACAATCCACCGAAAAAGAAGTTGCGCGTGCGTTGCGCTCCGCGTGATCTTCTCGTTCTAGAATAACGCTGGACACCACCATGGTAAGACGCCATTTTCTAGTCTCCTGTTTGAGCTAGTAAACGCTGTTGGTTTCTCATTTAACTACTCAATAATAGAGCCTTCATTGTTTCGCAATTATCTCCTGAGTAGTCTCGAAACATATCTAAGCCAAAACAATCCAGTTTAAATATAGGATGTGCCATCAGACTTCGTGTCTTCACAACGACAGTCGCGTTTCTAACCTGTTCATCTGAATCCGGAGGAGTTCCAGTGTTTATGAGCAGCAAGGGCGTGCATAGAAAAAAAAATGTCGGCTGTTTATGTGCTTCTTAAAAATAGTGGTTTGGTTGTGTGGAATACCACTGCGAGTCACAGTGTGTGGATTCGCAGCCTGTGTGAACCACATGCTTTTCTTGCACGCCTGGAGCAATCGCAGCGATAAATTAAATAACGTTTTGTTATACAGTAGCAGCATCCCCGTAAAGATTCTTATGTCGTTTAGGTCATTTTGAACATTAAATTCTTCCCAATTTTTTTGGGCCGCTAGCTGTCCATGTTAGCGCACATTTTCGCATTCTACTGTGGATGGCCAATTAGCTCCCAAAACCACTCATTTGTTCACATGCTTTAGCAGCATTTCCGTGGTGACTCACATATTAGTATGACCACTCAGGCATGAAATTTTCGACGGTTCTTTTATTTTGCTGCTAACTGTAGGTTTATGTTCACCATTGTGCACTTTACTGCCGATGGCAAGTAGCTTCTAAAACGACTCAATGGGTTAACGAGTTCGCCATTTTTATTGGTAGAGAAGCACTTTATCTTTTGCGGCCTTCAGTAGGCGCACAATTTGTATATCTTCCTTATCTTGATGGTTGGGCTTATAGTGTGGCATTGCAGAACACGAGGGCAAGATACGGATTCCTTTTCACCACAGATGCCCTTAAATGGGCAGCTTTATAGACCCCACCACTGCGTGCCTTAACTGTCGTTCATAACAACTATTAAAATAGCCTTCTTTATCCTTCATAGTACACCGTTTTTAAGTCACGAAGATGTCACAAGCATGTTTCGATAGACGAATTCCAGCGTCCATTTATATACGTTTCGCAGAGCAAGGACCAGTTCTTCTGTCGTGCTGGTTACCGCTTAACGCTCGGCCGCCGATGCAATATCCTGGATTCCCTACATCAGCAGCACACCAGGAGTTCAGCGCCGATCGACAGAGGTGGTCTAAACTCCCCTTTCCGGAGTCTTCCACGCAGCCTGGTGCTATGGTCGACTCGACCCAACAACGATGACGCAAGACCACGCGTGCGGGCGGCAGTTGGCGACTCGGGCGTTTGTGCCACCTTCTCGATGCATGATGCACCTGTGGTACAGCGCCTGGAGGCGCCAACGCTCAACTACACTAGGAAGACGGCGCTGGTGGGTGCATATTTATACACATATACGCTGCTTCGTAGCACCGGACGAGCTACTAGACGTGTTAGAATAGGCTGTGTGCTTATACAGTAAAAAAAAAAGGGAGCTGAATCTTTTTTTTTTAGAAATTGTTATAACAAGGAAGTGAAGCGTGGCTTTACAAAGGCAGTTGAGGGTCTATTGTGCATGGTTTTGCCATAAAGGCGAAGGAATGATTGCTACAGCTACAACTTGCACATTCGAGCTAAGAACGACAAGCACCTCAAAACTTTCAGTGTGCAACTCAAGCCGAAAGCTCGCACGAAATGAGGTACACAAGACGAGTGCGGGCTAATGACTTTTACAGTTCGACACTTGGAGCACGCTGTTCATGCATAAAAAAGATGCACGAAACGAATGCAGAAGTATAGACCAGACAAGCGCGAACAGTCACACTCCTCACTTCTTTGTGTGTGATAAGCGTGCTCAGCTTTAAATCGTTGCCGCAGAAGCAGGGGAAGTGACCTTTTTGATCTCCCAAACGGCGAGTCTGATAACCGTGGCGCAGGACAGACTGCGCTCTGCGGAGGCGGCACTTGAAGAAACACTAGAAGCGACGACCTTGTGAGCGCGCCCAACGCGAAGCGATCGCACCGACTCGCTACTGATGACAATAGCGCGATGAAGTCCGAGCTCCGAGGATTGACTAGCGGTACATGTTGTGTACAAAAGGCTTGCCCTTGGCATCTTCGGCAACGTACGTGTCTTGGCTTAGTGAATAGCGCCGCGCGTTCCAAATTGAGAGGTCGCTGGATCGACGCATCACGACAGAAACATTCCACCTCGTTTCTTTTCTATGCAGTCTGTTGGATTATATTTTGCAAAATTTTTTTCCCCTGGCGGAAATACGTCAGCGGGGCCTCATTGGACCCCGGCATAAAATACATGTGTGTTAAAAAAGAAAAAAAAACACCGTCTTTCTGTTCTAGCGTAAAATTTAGCATCTACCTTGCTTTAGTTGCATTACCAGCGCGTGCCTCAAGTTTGCTTGTAAACAATTGGCATGCGCATTTTCCGGATTTGTGACGTTGAACCCCCAATATTATCATGCGCATTATTGAGCTTACAATAGTGTCTGTGGTAGCAAAGTTGCGCCTAGTTTCCAAAACGCAAGCAAGCCAGGTGACGATTGATAATCTAGTAATGTAATAATATCTTGGGCTTTAGATACTTCCTGAAATCGTGGTATGATTATTAGAAACGCAGTAGTGAAGGGCTCCAGAAATTCCGAACATCTGTTTTTTTTTCGTTATGTCATCGCACAGTCCATAGGCCTCCTGCATCCTCTTCCACCGAAATACGGCTGCAACGGCCGGTATCGAATCCATGACTTGCGGTTCAGCAGCAATATCATGAATGTTGTGGTTGAAAAAAGGCCTTTTGGTCCAACCGCTTTTTAGAGTTTATTGCGCTATATGTGTAACTTCATAAATGAAACATAGCGCGAAACAACTGTGTTTACTAGGAACTGTGTTGGAGGAAGTGCAAATCCACACTGTTTGTTTATGCGTGGAAACACCCTTCGCGCTCCATTTCGTCAATTTATTCAGGAATAAATAGTGAGTTTGCGCTTGTTTCCAAACTTTTTCTTGTGAACGTCTTCTCTTTTTGCGAACCTTTTAGCTTCAGCACTTGACTTTTTGGCAGTGTACGAAGTGTGCTTCTTATTTTAAAGCAAGTATTAAACTCTCGAGTGTTGCATATAAAAAGCGAAACAGGCTTTTCATAGAACACGGGATCTGCCTTCATGTCGAAAGTTGGTTGAGAAATGAAATGTTTTTAGAAGGGTCAGACGCATATGTAGCTCGGCAGCACTCCCCTAGAACATTCTATTTCCTCTCACTCTTGTATTTCTTTATTTTTTGTGTGTCTCTTTCTTTCAATTGCACGTATAGCGTGCCGCTATAATCATGAATCAAGTGTCAGTGTCCTCCAGTGACCAAACGTTTGCGCGAGTTGGTTTAGAGAACATTACGTAAGATGAAAAACGAAAGATGGACGCCTACAGCTTTTTATTGACAGCTTGTTTTGAAACTAGTAAAATTCGTAACTACGTTATTAGTTTTCGTGCATGTGTTAGATCAAATTAATATGCAATGCAGTTCCGTAGCTTCTCCCGAGGGTTTCAAGACGACAGCGTTAATGAGCTGCTTTCGCACACATTCCTGAATTCGCGTCATTGGTTGTCAGCGAAAAAACATCGTATGTACGACCGAAAAATGAAGAAAATTGCAAATAAAATAAATTATGAAAAAATCCTGGGTCAGAGGGGGACTCAAGCCCGGGTCGTTTGCATGGCATGCGCATGTTTGACCTCACGGCCATGCGTCTGTTGTTAAATACGGTGAAGATAACTTCCTCTGCTGGGAAATGCAGTGCAAGTAATTTTGATGCTTTGATGAACACACGCGTCCTTTATATATGCCTCACAATTCGACATTAAATATTGTGTTGAGACGTTTATTGGCGGATACTTATCGATGATGCTTGACAGCGACAGTCAATGCGGGTACCGACTCTCTGCACGAGCTGCTCTTCTTCTTTGCTAAAAGGGCGACCCACTAGAAGGCACTGGAGAGGACGACCCACTGTTCGAAGGCTTCGCCACAATTACCCCGGGTACGAAGAGGGAGCCGCCTGGCGACCTAACAGCTGGTTACTATGAGCGGGTCGTGGTAGGCTTTGAGGCGCTCCACGTTGACAATGTCACGCCCTTGATGGCGCATGTCCGAAGATGGTTCGATGGGTTCGATTAAGTAATTTACAGGGGAAGTGCGATCGACGACACGGTAGGGGTCTTCGTATTTGGGCAATAGTTTTGAAGATAGGCCAGTTGAAGTGGTAGGGATCGACAGCCAGACGAGCGCTCCAGGGAGGAACGTGGGCGCAGTAGTGCTGGTGTCAGCGCGAATGCCTTTTTGCCGCGCTCGATCATGCGCTGTAAAGATCCTTGCAAGCTCTCGACACTCTTCAGCAAGCTTGGCTGTAGCAGAAATAGGCGCCCACTAGGACGGATCTGGCTTGTACGGAAGGATAGTGTCGATGGTGTGCGACGGGTGCCTTCCATATAATAAAAAGAAAGGTGAAAAGCCAGTAGTGCTCTGAGGGGCGGTGCTATATGCGTAGTTGACGAAGGGTAGAATGGCATCCCAATTTGTGTGATCGGCGGCGACGTATTTGGAGAGCATGTCGCCGAGCGTACGGTTGAAGCGTTCAGTGAAGCCATTCGTCTGCGGGTGGTAAGCAGCAGTTTTACGGTGAACAACGTTGCACTCTTTGAGAATGGCTTCGACGACTTCAGACAGGAAGACGCGGCCTCGATCACGGAGCAGTTCCTGAGGTGGACCGTGTCGCAGCATGAACCGTTGGAGCAGGAAGGAGGCCACATCGCTTGCTGTAGCCGCGGGGAGAGCGGCAGTTTCGGCGTATCACGTGAGGTGGTCCACAGCAACAATGGCCCAGCGGTTACCAGTCGACTTTAGTGGAAGTGGCCCATACAAATCAATGCCAACGCGCCCAAACGGCCTGGCAGGGCAAGTTAGAGGTTGCAGACCTACCAGCGACAGGTGCGTTGAAGTTTTGCGGCGCTGACATTCTATGCAAGAGCGAACGAATTTCTGCACGTAGCGGTACATGCCGCGCCAAAAGTACCGTTGGCGAATGTGGTGGTAAGTCTTCGATACCCCGGAGTGCGCACATTGCGGATCAGAATGAAAGAATTCGCATATGTCAGAGCGCAGACTGCGGGGTATGACTAGTAGCCACTGGCGGCCGTCACCCTTGTATTGCGTCGGTGTAGGAGGTCGTCGCGAACGGCGAAATGGTGGGCTTGACGACGCAACGCGCGAGCGGATGGTGTGGATGGATTAGTCAGAAAGTCTATCAGTGAGGCAATTCATTGATCCTTGCGTTGTTCAGTAGCAACGGCATGAATGCTAATGGAAGAAACGGCAAGGTGAGACGCTGAGTCGTGGGCATTGTCGTCTACAAGGGAGAGCGCGGCAGGGCGTCGGCGTCAGCATGTCGCCTTCCGTTGCGTACAGCACGCGGATGTCGTAGTCTTGCAGGCGAAGTGCCCACCGGGCGAGACGGCCTGAGGGATCTTTCAATGACGACAACCAGCATAGTGCGTGATGGTCAGTGACTACATCAAATGGGCGACCATACAAATAAGGTCGGAACTTGGTAAGGGCCCAGACGATTGCCAGACATTCTTTCTCAGTGACTGTGTAATTAGTTTCGGCTTTTGTAAGCGTACGGCTTGCATACGCCACGACGTATTCCGGGAACCCTGGTTTGCGCTGCGCAAGGACAGCGCCGAGACCGACACCACTGGCAACCGTGTGTACCTTTGTAGGAGCCGTAGGGTCGTAGTGGCGGAGTATGGGAGGCGACGTCAACAAATGACGGAGCGTTGTGAATGCGTCGTCACACTGTGATGACCACGAATGGAGAGGCCCGTTACTTCCGAGGAGCTTCGTCAGCGGCGATACTATAGACGCGAAGTTTCGGATGAAGCGCCAAAAGTAGGAACACAGTCCTACGAAACTGCGCAGTTCCTTGACGGATGTCGGCTTGGGGAACTCGGTCACGGCCCGAAGCTTGGCTGGATCGGGGAGAATTCCGTCCTTGGACACGACGTAGCCGAGTATTGTCAACTGCCGAGCTGCAAATCGGCACTTCTTTAGGTTCAGTTGCAGACTGGCGTCACTCAGACGCGTTAAAACATGCCGCAGGCGTTGAAGATGCGTGGAGAAGTCCGGAGCGAAAACGACGACGTCATCGAGGTAGCACAGGCACGTGTGCCATTTCAGGTCACGCAGAACGGTATCCATCATGCGCTGAAAGAGCGCGGGCGCATTGCACAGCCCAAACGGCATGACGTTGAATTCGTACAAGCCGTCGGGAGTGACAAAAGCGGTCTTCGGTCGAGCATCGTCAGCCATAGGTACTTGCCAGTACCCTGAGCGTAAATCGAGAGATGAAAAGAATTCGGCTTCTTGCAGGCTGTCAATCGCGTCATCTACACGCGGTAGTGGGTACACGTCCTTACGAGTGATCTTGTTGAGGCGTCGGTAGTCCACACAGGACCGCACAGAACCGTCCTTCTTCGCGACGAGAACGACAGGAGACGCCCAGGAGCTGTTAGAGGGTCGAATAACATCGCGGCGAAGCATGTCGTCCTCTTGCTCGTTGATTACACGGCGTTCTGTGGGAGATACGCGATATGGACGTTGCCGTAGTGGTGGTTGTGCGCCTGTGTCGATGCGATGCGTAACAGCGGATGTGCGGCCGAGAGAATGTTGAGCGACATCGAAAGAAGAGCGGAATTCTTCCAACAGGGCCAGAAGCTGGGAGCACTGGACTGGGTAAGGTTGTCGGCAATGGAAGGACCGAATACATCAGCGGATGATGAAACAGATGTAGAAACAGCACTAAGCGTATTGGAACTTCGGCAGTGCGTGTAATCAGGTTGATCCATGACTTGTGCGTCTTCGATGGGTTCCACGCTGCCGAGACATTCCCCTCGCACCAACGTAACACTGTACGGGGATGAGTCCAGAACAAAAATAGTGGTGCTGCCGCGAGTGAATTGCACGGTCGCGAAAGGAACCAGTAAGGCTTTTTTGGTGAAAACACGATGAGATGGCGAGATGAGTGCAGTGGTGTGGGAAAGACTTGCGCAGTAGACCGACACCGCCGCGGACGAGTTTGCAGGCACTTGCGTGTCGTCCCTGACGAGTAACTTGCTTGCAGCAGATTGACTGTCGGCCGGCGTCAAAGAACAGAATTGTGTCAGCTCTATTTCTGCTGGTGCGCAATGAATGACAACGTTGTGGTGGGAGAGGAAGTCCCATCCTAGGATGACGTCGTGAGATCATGAAGGAGTTATGATGAATTCGACGGCATACATCACGTCCTGAATCATGAGGCGGGCTGTACACGTCGCTGTAGGGTGAATGCTTTGGGCGCTGGCTGTACGGAGGGATAGCCCGGAAAGTGGCGTGGTCACTTTGTGCCATAATCGGCTAAGTTTTGCGTCTATGACGGATACGGCGGCTCCAGTATCTACAAGGGCAGATGCACGAACACCATTAACAAGCACGTCTATCACGTTCGATGGGCTTTCCTGAGGTCTTCCGCAGTTCGACAGCGTCGCAGCCCTTGCGTCATGGACTGCGACGACTAGTTTTCCTGGTCACCCTCTAGTGGACGTGGCCGCATCGGCGACAGTGAGCGACGTCGTGGAGAATGTGAACCGCGGGTAGATGGAGAGGGGCGGGATGACGGTGACGTAGTCGGCGGTTGGTCATAAAAGCGGCTCGATTGGCTGGGAAAATTGGAGGCGACCTGCGGTCTGCACACGATTGCAATAGCGTGCTACGTGACCGACGCAACCACAAGCAAAGCAGATGGGGCCATTGTCAGCAGTGCGCCATCGGTTCGCGGGTCCCATCCATGTCGCAGAACGCGATGGGCGAGCCGGCTGCTAATATAACTGCATAGTGGGCGGCACACGGGGCACGTGGATGACGTCGGCATTTGTAGGCGTCACAGTTTCTCCGAAAGCCTGGGGCCTGGCGATAGTTTCGGTGTAACCAAGGGGGCCAGTCACAGGATTCGGTGGAGGTGGCCTGGCGACAACTTGGGCGTGACTGAGTGGTGTAGATACTGGAGGTGGCTGGTGGTATTCGGGGACGACCTCCGCGATTCCTGCTGAATTGCTCGGCGGAGGGGAGGCAGAAGTGTGCTGGACGGCTGTTGAGCACGTTGCAGGGAAGCAAAAGCCAGTAAAGAGACCTGGCAGGCAACTTCTTCACGCACGAATGACTTGATTTCAGCGAGCAAGGTGGTGTGGTCAGGAAGTGTTGACAAGGCCAAGAGATCAGCGTCACGTGAGGGTGGTAGACGGGTCATCGAGCGCTGCCGCCGCAGCTCCTCGTAACATTGGCATAGTGTAATGATCTCTGACACAGTGCGAGGGTTCTTGGCCAGGAGCATGGTGAAGGCATCGTCGGCGATGCCTTTTAGAACATGGGTAATTCTGTCATCCTCTGGCAAGCTCGCGTCCACTTTCTTGCACAAGTCAACGATGTCCTCTATGTAACTTGTGAAGGACTCACCGGTCTGCTGTGCTCGTTCACGTAACCACTGTTCGGCTTGCAGCTTACGAACGGCAGGACGACTGAACACGTCGACGACAGCGGTTTTAAAAGCGGACCAAGTGGGGAAATCGGATGCGTGGTTGTTGTACCACATGCCGGCCACACCCGCGAAGTAGAAAACCAGGTTGCTGAGTTTACCTGCCTCGTCCCAATGATTGGGGACGCTGACGCGTTCGTACATAGTGAGCCAGACCTCGACGTCGGTGCCATCCGCGCCGGTGAAGATAGGAGGGTCGCGGATGCGGAGGACACCGGAACATGGCGTCGGCGCAGGAGGAAGCGTTTGCTGCGCGGCGTCCTGGTGCATGGTAGAAGGCACGGTGCGGGATCAAAGCTCGAAGGCCATGGATGCTAACCGAAAGTGTTAGAAGGGCACAGCACTCTCCACCAAATTGTTGAGATGTTTATTGGCGGACACTTATCGATGATGCTTGACAGCGACAGTCAATGCGAGCACCGACTCTCTGCACGAGCTGCTCTTCTTCTTTGCTAAAAGGGCGACCCACTAGAAGGCACTAGAGAGGACGACCCACTGTTCGAAGGTTTCGCCACAATTGCAATAATAAAGCTCCCATTGCTAGCATGTGTAAGAACATTGATGATAATGGCTTCCTGGTTTGAAGCTGGTCACCCACTAGAAAAACCTCACACGCAACTGCGCCTATTTCCTTAAGGCGACATGGTGGGTGCATAGCAAGTTCGGAAAGCTTTCGTGCGCTACGTATGTGAAGTATTCGGACTAGGAACTGGATACTGCAATCGCGCTCAACTCATGAAGCGGAAAGTTCGGAGTACCCTATTTTTTTGTCTTTGTTGTTCGCAGTACGGGTTACTTTGCCTTTGACTATCGTGCTCACTATGGGTCCGCAGAAAAAATTAGAGCTCACTTTAGCTTATTCATCCGAATTTTCCTAAGCTGGATTCGATGGTCTCGCGGCTCAATGCAGTTAAACGAGTCCTTTTGCGTGCAATTAGGATTTAGATCATGGTGCCCGTGCTTTAACGCCATAAAACGTCGTTAAATTTATCGCGGTGAGAAGCCAAAGAACTCGCCCTCCCGCGTACTACATTGCTCACGCCTCGCGTCAATTGTTATCCCGGTGGCGTATCTGCGTGAGTAGCCGTGATTATAAACATGAAATAATAAGGCAAGTACTAAGGCTGAAGATAACAATATAGGACCATAGGTCGGCAGAAGACGTGGAGATCAGTTATACTCACTAAATATATGTATTTCCTGTTTGAAGCTTACTTGCATGCACACACGCACAAACTTTTCTGAGCTGGGCTCTCTGGGACTTTTATCCATAATTTTTCCTCAAATGGACTCACTCTCTCACCAACATTTCTTCTAAAAAACTGGACTCACTCGCTTTTACAACTCACGAAATTATTCCTCCAGCGACTCTCTGAGATTAGGACTCACGTAGCGATGCGAGTCGGAGTCAGTCGACTCGCTAGTGTGCCGTCCTTCAATGCTCACCATTGCGGCGTTTCGCGCAGGGTCACGTTCTAGTTCGCCCTGCACGTGGTGGCCACTACGCTTGCCGTAACACCCCGTATGCCTCTGACGCAAAAAGCGGCCACGGGTTGAGACGACGTCGGCGGCGTCTCGGACAACGAAGGCGGCGGGGATTACGAAGGCGCTGAAGTCGGTGCGACAGTCCACCGACACCAGCCGCCGGCCGGCGCCTTTGGCGGCGTCCTTATGTTTTGTTATTTATTATAGCTTAATATTTGTTTAATTTTGTTCCTACTGACTGCTGTGCAGAAAGTTTTTTGCACGACAGAAATAAAAATATTGTATGCGAACTGCGTTTCGCCGTTGTTTCTTTCGCTGGTTCTATTATGGGAGCTTCGTAAAACATGGGCAGAATGACCATTCATTACGAATGGCAGATTCATATGACGCTCAGAGTAAATAAAAATTGCATAATATATTCTTATTTTGCTTTCACTGTAGAACTTTATGACTGTTCAATGAAACTATTGTAGTGAAGCGCTAGAGAAAATTGGCATCAACGAGTGGCTCACCATGCAGTAATAAAAACATCGTCGCCTGATTATGACATTAAACGAGCAAAAGCGCCAATTTAGGTGTGTGCAAAGTCGCCAAAGAAACTCAAGCGTTTACTTCGTAAGTTTCCTAACGGCAATAGTAATTTATTTTGCAAGCAGTTATCAAATAACGGTTTACAGTGACGCAGAATCTAGCACTTCAGATGTGAAAAGCGATGAAAGTTTCACGCCGTTCTTTACGCATTATTCGCCATAAGTGACTCGATTGTGAAAGAGTTTCGGTGTGGGTCAATTGTTGTAATGATCATCATTAACGCTGCACCATAAAAGATTTCTTGATTCTGTGGGTATACCGACGATTGTCTTATAATATAGCTCAGCCCGTCGAAGTAGATTCGTGGCTTTCTACGGCGCTCATGTTTCGCCGTCTCATGGCGTAACGCCTGGTGCGATGTTATGCTTTCGCCGCGCAATAATAAAAAGTGAACGCTTTTTTTGCGTAATGTAACCGCTTTTGGTATCGATTTGCGTATCTATATATTTATCTAGGTGCTCACGTCTGGGTGCTCTCGAGATAACCCCTTAACTTAGCCTGGACTAACATTAGTATGGGAGGGTAAGAATGCATCACCAAGGTGACACGCTGGTCATATGGAACACCGCAAAATGCTTTTCCCGTCAGTGTGAGGCGACCTTCATAAGCTTTCGCAGTAGTGTTCCTCGGTTAAAATACCTCCAGAAATGAGGGTTTTTATTAACTAACCTATTTGAAGTTTGCAATGAAGCGGGAACAATAGATAATATTCTTCTCACATGTTGCCGCTTCGTCTCACTGTGCCGAATAATTCTTAAGAGACCAATTGGCATGCTGGGCTTGGCATTTAACACATACATCCTTTCATCGCTTGGAACCAGTCAGTTGAGTGCGAGCAGCAGTGCTATTCTGTCAGCGCTACATAAATTCATTCAGGCAACCGGAAGGATACGCTGCTAGTGGTACCACCAGATATATCCAATTCCTTGTCTCCCTTCTTCATTTTGGCTAATTTGTTTATATTTTCTGATTTATAAAATTCGTCCGCCCTTTTCACCTTTTCTTTTAATTTTTTAAAGAAACGTTATTTTTGTTCTTATCCAATTTATCTCTTTTTAGCAAGCCTTCATTAAAAAATTTACATCAGAAGGTACAGGGTGACCGATCCCTCTTGTGGTTGTGAGCCAAGATATTCCAGGCGACAAGACAAGGAACTCGTGACCCGCAAGCGCGGGTAGCGGGAACCCAATTATCCTCTGTCAGGCCAGGATCAACCCTCGAGTTCTCGGCCCAGTGTTTCTAGGACTGCATAGACCAGAACATTAGAAGGGTAGACCGCGCCCTGTGAGGCCACCACTTACCCCACGCAGGATCCCGCGAATAAAGTATTTTCTCTCTTTCTCAAGACAAGACATAAAACTTGTCACAATACCATTGCGTACGTCGTCAAACATCGAAGCGGAGGTCAAGATATATGGTGCGCTGGCGTGCATATGACCAGCAGCCTTTATAGGCCTACTGCGGGGACGAGAAACACCTGACTATAGATAGCAGAGTCATGTGGGTAATTCTTGCATTATCAAAAATCAAGCAATCAGACACGCCTGCACCAATGTACACACAAGCACTTGCACTCACTTGCTAAATGTGATATTTTTCTTACGTCTACTACAGAAGGTGAAACACGAGGGCGAAAGTTGTTGTGCCAAGTTCATTTCTTGAAATGCTCCAGCCCCGAAAGGGTTGTCACGGTTTCAGCTACTCGCCCATCTTCCTGTCGGAAATTCATTTCGCAAGCTCTTCGGTAGTTTCATGTAGCTTCAAGATTTCCCTGCCTATATGCACACGTCTTGTGTGGGCGGTGCGTTTGGATCACTGGGCAGGTAACATGGCGATGGAAGAATTCGGAGGACACGCCGAACATTAGTGAAAGAAGAAAACCAGGTGAGTCCCTTGCGCTTCGTTGTTAACATCGTTGAGGGTTAAGGGCTTCGCATCATACCCTTGTACTGTATTGGGCTCTTCCGCGGAACGTTCTCAAAAATGAAACCGGGCGGTTAGTTCCTACGGGCTGTTAACAAGGGCACCCACCATTCCGTCCCTCACCATGAAGTGTTTGGCACTCATACCTTTAACTTTCGCTGTGTTGCTGACATTCGTGAATTCAAGGATAATCACGTTCACAGACTCACTGAATTTTGGGTGCTATTTGATCACTTCCGCATAAATTATAATTTTCTGATTTTAGAAAAGTGGGAATTTAAATAGTATTCCTAAGTGATTACGTACAATAAATGAGCAACCACTGAACAGCTTCATGCCATTTTGGAAGTGTCCGCCTCGAAGGATCAGTTGTTGAGGAGAAGGTCGATGATTCGATTCTGGTTTCGACAGTCAAATTTCGGTGTCGGCGGAATCGTAGAGGTCTGAGTAATGTGTGAAGTCAATGCACGTTTAGGAGCACCAGAAGGTCGAAATAACCAAAGCTTCATAATAATTATATTGTATTTTGATACGTAAAATCCCAGATAATATTCTTTTTGAAGAGCACGAGTGACGCATGGAAAGACAAGAATACTGGGAGATTGTTGAGTGACACGTGTGTGTAACAGGCTCTGCCGCACATTGGCCCAATACAACTGCTCGAGCGAGAAATGGGCCTATAGCGAAGGTTGAGGGACAATCGAAACTATTGCTGCCGCATGCGCAGTGACACACCACATTGCTGAAATTTTGAAATGACTAAAAATTCTGCTCTATTCAGCGTATTGTTGCTGTTTGAGCCCCATATCAGGTCTATTAGCGTAGACTTTTGTGATACATGCTTGCAAAGAGCCTCAATTTCATACGTAGAACACTAACACAGAATAGAATCTGAAAGAGAAGGTTTGATATTTTTTATTTACCAATAGCTTCCTGTACGAGATGACCGTGTTATTCATTCGTTGTGCGGTGACGTGCTCTGGTTGGCGTTTATGCGGATGAGGACGTTCACTGAGCGATGATGGCACCACCATCTTTGATGGAGATGTGTTCTGCCAGCTCGTTAGGAACGATTTGCTTGTGCCGGTGATTTTCTTGGCGTATGGCGCTTAACCTTCAGTAGGGCACTCATGACCTCCTGAAGACAATCCATAGGCCAACGACTAGTTCCGTTACAAAGGAGCGGCTAGCGATGTCGAGAGAACTGTGCACCAGCGCGATAACGAACAGAGCTTTAGCTTTGCAATGGTTACTGCCACTACTAAGATAGTGCGCCGTAAAAACAGTGTCCGGCCAATTATCTTAATATTAAAAATTTTTATTGAAAAGCTTTATTGCACTTACATTTTACCAAAACAAACATACAAGACAAACACTCTTTTGAAGATTACATCCGCAAGTTCGGCGAGCAATAGTAGCCAACCCTTGTATGCGAAAAGCTTTGTGAAGTTTTTTCCGAGTCCTTTTCTTGAAAAAATATTTCTAAAAAATTTATCGTCATGAGCACTAACTATTTTGAACTAAGCAAAAATTCAGCCAAAATGTGTAACGGCGTAATTACCCGGGCGAGGTGTTTCACGATAGTGTATTAATTGCCCTGTTTATGTCGTCAGTGACGTCCTCACTCTTCTTTTGTTTTTCTAGACACGGCTTTTATCCGTCATAAACTCATTTACACTATTTTAGAGGCGAAGCTCCGTAAGCCGTGGGTCGTGCGCCTGCGATGTATGCGGTAGTTGTAGTAGTGGTAGTAGTAGAAGTAGTGGCAGTGTAGCATCGTGGTGCAATAAACACACCACGTGGCTGTACCTATCGTGTGGCTGATTGGGCCCTTTTATCTAGGAAGCCTAAGGGTATACGAAATGTAATGTAATGAATCAGAGTATTCATGTAACGGGTTCCAAACTGCTGAAAGAAACCATGGAACGCTTTATTTAGACTGGCTGCTTAAAAGAATTACTTCGCCGACACAAAGCGTTGAAGCATCACTTTGGGCAGTATCACGATGTCGTCAATAGGCAATCCTAAGTGCTTTAACGCCTTAACGGGTCTGCGGGCTGACCTCTGTTTGTGAACGCACCGGCGACGCATCGGCGATTGTCAATATGTAATTTTTTTGTTTTCGGTTTTTTAAAAGACGATGAAAGATAATATGAACGTGTGTTATTTGTTTTGCCAAGCTGTTATCGTTCTTTGTTTGTTTCTTTCTTTCAAACATCATGAATAATTGTACTCACTCATTTGAACAATTTTTGTCGGGTACAATTTTAGTAGCGTGCAGACATCCCATGCTCTTGTCATACAAGCTGTATAATTATTCTCGCTTAAGAGACACTTTCGCCAGCTTCACTTTATTCTTGTTTTCTTGCCTCTTCGAATCTATCGTTCGTGAACTGTAGCATGTCTTCTGTACAGCATCGCGTTCGGTGACATCTGGGCTTCGCATTGTCCGAGCAGATTATTGAGCTCTCCTCGCGGAAAGCGTGGAAGAGTGGTTACACCAATGTGAGTGATTCCACTGAGAAGCCTTGCTTTACGAACGCTTGTTGAAAAGTCGTAATAAAAATATAAGTACAAGTTTTTGTCTGTTACACAAGTGTGTTGTTCGAATGGGAAAGGGTGTTACTTCTATATGCTGAAATTCGAATGTGAAAAGAACAAGGCATACTAGCTGCGTTCCAACCACCTGTGTCATTGAAGCGGCAATTTTACTTATTTCTTTGCTGCTGGATGTCGCCCCGCCATGGTGGTCTAGTGGCTAAGGTACTCGGCTGCTGACCCGCAGATCGCGGGATCGAATCCTGGTGGCGGCGGCTGCATTTTCAATGGATGCGAAAATGCTGAGGCCCATGTGCTGCTGTTTGGATGCACATTGCATAATCCAAGGTGTTCGAAATTTCCGGAGCCCTCCACCACGACGTCTCTCATAATCATATGGTGGTTTCGGGACGTTAAACCCCACATATCAATTACTGGCGGATGTCGTGTATGGGCGACATACCGAAAACATTCGAGCAAGTAAGTCGCAAAATGCGTTCCACGTTTAATACCATCTGTCAAGTACTCGCGAGGCATGTATCTTTCAGCGTGAAAATTTTAGCGCTGTCTTGTCTAAGGTAGTTGAAGCTAGAAGCGATTGTAGATGTAGATCCTAAACTAGTGGCTCACATCCACCCGGAGGGTCGGCCAAGAATCGGGTAGCTTACAAAAAAAAACGAATGTATAAGAAAAATTACTAGCGAAAAGAAAATTAACAGAAATATTGTTTTTTTGTAAATTATTTTTCAGAATGTTTTGGAGCTAATGGCTGAAAACGCGAAGCGCGTGCAACAGCTTTCATTTCTTCGTTTCTTTCTTGCCTTGTTGATCTAATAGTTATCTTATTTATCTTAATTATTTTATTTTGTGTGTACGCACTCAAGACGTGGCACACAACATGTTGCGTATAGTTCCGATGCATGTGTTTTTCTTGCAAGGTACCCGCTTCTGTGGCATATAGAGAACTCGCAACCTACGTAAAATTATGCATTAACTTTGCATTTTGGAAAATTTAAAGATGGCTTCATTTAAATGTTGCTATATAAAACTGGAAAATCAAAACAATTTATATTTTGCTTGGCAGTTTCATAATTGAGGCATTAAAGGATTAAAAGTATATGTTAAGGGAAGCCGATTGAAAAAGCACTTAATGTGATTCAACGCGCTCTCTACATTAAAGTCAGCGTAACGCGGTCCCGGCTGTGCCGGCTGCATTTCCGATGGAGGCGGAAATGTTGTAGGCCCGTGTAATGAGATTTGGGTGCACGTTAAAGTACCCTAGGTGGTCGCAATTTGTGGAGCCCTCCACTACGGCGTCTCTCCTAATCATATGGTGGTTTCGGGACGTTAAACCCTACAAATCAATCAATCAGCGTAACGGGTTCACGAAGGGCTTGTACTATGCACAGTTTCAGCATCCTTTACAACGATAGGGGAACTGCTTTATTTTTTCTGTTAAATTGAAAACATAAATTAAAATGTTGTCAATATTAGCGACGATCATCATTATAAAAACGAGAAAGAAAATATTTTTACATTGTTTTATATGCAAAACTTTGAATTCTTTAAAAGTTGCTTTACAGATAAAAAAAGGCATCGCTGTGTTATCGGTAACCACCTTTGTTTAAATATGTTCCTGTTCACGAGATCTACCACCAAACAAAGAAAAAGAACGAAAGTAGCGCATGCATTTGATTGCTCGCGCAGCTCGAGGTCTACCACTGTCTGCCGGCGAAAAGAGCACTTGACAACGCCATGGTAAGACGCTGTTTTCTAGTATCTTAAATGACTTCATGGCAATCAGGTTCAGGATCATTTGTATAAGGGAAAGGGAGAGTCTCTTTAACGCTCACAGAAAGATTCCCCATGCCCAAGTGAGAGAAATAACAAATCCCGTCAGCTTTCTTGTTGACGTAATATGAGCGTTTCTTCTCGGCAGACGGCCAGTTACCGCAGCCAGGCTGCTCGTTGTGTTGTCAGTAGTGAGAATTTAGGTAATCTGATAGCGTCACGTGTTAGGAGCTTGTTTCCTTTCGCATTGACTTTAAAGACAAGCACTTCCGAATAGAAAGTGTGATTTACAGCATGCGTGGCCTTTTCATTCATCGTGGCCCGCCATGTCATTCTCTCTTACTCGCTTACCAGCCTCGCGTTCGGATTCCCCTATAACTCGCTTGAGCATTTACCTAATTTTTTTCCAATGAGGCGAACAAACCGATTCATTGCGCGATCTCGGAGTTATGGGCACTGATTGGTTACGTGGCCCTACTTGAAGAAGTAATTCTTAGAAACTTGGAATTACGTGTCTCTATTATTGCAATAAATGCGACTTCTTAAGCAGTAAAACAGTGCAAAGTAGGTGGAATTTAGTTGAACTTGCCACATCGTGCAGTGACATTGATTCCTAGCGATTAAGTCAAGCTGACGCGTTTACGGCTGTTGCTGTAGAGCGCGATGCGATGTAACTGACGTTGTAGTGTGTTGAAAGCACAGTGTTTGTGGTATATCACAAGCGCCATTCACGCGGTCCAGTAGAAGAAGAAGGGGAAGAAGATTTTGACGCTGGGGCTTTCGTGTGTTAGCACCTTTGTGGCGAAACGTCGTCATTGTGGAATGACTTACTGTGCTTACAGTAAACTGCCTCCGTTTCCAACAACGTACCGCATTTTAACGGCGGTGAAGCCAAAAATGTGAGTACTACTCACCTGGGCAATTTTTATAAGGCCCGATAATATAAATATCGCATTTCACTTGCGTGTTTGAGTACAACTAAATTACGGCATTCGCACACGTTTCGAAGGGTAATTCCAAGTTCATCTTTTTGACTGACGGCTCCAATGCGTGCGGGTGCCAGCGAGAGCACGTGAACCCGCCAGTTCCAGGACGTGCCCTCAACGGGTCCCTAGGTGTGCGATTTCGCCTTGAACCGGCTGGCAGACGCCGTTCCCCTCGATGCACCTTACCGCGGCGTGCTACTCGAGCCGACAGTGACGACATAGTGACGCCGGGTTTCAGCAGCGTTCGGCGGATTGGGCGTTCCCGCAGCCTTTTCTGTGCACGAGACCCACGGCAGCCGCTGGGTGGCACGGGCGCTTCAAAATGAAAAGCACAGAGTTGGTAAGTGCGTGCTATGCATAAAGCGCGGTACGGGTTGGACGCTTAACGTTTCGCGGTTGTTCTTATGTGATTCTTGAAGAGAAAAGAAGAGAAAAGTGAGCCCCGTAACTGTCTGCATCAGAGCGCAACACCTCAACAGTAGCTCATGAGGGATGGAGGTAAGGAGGGATTAAAAAGATTGAATGAAATGCATAGAGATGGAGAGGGGGAAGGAGAGAGCGTGGCGCAGGGACAGCGACACACAGAAGAAAGGAGCAGATAGGAAAGATGGACACTGTCGCAGGAGTCCGAAGACGGGGCACCACTCTAGGCACTGCACCGTGTCGCCTGTAGGCAGACAGAAATTAGGTGCCTTCTTCCTTTTCCTTACGAACCACTAACCAACCAACCACCACCCAGCGAGAGCTCTTGTCGGCGGCTGGAGATCGTGCAGGGCGAGCCAGTCGGCCAGAGCTGCGCTGTCGTCAGAGATTGCGGGGGCACAACCGGTCGGCACGAAATCCAGCGAGCGAGTCCCGCAGTTGTTCTTACCCAGCTGTTGATACTGGTTGTGTGCTTTTTTATCTGTCCGGAACTTCCCTCTCGTCGTGCGCTGAAGGATAGATACCTCTACTGGATTAACCGACACCATAACACTCATGGGTCGCCATGTAACTGGCGTATATATCAGGTGAGCTTAGAGCCCAAACAAAGCGAAATCAGGTGATCACTGATAATAATCTCGCTAGAAATGGTGTAATGTGTGTGCGATGGCATGACAAAGCAAGGTGAGAGGCAATTCACAGCAGCCCTCGAATATGTCCCAACCGATAGCTTATTTTGTTGGGACGTGGCGTTAACAGACATTGGCGTCAGTTATCGATGTATGAAAGGTAAAAATCTCCAGTTCAGAATAATCCACTTGTTTTGTCTGCTAACGCCATAGCCTTTAGGAACTGGTTTCACAGACGTTTCCGCGTTGGTATCGGCAATTCAATTGCACCGTCAGTTGTGCGCAAAAAAAATTAGCGTTGTATGTGAGCGCAAATTTGAAGGTGATGAAAAAATACATTTAAACGGTTTGGTGCGGGTGAGGATGCAACCTATAGGCCTTCCGCGAGACAAGCAGATGTTTCTCATGGAACCATGGTAGTGCTGGAAAATAAGTCGTAAAAAAAGGGTCAGTTTCAACGCAAGGGCGAATAAATAAATGCGACAGAAAGAAATTCGAATGTCACATGCAAGAAGGATGACAAACAGCTCCATAGTTGTAGCGCGCCGTTGAAGCACAAATAACAGTCGGCAAGACTGCGCTAGTGTACACAGGACAAGCGTGAACGACTGTCACAAACGTCACGTCTTTGTGTTTCAGCAATACGTTGCAAGCGCCGAAAATGCTCAACGTGATGCACAGTGAAGAACCCGACGCTCTTAGATGTTTCTTTTTTGAAGTGAGCACTCTGTGCCCACTGCACCACGATGGGGTCTGACCCAAGGGGTTTCCAGGAGTATGGCTCCTTTGAAAGCTCTGGGGGATCCCACTGTTTTTGTTTTTTTGTCGTTCAACATGACAAGTGGGTACTGAAGAGGCTACTTTCCAATGTGCGGCTCAGTCAGATTTCAAATTGACGGAAAATGTACGCACATTGCGTGATAAAACACACGCTCTAGCTGCTGCTAGTTCTGCTGTGGTAAATGTCCTATATAAAAAGCTGGCAATTATAATGATGTAGTAAGTATAGTGCGGGGTTGAGTTATCTAAACGGAAAACGCTGTGGATTAAATGGTCGCCTAATTTTGGGTGGCTGGCTAGGGACCCTTCAAGTGTCCACAAAGCACTTGTATCACGTTTTCGTTCTCTATCGTGCAAACCTGCCGCGGAACTTGATACTGACGAAATACAGCAAGTCCGTGGAGGTTTAGGTCCGAAAACTCGTTGCTTCAATATTAGAAATAGTTTCACCACAAGGGTGGAGCAATGAATGCGATAGCAACCATTTAGAATGTTATACGAAGTAAGGCTAGCAGCTGACTCATTTGAACCTGCTTTCGCATAACTCTAGGAAACCCTAATGTAGTTTAACGCGACCGCTCAGGGTAAGTAAAGAGGTTTCGTTATGTTTGTTGGTTCAACGTGCCGAAGTCAGCGGTGAGAGCACGGCACGTGTTCGATCCGTCTGCTGATGTCTGTCGAGACAACGTGCTTACCAGCTTCATGACTGCGCGTTTGTGAATCAAAGATCACAGCTGCTGATCGAACAACGCAGACACAAACCACTCCCCACAGCCCTTTGGCACCCTTTTACGCTCCTTCAATAAAATTTCTGCTGGCGAGTTTGTTCACACTTGGTAGGTAACTATGCTTACAACAAGTCACACAAGAACCTCATCACCATGTAACAAAGATACTAAAAGATTAGCTAACAGAGGCATCACCTCTAGTCGAGATATAAAAGCCTGCCATCACTTCTCTGGCCGTGCTACCATGACTGACTTCGGCGCAAAAATTGTGACTCTATGGTGTATTTCTTTACTACAAAAAAAAAATAGTAAGTTCGCGCTCGTCCGTGAATGCCATGTTCTGGTGTTCTACTCGCGCAATCGTAGTAGCCTACCAGTTACACGCCGAAGAAAGTCATCAGATATGAGGGTGGCGATTTGGGCTTGTTGGTATGGTTGCATGATGATGGATGGTAGCGCAGACAACGAACACGGACAAGAGAAGGCACATAGACACAACACAGCGCTAACTTTCAACAACAGTTTATTACACGCAGATCTCCGTGGTGTATGCGATCCACCACGCCAACGTCGCACGTGCGTAGCTCTAAAAACCCTCAAATATAACCAACGCGCGTGTTCCAATACTATACAATTTTATATTTTTCAATCTTTTTTTACTTTTTCTTTCTTCCTTTTATCCCATGTTACCACAAACCCTATCGCGAATACATGTAATCAAGTTCCTTATCTGTCAAAACCACTGATGGGCTGCTCACACACGTGTCACCTAGCTCTGCAATTCTGCCGGCCTCCAATACCAACCGCGTCATCTCGTGCCTACTTCTATTGATTATAACCGTTTCCTTGAATTTCGGTGTGCACTTACATCTCTGGCAATGAAGGGAAAGAAAACCATCAGGAACAACACTATTTACTTTGTTATTGTGCTCGCGCAAGCGATCGTTTATGCATCTACCGGTCTGACCGATATAACACTTTCCACAAGTAAGTGGAATGAGGTATACAACACACATGATGCACTCCACAAATAGGTTTCTATGTTTCTTTTGGCATACATTTGATTTTCCCTTGTCTGGTCTTGTGCTTCTGCACAGACCCACCAACTTATTGGGTGCCGAGAAAACTACGTTAGTGCCACATTTTTCCGCAATCTTTTTTATCCTGTGAGAAACCTTATGCATGTATGGAATCACGGCAAAACTTTCCTTTCTTGAGCTCACCCTATCCATCCCTTCACATTTTTTCTCCAGCACTTTTCTGTGCAATCCTTCAGCAACGGACACGACGAGGCTCTTGGGGTACCCGGCATTGCTTAGCCTCGAGACCTGTTGTCTGAAGCTTTCATTCATGAGGCACCGGCAGGACTTCTTTAGTGCCTCACTCAAGCACATCTTCGCAATGCCTCGTTTTACCAGTTTAGTATGCGCTGAGTGAAACTGTAGTAAAGGCTTACTTGCTCTGGGCTCGTAACACCAGCATGTCTTTTCATCTGAGAATTGAAAGTTAATGTCAAGAAATCTGAGCCTTCCGTCACATGGCATTTCAAAAGTCACTTCAAGTGGGTTAAGCCCCTCACGAAAAACGCTACACACGCTATTACATTGAGTAGCAAAATCTGCAGTTCTGTCATTGATAAACACTAAAAAGTCATCGACGTACCTAAATACGTGCACAACATTGTATTCATTTAGGCGTCCTGATAGCCTCCTGTCCATTTTAGCCAAAAACAAATTACTTAAAACTGGTGCTAAGCACGAGCCAATGCATACTCCTTGTTTTTGCAGATACAGGGTACCATTGTTTTCAATAAACGTTGACGACAAGTAAAACCTAAGTAATTCTAAGAAATTGTCGACGGACGTACCTGCTTGTGAGCTAAATCTAACGGCACCGTACTCATCGATGCATTCGCCAACACTTGTTAATACTGCTGATTGTGGCAGAGAATAGTACAGATCTTTTATGTCAGCCGAAAACGCTTTTAACCCTATGTTTTTTCGTTCCCTGACGAAACTTATCACTTGTTCCGAATTTTTTGTCAGGAAGGGGTCATTTATGTCAAGCAAGTTTAATGTTCTTTGCAGGTACACAGCTACAGCTTTTTGCCACGTGTCCTTCTCCGACACTATCACTCTGAACGGTACTCCTTCCTTATGCGTTTTAGCACTAAAGAACACATCCAGACTGTCATTTTTACTTTTTCTGATACCGCTAAGCACACCTTCTAGATTCATCCTCTTACAAAGTTCTATTGCTTTTCCCCTCACTTTTTCAATCGAAATACTTTTCTTTTCGCTGAACACTGCCGTAATAGCACTTTTAGCCTTTTCTTTAAATTCATCATGCGAGAAAACCGCAAACCCTCCTTCTTTATCGACTGGAAGTACACTCAGAGCATGCTGTGTCAAGTAAGTTTCCACGCGTTTGAGAGGCAAACTGCGGCATGGAGGCCTACACAATTTTAAAGCGTCCACACCTTCGTTGATGATCCTGGTGGCTTGATCCTCGGGAACCCGCTTCGACACTTGACGTACAATTGATACGAGTTCCGGCTTGTTCTTTTGAGGTTGCACGGCAAACTTTGGCCCAAGTCCCAATACTTCTAGTACAAAGTCCGGTAGGCAGATGCCTTCTGCCACATGAACGTTGGAGGTTGCACTCACGCGCACTTTGTCCACCAAATCACGTAACAGTCGTAATTGAAGCTTCCAGTGGAATTCTATCATTTGGTCTGCCAGACGTAGATGCTTTCGAAAGTGAATCTCCGCTGCATATGACTCGTAAGTTCGATGCAACTGCGCCCGTAGGTAGGCTCTGAAAAGGCGTACCTGTCGAAGCCATTCTGAGCGCTGAATTTTCATGATCCTCGTTCTGTGCCCATCTGAAGGGGTACACCCTCCGAAGAGCGCTCGAACATCCTCTGGTAGAATCTTGTTCCTTATGGAAAAACTGAGCGTTCTTGCCTTGCACACGGCGTTGACGATGAGGGCTACAACACCCGAAGGATCTCGCAGTACATGAACGAAAGAGCCCGTTGAACGAGAAATGAAGTCAATGAGGGTGGCGATTTGGGCTTGTTGGTATGGTTGCATGATGATGGATGGTAGCGCAGACAACGAACACGGACAAGAGAAGGCACATAGACACAACACAGCGCTAACTTTCAACAACAGTTTATTACACGCAGATCTCCGTGGTGTATGCGATCCACCACGCCAACGTCGCACGTGCGTAGCTCTAAAAACCCTCAAATATAACCAACGCGCGTGTTCCAATACTATACAATTTTATATTTTTCAATCTTTTTTACTTTTTCTTTCTTCCTTTTATCCCATGTTACCACAAACCCTATCGCGAATACATGTAATCAAGTTCCTTATCTGTCAAAACCACTGATGGGCTGCTCACACACGTGTCACCTAGCTCTGCAATTCTGCCGGCCTCCAATACCAACCGCGTCATCTCGTGCCTACTTCTATTGATTATAACCGTTTCCTTGAATTTCGGTGTGCACTTACATCTCTGGCAATGAAGGGAAAGAAAACCATCAGGAACAACACTATTTACTTTGTTATTGTGCTCGCGCAAGCGATCGTTTATGCATCTACCGGTCTGACCGATATAACACTTTCCACAAGTAAGTGGAATGAGGTATACAACACACATGATGCACTCCACAAATAGGTTTCTATGTTTCTTTTGGCATACATTTGATTTTCCCTTGTCTGGTCTTGTGCTTCTGCACAGACCCACCAACTTATTGGGTGCCGAGAAAACTACGTTAGTGCCACATTTTTCCGCAATCTTTTTATCCTGTGAGAAACCTTATGCATGTATGGAATCACGGCAAAACTTTCCTTTCTTGAGCTCACCCTATCCATCCCTTCACATTTTTTCTCCAGCACTTTTCTGTGCAATCCTTCAGCAACGGACACGACGAGGCTCTTGGGGTACCCGGCATTGCTTAGCCTCGAGACCTGTTGTCTGAAGCTTTCATTCATGAGGCACCGGCAGGACTTCTTTAGTGCCTCACTCAAGCACATCTTCGCAATGCCTCGTTTTACCAGTTTAGTATGCGCTGAGTGAAACTGTAGTAAAGGCTTACTTGCTCTGGGCTCGTAACACCAGCATGTCTTTTCATCTGAGAATTGAAAGTTAATGTCAAGAAATCTGAGCCTTCCGTCACATGGCATTTCAAAAGTCACTTCAAGTGGGTTAAGCCCCTCACGAAAAACGCTACACACGCTATTACATTGAGTAGCAAAATCTGCAGTTCTGTCATTGATAAACACTAAAAAGTCATCGACGTACCTAAATACGTGCACAACATTGTATTCATTTAGGCGTCCTGATAGCCTCCTGTCCATTTTAGCCAAAAACAAATTACTTAAAACTGGTGCTAAGCACGAGCCAATGCATACTCCTTGTTTTTGCAGATACAGGGTACCATTGTTTTCAATAAACGTTGACGACAAGTAAAACCTAAGTAATTCTAAGAAATTGTCGACGGACGTACCTGCTTGTGAGCTAAATCTAACGGCACCGTACTCATCGATGCATTCGCCAACACTTGTTAATACTGCTGATTGTGGCAGAGAATAGTACAGATCTTTTATGTCAGCCGAAAACGCTTTTAACCCTATGTTTTTTCGTTCCCTGACGAAACTTATCACTTGTTCCGAATTTTTTGTCAGGAAGGGGTCATTTATGTCAAGCAAGTTTAATGTTCTTTGCAGGTACACAGCTACAGCTTTTTGCCACGTGTCCTTCTCCGACACTATCACTCTGAACGGTACTCCTTCCTTATGCGTTTTAGCACTAAAGAACACATCCAGACTGTCATTTTTACTTTTTCTGATACCGCTAAGCACACCTTCTAGATTCATCCTCTTACAAAGTTCTATTGCTTTTCCCCTCACTTTTTCAATCGAAATACTTTTCTTTTCGCTGAACACTGCCGTAATAGCACTTTTAGCCTTTTCTTTAAATTCATCATGCGAGAAAACCGCAAACCCTCCTTCTTTATCGACTGGAAGTACACTCAGAGCATGCTGTGTCAAGTAAGTTTCCACGCGTTTGAGAGGCAAACTGCGGCATGGAGGCCTACACAATTTTAAAGCGTCCACACCTTCGTTGATGATCCTGGTGGCTTGATCCTCGGGAACCCGCTTCGACACTTGACGTACAATTGATACGAGTTCCGGCTTGTTCTTTTGAGGTTGCACGGCAAACTTTGGCCCAAGTCCCAATACTTCTAGTACAAAGTCCGGTAGGCAGATGCCTTCTGCCACATGAACGTTGGAGGTTGCACTCACGCGCACTTTGTCCACCAATTACGTGAAAATTCAGCGCTCAGAATGGCTTCGACAGGTACGCCTTTTCAGAGCCTACCTACGGGCGCAGTTGCATCGAACTTACGAGTCATATGCAGCGGAGATTCACTTTCGAAAGCATCTACGTCTGGCAGACCAAATGATAGAATTCCACTGGAAGCTTCAATTACGACTGTTACGTGATTTGGTGGACAAAGTGCGCGTGAGTGCAACCTCCAACGTTCATGTGGCAGAAGGCATCTGCCTACCGGACTTTGTACTAGAAGTATTGGGACTTGGGCCAAAGTTTGCCGTGCAACCTCAAAGAACAAGCCGGAACTCGTATCAATTGTACGTCAAGTGTCGAAGCGGGTTCCCGAGGATCAAGCCACCAGGATCATCAACGAAGGTGTGGACGCTTTAAAATTGTGTAGGCCTCCATGCCGCAGTTTGCCTCTCAAACGCGTGGAAACTTACTTGACACAGCATGCTCTGAGTGTACTTCCAGTCGATAAAGAAGGAGGGTTTGCGGTTTTCTCGCATGATGAATTTAAAGAAAAGGCTAAAAGTGCTATTACGGCAGTGTTCAGCGAAAAGAAAAGTATTTCGATTGAAAAAGTGAGGGGAAAAGCAATAGAACTTTGTAAGAGGATGAATCTAGAAGGTGTGCTTAGCGGTATCAGAAAAAGTAAAAATGACAGTCTGGATGTGTTCTTTAGTGCTAAAACGCATAAGGAAGGAGTACCGTTCAGAG
The DNA here is from genome assembly GCF_013339725.1 of Rhipicephalus microplus. Lineage (NCBI taxonomy): Eukaryota > Metazoa > Arthropoda > Arachnida > Ixodida > Ixodidae > Rhipicephalus > Rhipicephalus microplus. The sequence continues at coordinate 1,895,796 of NC_051169.1, read as the reverse complement.
TGATAGTGTCGGAGAAGGACACGTGGCAAAAAGCTGTAGCTGTGTACCTGCAAAGAACATTAAACTTGCTTGACATAAATGACCCCTTCCTGACAAAAAATTCGGAACAAGTGATAAGTTTCGTCAGGGAACGAAAAAACATAGGGTTAAAAGCGTTTTCGGCTGACATAAAAGATCTGTACTATTCTCTGCCACAATCAGCAGTATTAACAAGTGTTGGCGAATGCATCGATGAGTACGGTGCCGTTAGATTTAGCTCACAAGCAGGTACGTCCGTCGACAATTTCTTAGAATTACTTAGGTTTTACTTGTCGTCAACGTTTATTGAAAACAATGGTACCCTGTATCTGCAAAAACAAGGAGTATGCATTGGCTCGTGCTTAGCACCAGTTTTAAGTAATTTGTTTTTGGCTAAAATGGACAGGAGGCTATCAGGACGCCTAAATGAATACAATGTTGTGCACGTATTTAGGTACGTCGATGACTTTTTAGTGTTTATCAATGACAGAACTGCAGATTTTGCTACTCAATGTAATAGCGTGTGTAGCGTTTTTCGTGAGGGGCTTAACCCACTTGAAGTGACTTTTGAAATGCCATGTGACGGAAGGCTCAGATTTCTTGACATTAACTTTCAATTCTCAGATGAAAAGACATGCTGGTGTTACGAGCCCAGAGCAAGTAAGCCTTTACTACAGTTTCACTCAGCGCATACTAAACTGGTAAAACGAGGCATTGCGAAGATGTGCTTGAGTGAGGCACTAAAGAAGTCCTGCCGGTGCCTCATGAATGAAAGCTTCAGACAACAGGTCTCGAGGCTAAGCAATGCCGGGTACCCCAAGAGCCTCGTCGTGTCCGTTGCTGAAGGATTGCACAGAAAAGTGCTGGAGAAAAAATGTGAAGGGATGGATAGGGTGAGCTCAAGAAAGGAAAGTTTTGCCGTGATTCCATACATGCATAAGGTTTCTCACAGGATAAAAAAGATTGCGGAAAAATGTGGCACTAACGTAGTTTTCTCGGCACCCAATAAGTTGGTGGGTCTGTGCAGAAGCACAAGACCAGACAAGGGAAAATCAAATGTATGCCAAAAGAAACATAGAAACCTATTTGTGGAGTGCATCATGTGTGTTGTATACCTCATTCCACTTACTTGTGGAAAGTGTTATATCGGTCAGACCGGTAGATGCATAAACGATCGCTTGCGCGAGCACAATAACAAAGTAAATAGTGTTGTTCCTGATGGTTTTCTTTCCCTTCATTGCCAGAGATGTAAGTGCACACCGAAATTCAAGGAAACGGTTATAATCAATAGAAGTAGGCACGAGATGACGCGGTTGGTATTGGAGGCCGGCAGAATTGCAGAGCTAGGTGACACGTGTGTGAGCAGCCCATCAGTGGTTTTGACAGATAAGGAACTTGATTACATGTATTCGCGATAGGGTTTGTGGTAACATGGGATAAAAGGAAGAAAGAAAAAGTAAAAAAAGATTGAAAAATATAAAATTGTATAGTATTGGAACACGCGCGTTGGTTATATTTGAGGGTTTTTAGAGCTACGCACGTGCGACGTTGGCGTGGTGGATCGCATACACCACGGAGATCTGCGTGTAATAAACTGTTGTTGAAAGTTAGCGCTGTGTTGTGTCTATGTGCCTTCTCTTGTCCGTGTTCGTTGTCTGCGCTACCATCCATCATCATGCAACCATACCAACAAGCCCAAATCGCCACCCTCATTGACTTCATTTCTCGTTCAACGGGCTCTTTCGTTCATGTACTGCGAGATCCTTCGGGTGTTGTAGCCCTCATCGTCAACGCCGTGTGCAAGGCAAGAACGCTCAGTTTTTCCATAAGGAACAAGATTCTACCAGAGGATGTTCGAGCGCTCTTCGGAGGGTGTACCCCTTCAGATGGGCACAGAACGAGGATCATGAAAATTCAGCGCTCAGAATGGCTTCGACAGGTACGCCTTTTCAGAGCCTACCTACGGGCGCAGTTGCATCGAACTTACGAGTCATATGCAGCGGAGATTCACTTTCGAAAGCATCTACGTCTGGCAGACCAAATGATAGAATTCCACTGGAAGCTTCAATTACGACTGTTACGTGATTTGGTGGACAAAGTGCGCGTGAGTGCAACCTCCAACGTTCATGTGGCAGAAGGCATCTGCCTACCGGACTTTGTACTAGAAGTATTGGGACTTGGGCCAAAGTTTGCCGTGCAACCTCAAAAGAACAAGCCGGAACTCGTATCAATTGTACGTCAAGTGTCGAAGCGGGTTCCCGAGGATCAAGCCACCAGGATCATCAACGAAGGTGTGGACGCTTTAAATTGTGTAGGCCTCCATGCCGCAGTTTGCCTCTCAAACGCGTGGAAACTTACTTGACACAGCATGCTCTGAGTGTACTTCCAGTCGATAAAGAAGGAGGGTTTGCGGTTTTCTCGCATGATGAATTTAAAGAAAAGGCTAAAAGTGCTATTACGGCAGTGTTCAGCGAAAAGAAAAGTATTTCGATTGAAAAAGTGAGGGGAAAAGCAATAGAACTTTGTAAGAGGATGAATCTAGAAGGTGTGCTTAGCGGTATCAGAAAAAGTAAAAATGACAGTCTGGATGTGTTCTTTAGTGCTAAAACGCATAAGGAAGGAGTACCGTTCAGAGTGATAGTGTCGGAGAAGGACACGTGGCAAAAAGCTGTAGCTGTGTACCTGCAAAGAACATTAAACTTGCTTGACATAAATGACCCCTTCCTGACAAAAAATTCGGAACAAGTGATAAGTTTCGTCAGGGAACGAAAAAACATAGGGTTAAAAGCGTTTTCGGCTGACATAAAAGATCTGTACTATTCTCTGCCACAATCAGCAGTATTAACAAGTGTTGGCGAATGCATCGATGAGTACGGTGCCGTTAGATTTAGCTCACAAGCAGGTACGTCCGTCGACAATTTCTTAGAATTACTTAGGTTTTACTTGTCGTCAACGTTTATTGAAAACAATGGTACCCTGTATCTGCAAAAACAAGGAGTATGCATTGGCTCGTGCTTAGCACCAGTTTTAAGTAATTTGTTTTTGGCTAAAATGGACAGGAGGCTATCAGGACGCCTAAATGAATACAATGTTGTGCACGTATTTAGGTACGTCGATGACTTTTTAGTGTTTATCAATGACAGAACTGCAGATTTTGCTACTCAATGTAATAGCGTGTGTAGCGTTTTTCGTGAGGGGCTTAACCCACTTGAAGTGACTTTTGAAATGCCATGTGACGGAAGGCTCAGATTTCTTGACATTAACTTTCAATTCTCAGATGAAAAGACATGCTGGTGTTACGAGCCCAGAGCAAGTAAGCCTTTACTACAGTTTCACTCAGCGCATACTAAACTGGTAAAACGAGGCATTGCGAAGATGTGCTTGAGTGAGGCACTAAAGAAGTCCTGCCGGTGCCTCATGAATGAAAGCTTCAGACAACAGGTCTCGAGGCTAAGCAATGCCGGGTACCCCAAGAGCCTCGTCGTGTCCGTTGCTGAAGGATTGCACAGAAAAGTGCTGGAGAAAAAATGTGAAGGGATGGATAGGGTGAGCTCAAGAAAGGAAAGTTTTGCCGTGATTCCATACATGCATAAGGTTTCTCACAGGATAAAAAAGATTGCGGAAAAATGTGGCACTAACGTAGTTTTCTCGGCACCCAATAAGTTGGTGGGTCTGTGCAGAAGCACAAGACCAGACAAGGGAAAATCAAATGTATGCCAAAAGAAACATAGAAACCTATTTGTGGAGTGCATCATGTGTGTTGTATACCTCATTCCACTTACTTGTGGAAAGTGTTATATCGGTCAGACCGGTAGATGCATAAACGATCGCTTGCGCGAGCACAATAACAAAGTAAATAGTGTTGTTCCTGATGGTTTTCTTTCCCTTCATTGCCAGAGATGTAAGTGCACACCGAAATTCAAGGAAACGGTTATAATCAATAGAAGTAGGCACGAGATGACGCGGTTGGTATTGGAGGCCGGCAGAATTGCAGAGCTAGGTGACACGTGTGTGAGCAGCCCATCAGTGGTTTTGACAGATAAGGAACTTGATTACATGTATTCGCGATAGGGTTTGTGGTAACATGGGATAAAAGGAAGAAAGAAAAAGTAAAAAAAGATTGAAAAATATAAAATTGTATAGTATTGGAACACGCGCGTTGGTTATATTTGAGGGTTTTTAGAGCTACGCACGTGCGACGTTGGCGTGGTGGATCTCATACACCACGGAGATCTGCGTGTAATAAACTGTTGTTGAAAGTTAGCGCTGTGTTGTGTCTATGTGCCTTCTCTTGTCCGTGTTCGTTGTCTGCGCTACCATCCATCATCATCAGATATGTTTTCTGTCTGCTTGAGGAGCCATTAATGGCAATGTTATCGCATGCGCGCTTCGTGCAACGGAGAAGGCTGGCTGGTTTTCTCACTGCGCCAGCCGTGTTTCGTCTCCCGCGCTCACACGCCTTTACTATAGCGTGTAGAATATAGGTTGTGTAGGTCGACGCCATCGGTTAGAGCTTTTTAAGAAACACGACGGTGCCGGCCAATACTCTCCGAGAGCTTCCGCATATTTGCTGTCACAATGCAGGGAAAGCTTCAGTACGTGTTATGTTTAGTGCAGGCCCACCCTGTGGTTCGCGCAGGTGTGGTCACTGGCACTGCCGTTCGTGGTGGCCTTGAGGAGCGCGGTCACCTACGAGCTGCAAGAGGTGGGGCTGGCGGCCAGAAAGAATGACGTCGTTTCGGGTGTCCCGCGGCCGACGACGACGACGACGACGATAGTGTCGGGGAAGGCGACAACGTCATCGGCAACGTCGCCGCGGTCCTGTGACTGGCGGCGCCAGCCTGGACCGTCAGCGCTGCTGTATATGTTTCATAAAGTTCTGTGCACATAACCATGTTTTGTTTTAATTTCAGTCAGCTGCACTGCAGTGGGGAGCTTTTGACCGGTGATGATCAATTGATTATTTTTGCTTGAATTTTGTTTAGAGTTTTTGTTTAGCCGGTACATAATAGACACCCTCCACGGAATCAATATTATAGGTGAAGAAAAAATTATTCAACCGTTCATAGCACGGAGCTATGCAGTATATAGTGTTGGAAATACGCATGCCCTACTGTGGACAGTGAAGAAAGACGACGACGTTGAGGAGAGACGCTCGTTAAGTTATGGCCTGTGTGGCGTTTTCGTGGCCTTGCGTGGTTTGTGTTTTCTTGAAAGTTAAGTTAATCCCCCCATTTCTACAACATTTCGGGTGTTTCAAAGACAGCGCAAGATAACAATAGTTCACTATAGCGTTGTATCAGTAGCTACGTAGCCTTCATGGTATAAAATACCTGTAGGGGAGATGTAAGCACAACAAGCTAACCGTCCTCCATCTACCTTAGGGAGTTCAGACTTGTTATGTATTCAGTATGTTTCAAGCTGTCACTATTAGCTACAAACATTCATACCACCTGAAATTGTATAGTTTGCCTATTCCAAGTCTTAAACTAAGAAGAATGTACATTGATACAAATGCGAACAGTTCATTGATTGATATGTGGGTTTAACGTCCCAAAACCACCATATGATTATGAGAGACGCCGTAGTGGAGGGCTCCGGAGATTTCAACCACCTGGGCTTCTTTAACTTGCACCCAAGTTTGAGCACACGGGCCTAAAACGTTTTCGTCTCGCCCTGCCGAGTGGGCTAGCGGCTAAGGTACTCGGCTGCTGACACGCAGGTCGCGGGATCGAATCCCGGCTGCAGCGGCTGCATTTCCGATGGAGGCGGAAATGTTGTAGGCCCGTGTGCTCAGATTTTGGCGCAAGTCAAAGAACCCCAGGTGGTCGAAACTTCCGGAGCCCGCCACTACGGCGTCTCATAATCATATGGTCTCTATTCCCCATATGTGGTCTTTATTCCCCTTAACTCTATTCCCCATATAAAAGGACCGCCATCCAGCGGACATTCCAAGGACTAAACGAGAGGTGGCATACGCACACTTTATTCCTGTTTGCGCTTCGGGTCTACTTCCCAACTTTAACCACCTCGAGGTCATTCATGGTATATACTAGTTCATTGTATTCATGACACTGCGGCTCAACGCTCACTAACCCTTTCCAAAACTAAGGAGGTTACACCCAGCGAGTATAAGGTAGCAACTCTTTCTTGTCAGGTAGTGCTCATAGTACATGCCAGTTGCTGGTAATGGGGATCACAGCGTGCGCGTTGACTAAAAGCCGAGTGCTCCTGTTTCTCCTTTCCTATTAGCACCCATTGGCATGTACATTGAGCACTATTTTTTATAGTTCGACAATGTACAGAAGAAATCTCTCACAGGCACCACCTTGGAGGTCAAAGTGTTATACATGTTACATACTACAGTGACTACAAGGGACGAACAGGTGCCGCTATAAGGAGCTTCGCCCCTAAAAGATAATGCTCGCGTTTCTGGATTTCTGCGTGCCACCCAGTGCACACAACTACAAATATTGAAAAGCTAGGTCTGGGTATAATAAAATAATAGTTAAAAAAGTCATAATAAAACGTTCTATAGGAACCAGGTCAGCTCTTCGTATACGTAAGGGAGTTGACAGTGTGCCGCTGAAGATCTCGCCAGCTTAGTAGACGACGTGGGTGCCCGGTAATGCAGCCGTCTCAATACGTTGCGCGGGCCATTCCATGCTCGTCGCCTACGCGAGCCTCGCGACACCGACGACCGCGGTTCTCGCTGGTTGCACGTCAACGGCCGATTCCAAAGCAGTGAAAACTTTTTCGGGCTCCCCGCGTGCTCCCGTTCCCTCTGGACGTCATTTATTTTTTCTCGAACACACGCGTGCCCCTTTCGGTACAGGTCTAGGTAAGATGCGGTGGCACCGCGGCTGGGTCGTTAGTCAGCGGATGTCGCCTTCCCAATACAAAAGCGCCATTCCTTGGACGATGGGGCGCGCGGGCGAGACGAAAATCGCAGTCGTTTGTGACAAGGATGAGTACCGTTGCAGTGTATCAGTGCGCATTTAGGAATACCTGATGTCCGATTTTTCCAGAAACCATAACTACGGCGTGCATCATGAATTCATAATCATAGGGTGGTTAGCTCATGCGGAACCCAGAAAAGTATAATAATAATAATAATAATAATAATAATAATAATAATAATAATAATAATAATAATAATAATAATAATAATAATAATAATAATAATAATAATAATAATAATATAATAATAATAATAATAACTTTATTTAACGTTACGTACAAGAAAAGAAGAACCCTTGTGTCGGGTATAATATTTGTTGTGCAGATTGTAATCATGTCGATTCGGGGAGATTGTGACTGAATGCCCACAGGAACGCTGCTGTGAAGTAAAAAAATATAAGCGTCTTGTTCTATTGAAAAAATGTTGCTTTATTCTTAAATGATTAAAATCAAACTTTTAAGTGGACCCGCCGTGGTGTTCTAGTAGTTAAGGTACTCGGCTGCTGGCCCGCAAGTCGCGGGATCGAATCCCGGCCTTGGCGGCTGCATTTCCGATGGAGGCGGAGATGCTATAGGCGCGTGTGCTCAGATTTGGGTGCCCGTTCCAGATCCCCTAGGTGGTCAAAATTTTGGGAGCCCTCCACTACGGCGTCTCTCATAATCATATGGGCCTTTGGGGACGTTAAACCCCGCATATAAAGATTATTAATCAATCTGGTAAGGGGATAATGTTTTTCCTAAAACAACCCGGTTTAAGGTCAACTTTCCAGCGCGGGTGTGTCACACGGTTTCCCTCTTATCTGCTCTACTATTGCTCAACGTTTCGCATCGAAAGGACATGACACCGACTTGAAGAGGGCGCAAGTGCTACTGAGTCTCAGAAATTCAACCTCGTGACTTTATCTCGAGTTATTACTAATATTAACTGTCGGGGTTTAACGTCCCAAACCCGCGTATTATGAAAGATGCCAACGTGCATGGCTCCGAAAATTTGTACCACCTGAGGTTCGTTAACCCACACCTAAATCTAAGTACACGGACCTCAAGCTTTTCCGCTTCCTTTGAAAATGCCGCCGCCGGGCACAGGCTTTAATCCCACGACAGCGGGTCAGCAGTCGACACCATTAACACTATACAACCATGGCCAGTTGCAACTTAATACTAATTCTAACTCTTGATAGCACGCTGAACAGCAATGACGAGAAATGTTAGGTTGCCTTGTTGCACAATGCGCGTGCGCTATTTGTCCAATCTGTTCGAACTGATACGTCCTTTTCTATTGCTTTATTGTGATCAAGGCCACCGTAAGAGAGTCGAAACTACCACTGATTTACAATTCTTCTTGTAATTGGTGGGCATCTCGTGTACGTTGGAGCGTGAACATTCCCGAATAGACCACTTTTCGCTGAACTCGAGCTTTCAGGGCCAAACCTCATAAGCGCGAAAATGCACGCGACAGCGACGAGCGACGCCATGAGCGACGAAACAGGGCGTTCGCGCGACGTGTCGCGTGCTCGTTTTCGCGCGGTCGCTCGGTTCTCCAGATTTGGAAACCGTCGCTCATCGCCCGGAAGTGCTGGGCTCAAGCAGCCAATAGCGAAATACCGGAAAAGACAAAGACTACATAGGTGCACGTGACCCTGCCCGAGTCACGTATGCGCAACAAGAAATAACGCAATGTTTATTACGCATGTGCATATAAAACAGTGCTGCAAGGCAATAACAAACACTTTTCGTTTCATTACACAACAATATATCTTATTTTTAAATTGCATACCGCTCGCTACGCGGTTTCCTTGGTGCGAGTAGACGGCCTCATGCCAGCAACCGAGGAATTCGCTCGCCGAAGCCGTCGCGTGAATGAGGTTTGCCTGCGCTAGCGACCGATCACGCGAAGCCGATCTACGTCGCGTCGCGTGTCGCTGTCGTGTGCATTTTCGCGCTTATGAGGTTTGGCCTTCAAGACAAAGTAGTCTAAAAGCCAATTTAATACACGATATTCGTCAGCCACTGAAGAAGAAGTCGCACCCGCGTTGAGCTCCTCGCGCTCTTCGTGATCTGCACGTTCCAGAACAACGCTGAACACCGCCATGGTAAGACGCCATTTTCTGCGTTCCTGTTAGGTTCCATGAGGGGCCATTGATTTCTCATTTATTTGTTTCTCCATGAAGTGTTCAATGCCTCGCAAACGTATATCGAGTAGTAACACTCTCATTGCGAAATATCGAGAGGCCTGAACCACCTATTTTATTTATAAAAAGGTTTCATTGGCCTCATCAGGCATTAGTCGCGTGTGTGGCCGCTTCTCCTGTATCCACGGAAGTCCCTGATATTATGAGCAGTGAGTACGTGGTTTGGGGAAAAAAAAGTAAGATATTTCAGTGCTTTCAAACAGCCAGCTTCGTTTTGTGGAATGTGACGATGGAACGCGGCGCCTTGAGAACGCGCAGCCTGTGTGCACGTTGGTGCTCTCCTCACTGCTTTATATCGATGCAATCACGTGGCGCAATCACCGTGATAAATGAGATATCCTTTTTGTTACATCGTGCATAATGAATAGCACAGCATAAACGGAGACATCTTGTTTATTTCATCTTCTTCCTTCTCCCCCGTGGCGGCCACCGAGCGCGTGCCACCGCACAGCGCTGTAGTCGGTAGCGACGCCTTATACCACATATCCCCTCTTGCAAAAAAAAAAAAAAAAAAAATAAAATAAAATAAAAATAAATGGTAGAAACACACAAAACTGTTTTTGTCTACTTCCTAACGAAGTCCTTCAATTTCTTTGGGGTCTTCTTTTTACGCTTGCTTTTCCTTGCAGGCGCATTAAATCCTGGACTGGTCAAAGCTTGCGTGCCGTCTGGTGGAGATGATACGGGGTCTGCCCTTTCATGACCATCCGCTCTTGATGTGTCCCATTGGGGCGCACTAGATGACCGATCAGATGCAGGGGACCAGTTCATAAGGGCAGCGGTTTCAGGCTGTAATGCATGAGAAGACCGATTAAATGCAGGTGTCCAGTTCATAACAGCAGGGGTGCCCGATTTCATTTTGTTGACCGCTCCGGAGTGAACTGCGATTAACTTAGATGCGTTCCACACACGCCCATCGTCCAAAAGGTACGAGGCCGGTCCCCGTTTTCCAATGATCTTCTTGGGCGCGGAAAATTGTGAAGACAGCTTACCGTGAGCTGCAGTTGTCTTAACGCGCACGTAATCACCAACGACGAAACTGGGTTCCTTGGCTCCACGTTTTTCATCGGTGTAGCTCTTCGAGATCATTTGCTTCTTTTTGACATGCTCTCGTAGCTGTTCAATCGCCCTTGACGGGTCCGCGCTGAAGCATCTGTCGGGCAATCCCAATATGTCAAGTCTGGTGCGAGGTTGGCGTCGATGAAGAAGAACAGCGGGTGTCGCACCAGTAGTCGCGTGAGGCGTACAGCGATATACTTGCAGGTAATCAAGCATGGCTGTTCGTACGTCACGACGTTCAAGCAGGGCTAGTTGAATGTACGACTTCAGCACCCTATTGAATCTCTCCACCAAGCCGTTAGCTTGTGGGTAATACACGGAAGAGTTGTAGTGCGTTATTCCACGCTCCGTGAGAAACTCGTCAAAGCTTGCTGAAGAGAACTGTGGTCCATGATCGGATACAATACTACGTGGGTAGCCTTCTCGCGCAAAAAGTTCAAGTAAAAACTTCTTCACTGTAGACGTGGTCGCATCTCGCACGAACGCCACTTCAGGCCACTTGCTATAATAGTCAATAACAGTAATCGCAAAACGGCAGTCGGCCGAAGCTTGCGTGAAAGGTCCCACAATGTCGATGGCAATTTTTTCCCACGCCGCGTCAGGAAGAGGAACAGGTTGCAGTGGCGCTGGAAAGGTACGTGCGGACTTGTCACAAGACTGGCAAATCACGCATGTGCGCACCAGTTCTTCAATGTGACTATCCATGCATGGCCACCAATAGGACTCTCTCAGGCGAGCTTTGGTACGACTAATGCCTGGATGTGACTCGTGGGCCAGATCCATAAGGCGGCGTGTCAACGTTGCAGGCACGACAATCCTGTCACCCCGGCATAGGATATCACTTACAACAGAGAGTTCAGCCTTCACGTAAAAGTAAGGTAGCAATTCTTTTGACAGTGATTTCTTGTCAGGCCAAGAAGTAGTCGTGAAGTGCTTAACTTCACAGATAATCTGATCATTGGCACTTGCTTCTTGAAGTTCTGGCATGGTAACTACGGGAGACAACAAACAGATAAATTCCTCTTCTGGTGCATCGCGGATTAAACTCTGGACGGGTAGCCTGGAGAGAGCGTCAGCCACGACGTTTTCGCTACCTTTCCTGTATTCGACGGTATAGTTGTAGCAGAGCAACCGTGAGGACCAGCGCGCAATCCTTAATGGTCGGTGACCGGTGCCTTTCGTCGAAAGAAGCGTAACCAGCGCTGCGTGATCCGTTCGTAAGATGAAAGGTCGTCCCCATAGATAAACGTGCCAGTGTTCGCAAGCCCAAACACAGGCAAGGGCCTCACGTTCGCCGACTGAGTATTTCCGCTCATGCGGTTGAAGTGTGCGGGAGGCGAATGCGACAGTTTGCAGTGAGGTCCCGTTGTCTTGCTGAAGTACTGCACCTAATCCATATCCTGAAGCATCAGTTGTAACGAACACAGGCAAGTGAGGATCGAAAAGATGAAGCACTTCGCAAGATGTGAGCAGAGATTTCAGGCGCTCCAAACTGCTCTGTGCTGCCGCACTCCAAACGAAAGAGGCTTGTCCTCGTAGCAAGGCGCGCATTGGCTCGACAACATCCGAAAAATGAGGAATGAACTTGGAATAGAAGCCTGCAAGCCCCAGTAGCGAGCGGAGTTCGTTAATATTTGTAGGTGATGGTGCCTTTGTTATCGCCTCAATGGATGACATCAACGGAAATAATCCTTTGGCGCTCACAACGTGACCTAGAAAAGTCAACTCTGCCACGTCAAAGACACACTTGTTGTTGAGCCGGAGGCCAGCATCAGAAAGACGTTGCAATACAGCGCGCAAGTTTCCCAAATGGTCCTCTCGGGATCGCCCATACACGATGATGTCATCAATGTAAAATAGGACACATTTGCACCCTTTCAAGATCATGTGCATCATTTTCTGGAACGCTGATGGCGCCGACGCCAGTCCGAAGCAAACCCTCTTGAAGCGAAATAGTCCATCGTGAGTGATGAACGTGGTAAGGTCACGGCTCTCTAAACTGAGCGGTAACTGGTGATATGCAGAAGCTAAGTCTAGCTTCGAGAAACGCTGTGCCCCAGCCAGGCTGTTCAGGAGCTCCTCAGTTTGTGGCAAAGGAAAACTGTCTACTACCACAGCTTTGTTTGGCTCCCGTAAGTCAACACACATGCGAATCGAGCCGTCTTTTTTTCTGGCTACGACAATAGGGGAGACCCACTCAGAAGAGTCGACACGCTCAATGATGCCCTGAGCTTCTAATTTCTGAACTTCTGCCGAGACTTGCTCGCGAATGACAAGTGGCAGTCGTCTCAGTTTGCTGGCCACCGGTTGTACAGACGCGCGAACTCTGACCTTGTGAGTGAAACCTCTCACAGTTCCCAGCTCTTTTGCAAATAGGTGCTCAAACTCAGAACGTAATTCTGGAGGTAGCACCGGAGTTTCTTGCGTCATTAGAAGACACCTGAGCGGTGACCCTTGGATCTTCATATCCAGAGCAGCGATGCCGTCTAATCCCAGAATGGTCGTTCCCCCAGGCACAACGTATAGTAGAACAGAAGTGCATCGGCCGTGAAATGAGGCAGTAGCAATGAAGCATCCTTGTATAGGAATTGCTGCCTTTGAATAATCGAGAAGCTGGACGGATGTAGACTTCAGTGGATACGCTTTAGAAAAATAGCGTTGGTAAAGTTCTTCGGCCAGGATCGAAACCGATGATCCTGTATCGATCAAAAATGGTACAGAAATTCCTTCTATTTCCAACGCTGCGTAAATTCCCTTCTTACGGCTCCAGATCTGACAAACACTTAAATGGTCGTCTGGATCAGCTGTATCGTTACCTTCCGCTACATGCTGAACATTCTTCTCAAACTTCCGCAATGACTTGCACACCTTTTCAAGATGGCCAATTTTCTCACATTGTCGACACCTATGTGCTTTGGCCTTGCACAGAGAGCTATTTGCAAGGTGTGCCGTAGAACCACAACGATAACATACTTGCTCTTTCGGAGATATGCGACTTTGACCGTGCATGTTATAGCAAGTACATGTGCTACAATGCCGTTCTCTGTGATTTGAAGTATCTTTTACACGATGAACTTGCAAGTCATTTTGTGCAAGTTCTCTTGCTTCATTAGTCGCTTGATCATGCTGTTTGGCAATGGTAAGAGCCTTAGAAAGCGTGAGAGACTCTTCCAGCAGAAGGCGTTCACGTAAGTATCCACTTGTGGTTTTCTCTATGAGCTGGTCGCGTATCATGTCGTCCGTTAGATCACCGAAATTGCATGCTCCTACAAGACTTCTCAGCGCGGTGACGTAATCAGCCGCAGTCTCACCTGGGGCCTGCGTACGTTGACGGAAACGGTGACGCGCTGCAGTGACGTTCAACGTGGTTTTGAAGTGACCTTCCAGCGTCGCGATGGCGCGGTCGAACACATCAGGACTAGGGGACGTCAGTGTACCTGCCGCAGCGCTCGCAGGCACGAGGCACGGGTCGTCAGTAGTCGTCAGAGTCTGGAAGATACGTTGTCCTTCCAAGCCCAAGCAGTTGAGCAGGATCGCCTTCCGACGAATGGCAGGTAGGTCGAAGGCGCCCGAAGCAACCATGTAATTCTTGAAAGCCTGGATCCATTGCTCCCATGGAATGTCCGGGTGTCCAGGTGACGACAGGAACGGAGGTGGCGGCTGTAGCCCCGAAATACTCATCGTAGAAGATGGTAGGTAATAAACGAGGGCACAGATGAGGTTCAGGCCGGTAGCACATGGGCTGGTGAATCCTCGTCGCCAAAATATGTTACATCGTGCATAATGAATAGCACAGCATAAACGGAGACATCTTGTTTATTTCATCTTCTTCCTTCTCCCCCGTGGCGGCCACCGAGCGCGTGCCACCGCACAGCGCTGTAGTCGGTAGCGACGCCTTATACCACACTTTTATTAAGCAGTGGCAGCATTTACGAGTTGACGCGCATGTTGCTTTCGCCATCTTTTCCCCTACATGTCGATTTGAGGTTACTGAGAATGGCAACGTAGCTCGCAAGACAACCAACTGCGTTGACGTGTTCGCTAGCTGTTATTTTTGCGATTTTCAGTAGGCGCGCCTTGTGTGTATCCTCCTGATACACGTGTTTCGAGTTCTGATGCGGCGAAGTGCAACACGAGGGTGCGATGTGGATTCCTCTCAGCGGCTGATGCCTTTAGATAAGTAGATAGTGTACCAGGCGGGCCTAATAAAGTGGGGTCACCTCCCTTCTGCTGTCCACCGTGGGGGAGCGCACGCTTGGTGCGTGGTAGCCATCAAATTGAATAAACAGTCCCCTGCTGGCAAGCGTCTCGTATGGTTCTGTTCTCATTGAACGTGCAGTCAAGAACAGATAGTTTTCCCATAATGCAAAACGGCACGCCTCTTATCGTGGTGTTTCGCCGCGGTGGTCTAGTGGCTAAGCTACTCGGCTGCAGACCCGCAAGTCGCGGGATCGACTGCCGGCTGCGGCGGCTGCATTTCCGATGATGGTGGGAACCTTGTCGGCCCGTGTGCAGATATTTGGGTTAATGAACGTTAATGGACCCCAGGTGGTCGAAATTTCCAGCGCCCTCCACTGCGGCGTCTCTCATAATCATATAGTAGATTTGGGGCGTTAAACTGTGCACATATTATTGTCGATAGTCTGCCACAAAATTTGCGAACAAGGATACAGTTATCCGCACGAGAAACCATCGTTAATGACGCGTGTTAGAAATAACGCCTCGTCTTTCTGAACCCATAGTGTTTTCGCAGTTCCGTTCGGTAAATATTGCTCCAAATTACGACCGCCAAGTAGCGGATTAGGTAGAAAATGACGCAGGAGACGAGGCCCAGAAGCAAGTACCGCACAAACTTTCTCGTTATTGCGAACGTTGTGGTAGCAGACCACAGAATGCCACGGCCTATCAAGTATTTCTTCGCTATAACGGCCACATCGCCCACGTCGCCGCGAGCCATGTACGACGCACTTGCCAGTATTCTAGCACACGAAAGCACCAAAATATTTTAGGTTTGCTTGCGTGCGATTGGACCAATAGGACTCCCTTTCCAGAGCGCCCTCGCCGAATCGGTGACCCTTGCTTCTTGAACCTAAACGCCAAAACGCATACGGTGAAGACTCTGTCAGCTCTAAAGGTCACCGCCCATTAAACGTTTTTGCTTCTTCAACGCACCCAGTTTTCCAGACACCATGGTGTCATAAAGCATGTTTCGCTGCATGACTGCCAGCGTCCCATTTTATACGTTTCGCAGAGCAAGACCAAGTTCTTCTCTCGAGCTGGTTACCGCCTAACATTCGGCCACCGACGCAAGATCCTGGTCTCCCTACATCAGCAGCACACCTGGTGTTCACCAGAGCCTGAAGGAGTTAGCCTGGACTATGCTATCTGGTGCTTTCCACGCAGCGTGGTGCCACGGACGACCCGAGCCGACAGCGACGGCGCAGGACCGCAGGCGCGGACAGCAGTTGGCGATTTGGGCGTTTGCGCCGCCTTCCCGATGCATGATGCTCCTGTGGCACAACACCTGGAGGCTTCAATGCTGGAACAGGAAGAAGAAGCCGACGCTGGTGGGTGGATATTTGTACACATGTGCTGCTTCGCACCACCTGACGAGCTTCTAGACTTTTATCATCTTCCACTAAAGGGAACCATGAGTATATTATGTGAAGCAGTTCCGTTCATTACAGGCACGAACGAGTCCTTCCAAGTGCAGTCACCATGAATTCACTCTTTTGCTGTTACTGTCCAGCTGCCGTGCCCTTACACTCTCTGAGCAAACACGTGATGCCGTAACAAGATTCTGCAGGCATTGCGCTTCTGCGGAATCTCGTTCCCCGACGCCATCTCATGATTACAGAGGGGGAGTGTAAGAGGCAGAGGCCACATTACCCAGCCCCTTAGACAGGTGGGAAATCGCTTGCACTTGAGCGCATTCTGGCAGTGCTTGGGCCAGCTGTTGCGGAAGCACAGTAAGGGTGGTTATGCACACAGGTTTGGACTCCGCCATATAAGCTGCGTCGCACATGCAAAGGCTGTTTTTTTTGTCTGTCCCACCGTAATAACCAGCATCTATCGTGATTGCGTTGCAGTACCGCACCGTGACCTGAATTTCCTATAGTCGCGAATGGCATGCACGTTATAATGGTGACAATAGTATCGTTGATAGGAAAGAGGCAATCGCCGAGTTTCCGAAACGCAGTCAGGTGATGATTGATATTGTAACATGTGTGGTTTTAGGTACATCCTAAATCATGTTATGATTATGAGCAATACCGTAGTAGAGGGCTCCGGATATACCGGCCATCCGGTGTTCTTTAATGCGCACTGACGTCGCACAGTACGCAGACCTCTGGCGCTTCCCTCCCACCGAAATGTGGCTGCCCCGGCCTTGATGGAACCCGCGATCTATGGGTCAGCAGCCAGATGATGAAAGCCGTGGATTGAAAACAAGCCCTTGTCGTTCATCTGTTTCTTGTGTAGTGTGCTGCGCGCAACTTGAAAAGGTATAATGTGAAAAAAAAAAAAGCGTGCACAAGGGAAAGTTGGGTGCCAGGGAAAACTGGTATTTTAGGGTTGAAGCTCCTTATAGCGGCACCCGTTCGTCTCTCGTAGTCTGTAACATGTATAACATTTTGACCTCCAAGGTGGTGCCGGTGCGAGACTTCTTCGGTGCGTTGTTGAGCAATAAAAAATAATGCTCAATGTACATGTCAATGTGTGCTAATGGGGAATGAGAGACAGGAGCATTCGGCTTTTAGTTAACGCGAGGGCTGCGATCACCATTAGCAGCCATTGGCATGTACATTGAGCACTATCTGACAAGAAAGGGTTGCTACGTTATACTCGCTGGGTGTAACCTCCTTAGCTTTAGAAAGGTTTAGCGAGCGTTGAGCCGCAGTGCCATGAATACAATGAACCTGTATATACCATGAATGAACTCGAGGTGGTTAAAAATGGGAAGTATATACGAAGCGCAAGCCGTAAGAAAGTAAAAGCCGAATTCTCCGCCTCTCATTTCCCATCAGCAGCCATTGGCATGTACATTGAGCACTATCTGACTGAAAAAGTTTGCTACGTCATACTCGCTGGGCGTAACCTCCTTGGTTTTCGAAAGGTTTAGCGAGCGTTCGGCCGCAGTGCCATGAAAACAGTGAACTAGTATATACTATGAACTCGAGGTGGTTAAAGGTGGGAAGTGAACCCGAAGCGCAAGCCGTAAGAAAGTGTGCGTGTGCCACCTCTCGTTTAGTCCTTGGAATGTCCGCTGGATGGCGATGCTTCTATATGGGGAATATATGATGAAAAGATGCGAGATGGTGGTACTTGGAGTGTTGAATAGATAGACGAACGGACACATAGACAGATGCATGGATGGACGCATGAACGGACGCAGGGGCGGCTGCATGGACGAACGCAGGGACGGACGCACGAACAGACGCACGCACGGACGGGCTGATGGGCGCATGGACGGTCACACTGACGGACGCATGGACAACGGAAGCAAGAACGAATGGACGGACGAGTTCTTCGCCCCACTCTCCATCATTCACTCCGTGGATATGCTGCCATTTTTTTTTATTCGGGAGCGAAACCACTCTTGGAGCTACAATTTTTTCCTATTTATTAAGTGCTTCAACTCGTCAATAAAAAGTGAGCTTGCGCTTATTCTCGCATTTTTCTCTGGTCATGTTCTATTTTTTTGCACAGCTTTTTCTTTCCAGACATTAACTTCTATTACTGTACAAAGCGTGCTTCTTGAAGTCATGTGCTTCTTAACTACTGGCTACTCCTTTTCACGGAAATATTACTGCCCCAGGTGTTCAACATATACAAAAAAATTCACTGCTCGCATCTTCCCACGAGGAGATCTCGAGTAAATGGACTGAAGAGTGATGTGGGTATTACGTGATGCTTGCGTGATTGAGTAGTGTTTGGCAACGCTTAATTATTATTTTGTCTACATTATTTCAATTTCTTTAATGAGGGAGAAAACGTTGCCTTCAACGTGTGTTTAGGAAATGTGTTTATCGATTTATAGTACATTGTATTCTACTATGGGAGGGCATGAAGCCGTCCAGCTGAGGGTCAAGCGAAAGCAAAGAAGCCCTTGACTGAATTTCAAACGTGTGATCAAGTGCCTACATTATAGGGAACAATAGCTTACACATACGGTGTGGAACGGTTGTGCAACGCGAGCTGTCGTTATTTACTAGAAGACGCTCCCTGCATGCTTAAGGATGTCGAAGATGTTGTGTGAAATGGTAATTAGGAAAATTATTGTAATTAACGTTTTAAATAGTGGAGCTAGGTAAAGTCAAATGGAATAATTGACGTCCTTCGTGCAAAGAACCAATTGCCGCTTTGAGATTTCAAAACGGCGGCCTCTAGTATTGAATGCGAATTAATGAAATTATCTGCAAGTCGTTGGCCTTGCGAGGCAAGAGCGGCGAGATGTGAGCGTGTGCAGTGGTGGTGTGGACGGCGTCGCCACCCTCGCCAAAGCGCGAAATCGTGGGACTAAAGGCCGTTTCACATGACACAAAAATTAGCGATTTTCAGCATGCAAATTCGCTCGCAGCGAAAAAAAAAGAAAAAGGCCAGTTTTCTCCCGCTGAAGTGGTCCGCGAGGAGCTTCAACCATGTTGAAAACTTTCGCTCTGATCGCGGTGGCGGCAGCGTTTCTTTTCGAGACCCGTCGAAATAGGGCTGACCCGACAAAGCCGTCGAAATCACGTCGACGTTTTTGTTTTGGTAATGGCCGCTTTTGCGCATTTCAAAATGTATTGATTCATTGATTTGTGGGGTTTAACGTCCCAAAACCACCAAATGACTAAGAGAGACGCCGTAGTGGAGGGCTCCGGAAATTTCGAACCCCTGGGGTTCTTTAACGTGCTATCATATTTGAGCATACGGGGCTAAAATATTTCCGCCTCCTTCGGAAATGAACCACAGCAGCCACGATTCAATCCCGCGACCTGCGGCTCAGTATCCGAGTACCTTAGCCACTAGACAACCGCGGTGGGGCCGCATTTCAAAATGTAGTTAGATTGGAAAGTGTTCTCAAAAACCTAAAAATATTATAACGCACAAACTGTTACATTCTATTAGAAAAATTCTAAAGTGTCTGCCACAAAGAACACTGGCAAAGAAACGTTGCTCGCCACTACATTCTCAAAGCGGGAAATGGGCAGATCCCACGAACAGTGGGAATCGATGATATTGCCGCATGAATTCGCGTGGTTTTCGTGTGGAAGAGGACGAAGAGGTTGGGATTGAGCCGCTGATGAAGTACCCTCTCCATCGTAGTGGCTTCGGTCAGGAATTCTGCTACACTCTTCGGAGGACTCCGCACTAGACCAGCAAAAAGCTGCTCCTTCACGCCTCGCATCAGATAGCGTAGCTTTTTTTCTTCTGGCATTGCCGGATCCGCTCGCCTGAAAAGCTGCGTCATGTCCTCCACGTACATGGTGACGGTCTCATTAGGCATCTGGATGCGTGAATGCAATGCACGTTCAGCACGATCGCGGCGGTCGGGGCTCCGGTAGGTCTCCAAGAGGCGATGCTGGAACTCGCGCCAGGATGTCAAGACATCACTTCTGTTCATGAACCACGTTCGGGCGCCGTCTTTCAAACACGCGTAGACGTTGCGGAGTTTGGCGGCTTCGTCCCAGTAGTTGATCGCTGCGACGTGTTCGAACTCGCTCAGCCAGTCGTCCACATCCTCAAACAGCTCTCCGTGAAAGGGACTAGGCATCAGCGGGTTCTGGACAGTGCAATAAATTGGTGCCGACGACGTAGGAGTTTCCATGACGCCTTGAGGCGAAGTCATAGTCGCTCTATGGATAAGCTGTGCCGGTGTCTCTGGTGGTAGGCCTCGTTGGCGGCGGCTTGTTCTGTGAACTGGCGTGTCCACGGGCACAGGGCTTGTGTTCCGGCTCCTGGATGGGCTCTTGTGCATGGGGTGCGTCGTCAGTTGTCGTACCCAGCACTTCCACCAATCTTGTCACCAATCTTGTCTCACTCAAGGAAACCTTCCGCAGAACTGCTCGTCAAGCTAGGACAAAAAAGAAAAACTGCTCCAACCCAACCTCTTCGTCCTCTTCCACACGAAAACCACGCGAATTCATGCGGCATTAAAAAGCGGCTCAATCCCAACCTCTTCGTCCTCTTCCACACGAAAACCACGCGAATTCATGCGGCAATATGCAAAGCAAGAATGATAAATGTTGATATGTCACTTTAAAATCAGCCCAACCTTACGAGGTGGAGGGAAATGATGCCTTACATGACTTCCGTTTAATGATTATCATGTTGAGTTGTGTCGTTTACCTTCGCTGTCTATTCCTGTCACGAGATACCAAATTTAATATATGTGGAGCTAGCGAGATGGCCGCGAGCACGCTATAAGCGTGGTGTGTTGTTAAGTTCTAACATGACACGCGTGTCGGGATTATCCTGTTTGCACAAGTCGTATATTTCGTCATCCATTGACGTCCCGTAACACCAAATTTGGTATATGTGGAGCCAGTGAAACGGCCGCGAGTGCATCATGAAGGGCCCAAAACACTCAAATGCAGCGTTGACGCGCGCGCACGCTGGGCACAGCGACGCTACGTTAGCGAAACGCGAGCTCTCATGGTCTGACGCCAGACGCGACCAGCGTCCGTCGGCGCGGCCCGACGGCAACCAGTGCGAAATGCGACATGCTGCATTTCGTGCCGATGTGTTATCCAGACAACACTGCGTCTCCTTATTTTCGTGACGGAGGGAAGCCGGAGGCGCTGAAACGCGCATGCGTCAAAGCAACGCAGCACGGCGCGTGCCTGCGAGTATATGGCAGGACTGGCGCCTGGCGTGGCGATGCCGGTGTGACGCAACGAAATGAACGCCGGCGAGCACCCGCACTGCGTCACGTCGAAATGTATTGTCGCCTTGACTGTGAAATGTAGTCATGTTCTCACATGACACGCATCTCATGATTATTTTGTTTGCACCAGTCACATACCTTCGTCATCCACTGATGTCACGCAATACCAAATTTGGCATATGTGAAGCTAGTGAAACGGCCGTGAGCGTATCATGAGTGTGGCGTATAGTCATGTTGTTACATGGCACGCATGTCTTGATTATCATGTTTCAACGTGTCATTTACCTATGTCATTAGTTCGCGTCACGTAATATCAAATTTGGTACATGTGAAGCTAGCGAAACGGCCGCGAGCGCATCATGAGCGTGGCATGTAGTCATGTTGGTACATGACAAGCATTCCATGATTTTCAGGTTAGGGTCTGTCGCTTGTGTTCACCATGCAGTCATCATACCATACCAGCTTTGCAACATTTCCTGTGAACGAAACCACTGCAAGAGCAGCAAGACCATGAAATGTAAATCATGACATTCATGACATACATGTCATGATATTCATGTTATGACTAGTCCGTTATGCTAGTCATACAGTCATGTTATGACATACCAAGTTTGGTATCGATACCATTAATGAAACGGTCAGGAGAGCTAGACGTCGTAGGCGGATAGATAGATAGATAGATAGATAGATAGATAGATAGATAGATAGATAGATAGATAGATAGATAGATGGCTAGATAGATAGATGGCTAGATAGATAGATGGCTAGATAGATAGATGGCTAGATAGATAGATAGATAGATAGATGAATAGATATATAGATGAATAGATAGATGGATGGATAGATAGATGGATAGATGGATGAATGAATGAATGAATCAATGAATGAATGAATGAATGAATGGATAGATGGATAGACGGATACATGGATAGACGGATAGATGGATAGACGGGTAGATGGATAGACGGATAGATGGATAGATGGATAGATGGATATATAGATAGATGGATAGATGGATAGATGGATAGACGGATAGATAGATATATAGATAGATGGATAGAGATAGATAGATGGATAGATAGAGAGAGATAGATAGATGGATAGATATATATATATAGATAGATAGGTAGATGGATAGATAGATGATAGATAGATAGATAGATAGATAGATAGATAGATAGATAGATAGATAGATAGATAGATAGATAGATAGATAGATAGATAGATACGCTCAAAGTCGCCGAAGTTCGCTAAGAAATGCTTCGCATTTAAAAAGCAAAGCTGAACGTCTCAAGGCCCCCCCGTGCACGGTGCCGAAAGCGAAGAGTGTACGACACGAATATCGTGGAAAACCATTCGGTAAAGCTCTCTCCATATGCACCATGGCCCCACATCTGTGACGCAAACTAAAAGCGGTACAACGCAAACTGGTATCCCCTGTGTCACTTAAAATGTAATTCAGAAACTTTTTCAGCAATCGAACGGTGTCACTGCCCATTCATACTTTTTATTTTTTTTGAGGGAGGGAGGGGGAGCGCAAATCCGCGAATGCAGCCATTGCAGTAACCTCGAGTTGCATTCGCTTGGGAGCCGCTGTCGCCACGAGCACGCCAGCTTCGGTGGCGGGAGGGCAACCACAGAAAATGCTTGTTCGGGCCAAAATTACGAAATCCTGGGCAAAATACATAGGTTGTCTGTTGCGAAAATTCGTTGCATCAAGGGTGTCTCCCGGTTTTACTTAGTTACATAGAGGTCGCAAATACATGTGCTTCTATGGAGTAACCGTGGGAAATAAAAAAAGAACTTTTTAATATCGAGGAATTTGGTATATGGAGGTGTAACTCTGCTTGGTTGTGGCTGTGCATTATCTTTTTATTACGTATTTGTGGGTATTTCCCAGCAGGTACGTAATGAAATTTTACTTTGCACCAGACTCTATTGCTCGATAATATTTATTGTTGTAACCTAGTTCACCGTATGACATGTCTTCTTACTAAAATGGCGACGAATGCTTAACTTTTGTATTATTGCAGGATGGATTCAAAAGCGTAGATGATGCATTGCTGCACCTAGCTGCTGAAGAGAAGGTACAGAATTACCACAGCAGCAAAAGCAACAAAGAGGTATGTGTATATTTGAGACTAACAATGCTGTGTCTTGTGTCATTGTTTCAACCTGTCTTGATAACGTGTGTATCAACGAAGAATATCTTCAGTACTCAGAAAGTGTATTTTCCTCTTGAATTTGTGATAATTTTCATTTCCGCTTTTTGCAAAGGGGGTGTTATGGCTCATTATGTGCAGCATTTAGGAATGTGTTCTTGAACATTGTTATCAACAACGGTAAACTAAATGAGTACAGTGGCAACATGTTGGGTAATCATTTAGAACTTCATGTCCATTCCCAGTGAGATAATGAAGATTGTGCAGCCTTTGGAAATAACTGTCAACAAGCGCTTTAAAGTTATTTAGTGATTCTTCAGAAGCCTGTATAACGCATAAAAACTACATCCCTTCTCGGCATACGGAAAAAAACTTTAGTTGGCAAAGTGGCCAAGGGTATTACAAGTTTAGACTGTGGTTTTTATATCTACATACATACCTACCAAGTCTTTCAGACTTAGACCATTTCATACAATTGTACGGTTGGCAAGGCATACTCCCGGTAAAATTTCAGTGCGTGGTCTGGCCAGATATTGAGAAGTCAAACCCAATCTTGTCAAAGCTTTTTACAAACCCATCGTGCATGCAGGGGTGCAACAGCGTCGCCATTTGCGCCGTTGTGCACCAAAATTATTGTTATTAGTAGACCGGTTACCACCTCACCGGTTACCACAACTGGTAACGCACTCTCTCACCAGACAAGGATTGGCCACCCTTGTGCAGTATCCGGCCATTACCTCCCACAACCATACGTCAATTAACTCACGGCCCTCAGTCCCCAGTAGCTTCGAAGCAACTGACCACGGCGGTGGTTAGACCTGCAACGTAGCAGAGGGTGCTAAGAATCTCTGGGTCCGGACAGGCCGCAATCGGAACCTGAACTTGGCAACGTTTAACGCTAGAAGCTTATGTAGTGAGGCAAGTCTACCTGTACTATTCAAGGAGCTAGAGCGTGTTATTTGGGATGTAATATGAGTCAGTGAGGTTAGAAGCACAGATGAGGCTCATACAGTACTACAGAATGGGCACGTCGTTTGCTATCATGGGCTAGCTGACAGAAGGAAACTGGGCGGGGGGTTCCTTATCCACAGAAATTTAGCGTGAAACATAAAGCAATAATATAGCAACAATAAAATGGTGGTAAGTATCGTAATCAATCTCAATAAGAGGTACAATATGAAGGTGGTACAGGCTTACAGGCCTACATCCTGCCATGATGACGCGTCAGTTGAAAGCTTCTGTGAGGACGTAGAATCGGCCATGAAGTAAAAACACAGTATACTATACCGATGGGCGACTTCAATGCCAAGGTAGCGAAGAAGCAGGCTGTAGACCAGGCAGTAGAAGATTATGGCATCAGCACTAAAAATGCCAGAGGGGAGCTATTAAGCTAATAGTGGAATTCGCAGAACATTATATTCACTGGTCTTGAATACTTGCTACCAAAAACGAGGGAACCGTAAGTGGACATGGAGGAGCCCTAATGGCGAAAGTAAGAACGAAATAGACTTTACACTAAGTGCACACCAAGGCATCGTGCAGGATGTGGAAGTGTTTGGCAAGATACGATGCAGTGATCATAGAATGTTACAGTCTCGAATTTGGCTAGACTTCAAGAAGGAATAACCGCAACTGATACGCAAGAAGCCAATGAATGAGCTATCAAAAGTACATGAATTCAGAGTCTCGCTTCAGAACAGGTACTCGGCTCCTATCGAGGAAGCCAGCCTTAGCGTTGACGCAATAAATAATAATCTTACGCGTATCATTATGGTGTGTGCATGAGCTATCAAAAGTACATGAATTCAGAGTCTCGCTTCAGAACAGGTACTCGGCTCTTATCGAGGAAGCCAGCCTTAGCGTTGACGCAATGAATAATAATCTTACGCGTATCATTATGGTGTGTGCATTAAAAGTTGGAGGTACAATAATTAGATAGGACACAGGTAAACTGTCCCAGGAGACAAAGAAGCTCATTAAAAACGTCAAAGCATGAAAGTTTCAAATGCAACAGACAAAAGAAACTTAGCAAAGCTTACGAACTTGATTAATAAGCGTAAGGTATTCGATGTGAGAAGGCTATAACATGGAGAAAATTGAACGCGATCTGAAGAATGGTGCAAGCGTCAAAGCAATGAAGAAGAAACTTTGGATAGGCAAAAACCAGATGTATGCACTAAGTGACAAGGAAGGCAAAGTAACTACCAATATACATAGGATAGGTTAAACAATGAAGGAGTTATACAGACACCTGCACAGTAGCCGCCACAACCACGACCCTAATATAAAAACTAGCAGTATCCCAGATGACATCCCACCAGTAATGAGAAGTCAGGAAAGCTTTAGAGGGAATGCAGAGGCAAAGCTGCTGGTGAGGACCACGTAACATCAGATCTGCTGAAAGATGGAGGACGGATTGGGCTTGAAAAACTAGGTACACTGTTTACCAAGTGTCTCCTGATGGGGGGGCACCAGAATCTTGGAAGAATGCTGACATCATCTTTATGCAAAGTAAAGAAGAAAACAAGGACTTGAAGAATTACCGGCTGATCAGCTTGCTTTCCGTCGTATACAAGCTATTTAGAAAGGTAATCGCTATCAGGATTGAGACAACATTAGAATTCTTTCAACCAAAGGGACAAGCAGGACTTAAGACAGGCTACTGAACAATGTACGACATTTGTACTATCAATCAGGTAATAGAACAATGCTCAGAATACAACCAATCACTGTACATAGCCTTCATTGATTACGAGTAGGCGTTTGATTCAGTAAAAATATCAGCAGTCGTGCAGACACTGCGGAACTAGGGCGTCGACGAAGGATGTATAAACATCCTTGAAGAAATCTACAGGTGATCAACTGCCACTATAGTACTCCATAAAGAAAGCAACAAATTACCAATCATGAAGGGTGTAAGGCAGGGGAACACAATCTAGCCAATGCTATTTACCGTGTGCTTAGAGGACGTTTAGAGAGGCCTATCTTGGGAAGAGTTAGGAATAAGAGTTAATGGAGAGTACCTTATAGTAACCTGCTCTTTGCCTATGACAATGCAGGTGTGTAAATTTGCATAACGTTAACTAAAAATAAATAGCATTTCTCGCAGAAGTGCAGCCATTGTGCAAAGATTCATCGATAAGCGGCCTGCCCGATAATAGTTGCTTCTATAATTTTTCGTTTTTCGTTCTCACTTAATTCATATAAGTGAAGCCCTCTGTTCTGCCAAGCTAAATGTTAAACAAGAGGGCGACATATATTTTCTTGCGAAGTAAATGTAGGTAGGAACGAAATGTTTTGATAGGACTGTGATCTCATATGCAATTATTGAGCAAAAAATTATCGCGATACTGTTTGTGTCTGAAAGAGTACATTTGTTCTACATGTCGCCTATAATCTGTGTCGTCAAGTTTCAAGAAAGTAAGAAAAGCGGTATGGAAAAAAATTCTGCTGTTTGTACAAATTAAGCAAATGTTGAATATTTGCAAAATTCGTCCGGCACCAACTACAATCGCTTTCTACCTCGCGTAATTTCCTCATATTATCACCGTGGTTTCTGCACATCCTGGTAATAAGTCGTGGGTGCAATATCAGCGTGAAATGGCATTCATGACTGAAATGATGCGAAAACTGGCATTAAAAAAAAGAAAACAAGAGCAAGCCATTCTATGGGCATGTTTGTTTGGCAGGAATGCTCCTCAAAGTACTCTGATTCTATACTGTAAGATGATTGATTTATTGAGTGATATTTGGGGTTTAACGTCCTAAAACCACCATTTGAATATGAAAGACGCCGTAGTGGAGGGCTCCAGAAATTTCGACCACCTTCAGTTCTTTAAAGCACCCAAATCTGAACACTCGAGCCTACAACGTTTCCACCTCCATCGGAAATGCAGCCGCCGTAGCCGGGATTCAATCCCGTGACCTGCGGGTCAGCAGCCAGGTACCTTAGCGACTAGACCACCGTGGTGGCGCTATATTGTAAGATGAAGCACTTATAGATCGCAGATAACATTCTTACTTAGATAACAAGATTTCGCTATCAGATATCAAATAGTTGTTTATATTTTCACGGGAATGAAATTGTCACTCCTGTGAGCAGAAATGACACCTTATCGGAGACAACGGCAACGTTGGCTCTGTGGCGCGCAATCTGGATTTCGTGTGAAACAGTAGCCCAAGAGATCTCTTTAGTCTAAGATACAATTGTCTGAGAGTGTCTGCAGACTTGGGTATACCATTGGCTATCCACTAATTGAGAAGCATGCTCATCATTGAGTATCCAAAAAAAGCTTAATTTGTTTAAGTAAATAACATTATTTTATTTTCTTGCAATGTATTCACAACAGGTGCCCAGTGTGCAGGCCTTTACCGTGAATCGCGCTGATTTCTCTAGTCACCATCTTCCATCCTCGCTGCCCTCGTCGCTTTTACCTATGCGCCGAAAGAGGCTCGTGGGCCTTGAAGAAGCCTACAATGCCGGGTTTCTGACGTGCCGTTGACGCCGACGACGACGACGAAGACGTCCAGGCCTGTGACAGCGTCTTCGAGATCACCCTGGGCACCAGACCGCCTGGGCCTGGCAGGTGCCGCAGCTGGCACGTTGACGAATTTCACATGAACTCTGCTTACTAGATATTGCCAAAAATTTTTTTCTCGCGTGCTTTCGCGCTTTAAGAATTAGTTCTTAAAAATCAAATAAATGTCCTTTTGAAATGAACTGCAGTGTTTTACTGTCAACCGCAGCGTCAGAACAACTCATTTTGAACTAAAATATAGGCTCTTGTGCTTGCAAGGGCATGTACTTGAATTCAACTGTCATACCTGTACAATGAAGCCCTATATGCACAGCTTCTTTCACGCATGGGCCTACAAAGTGAGTGCGAAAACAAAACTCATATACTGATGGATTTAGCGGAAGGCTCTAGAATTCACTAGCCTACGGGGATTTGGTCCTGCTGTGACTACGTGGTGAAAAAAATTGGACCGGATCTACACGTTACACTGTAAATGTCGAAAGACGATAGTCTTGCGTCAGGAGAGAGTGAACAAAACGTTTGTTTGATGTACTGCGCAAGAAAAACGGTGAATGGTATTCTGAAGGCGCTGCGTTAGAGTGCCTCGAGCGTGTAGCGGAGGCGAACAAGCGCATCTAGGCACGTTAGACACGAGCGCCATCTGGCAGTTATTTCCGAGAACGAAGGCATGTGCGACTGCGGAGAAAGACGAGCGCCAGTCTCGGAGGTGATAAGGTGTAGAATGCAAAGCGACGGGCAGGTGCCACTACCGTGCCATCGTAGCAAAGCGTTGGAAACACCTTCTGGGGCATCGCGTTGCACGGTCAGCGCAGCCCGATTAAACGCTACATTCTTTAGTGCTATACTTGTGTTGTGTGCCTCTTCAAGTATAAAGGCAGACTTAGAAAACATCATAGCGTTGTTGTGGCACCTCAGATATGCGCAATAATTGCTTTTTAATTGACAATCGCACAACTATGAATGCTAAACCTTGAGCAATATCGGTGGGCGCTGCGGATGGGGTTGGCCGTTTGTTGCCGTTTGAGGTATAGTAAGGGTGGACAAACAGATAAATGTACAGACAGACAGACAGACGAGAAAGAAAGACCAACATCTTTCTGTCGAAGGTCCCCAAGAAAGACTATCGTCTTAAAACATACATGACAAGTGAATACGCCAGAAAATCTGTACTTCGCTGAATGGTGAGGCGCACACTGAGAAGCGAAGCGGGGTAGCGAAAACACAAATTTATACTTAGACATTTTCGCCATTGATGTTACTTTGTGTTGCATTACCCTGCACTATCAGTCTTCAGATGCAACTCGTAAAAGTTTATATCTGAGTATGCATCATACTCGGATGAATACTTCGAATCGGCACCACATCTGGTAATCGTAATCAGCCCCCGTTTTGCACCTAAAGACAGTGGAAAAAAATTGCCGAGCCCCTACCTCTTCGTAAATTAGTTTTTCTCTTTCGGGAAGCCTTCATTCTTCCACATTCGTTCAATAAAGCTCAGTTGATAGTTTGCGCTTCTACTGTCTACTTCTTTTTTGTCTCTTCCCTAACTTCGTTTTCCGCTGCAATTGTAGCGCCATTTTTTCCTGCCATGAAAAACCAAGTAGCCCAATCCCTCACTTTGCTAAGGGAATTGATGTGTCACGCCAAGCAGTCAGCGACTAGCAGCCTTCCTATGCAATTTTTTCTGCGCTTTGGGCCAAGTAGTACGAGGTAGTTAAATGTCTTCGAGTAAATTGAGTTGTCCTGCACGTATGGTTCACTTACCTGGTGAGGAGGCTGCATGGGCCAATGGAGGGTAGTTCATTGTAGGAGTTAACTCACATTACACCACAGACACCAGTATCTTCACTACGAAGAGCACGTTACAAGGCGATGATGCGCATATCATACACGTAGTGGTTGTAAGATACTTAGGTACGAGTACGGGTAATCATAGGTATGTACTTTTTATTCTTTTTAAGTGATAGTTGAGGACTCGCACTACCACCGCAATTGCTATTGTCCTGATATAACGCTTATTCTGGGTCTTTTTCCCAAAAAGGTCAGAGCCCTGGGGCGGCTCTGAGCTAGAAAAAATACCTAAGTGAATGTTTAACTTCAATTTCGGGAGCCGGAATTTTATTATCGCTTGCTTCCATCACTGTATTCATTGAATCGGCAGCGCCACCGACAAAGACACTCCATTTTTTTTGACACAGTCTCCTTGGCACTCCGGAGTCTCTCACCTTGGGCCAACGCACCATGGTAGTCTAGTGGCTAAGGCACTCGGCTGGTGACCTGCAGCTTGCGGGATGGAAACCCGGCCGCAGGGCACTTGCCAGAGCGCCTGTGACATGGCCGAAAAAAAAACTTAGCAAGGGTGCATGCCGAGCTGGTTGACGGATATGTGTTGCTTATCGCGAATCACTCGCACAGAATGTGGATAGAGGTGAGTCCAGTGAATATAGCCAACGTGGGAGCGACTATCCAAGCCTTACACTCAATGTTTAGTAGATTCGGCCTGCCCAAAGGGTGCTTCCCGATAATGGAACACTGTTCACAAGTGCGCAGTTTCAGTCGTTCATGAATGAAAGCGGAAGCGGAATGCGCCACTTTCGCATCACGCCTTATCATCCTCATTTCTACGGTTGAGCAAAAAGGAAAGTGCGAGCGACTAAACGGGGACGGCGCAAGAAGGCTAGTGGCACAATAAGAGTGAAAAGAATGAATTATGTAGCAGTATCACGATACAACTGCCAAGCAGGAAAACACCCTTTACGCTGCTTGCTTTGTAGCTTCACTAAAATAGATGCCGTCGTGTCACGTCATCCATTTTGTCACGTAGATACAGAAAAACTGGGATATTCTAATACAGTAACTACAATAAGGAATTCAGGTGTATGGCTGCCATCGTAGAGGTGCTTGACGGCCACCGCATGGTAAGCGTCAAGGCCACAGACGGCGATCATCATCGTTGGCAAGTGAGAACCTTCTGGGAGCAAGGAAAACAGACAGTGCGGGACTCTCCACTGTTGAAGCAGACGTCAAGCAAAAGCCTGGTGCTGATGCACGGCAGACAGAAGCTGGTGAGACCGGGGCACTAGTGGCTATAAGAGAATGACCCCAGAGCCCAAGAGATAGTTTTTGGGGTTTAACGTCCCAAACCCACGTGATAATGAGAGACGCCGTTGGGGAGGCCTACCAGAATTTGAGCCACCTGGGGTTCTTCAACAAGCACATAATCTAACTACACGGGCCTCAGGCCTTTTTGTCTTCATCGAAAACGGGGCAGATAACGCCGGGATTTTCAATGACGACCAGCGGGTCAGCAGCCCAGCACCATACACATAAGACCACTGTAGCGGGTTACAAGTTTTTGCTAATCGAAACTATTCATACCACCCTGTGCAGCAATCACGGTAGCCTTCAGAGTATAATAAGTTCCCTTGTTGGTGCCATCAATTTGAACATGTATACCATACTTTTACTGCATTGTTTTCATTGTGAACAACGCCGCCGCAGGAGAGTCGAAACCTTCGAAATTTCATGTTTTTTTAATATTTGGTTGGTATCTCTTTTTAACTAATACTGTGATCATTCTCGAATAGACCACTTTTCGCCTAACTAAAGATTTTAAGACAAGGTTGTCGAAACAAGCGTTTCACACGCGAGAATCACAATCCACCAAAAAAAGAAGTTGCACGCGCGTTGCAATCCTCGTGATCTGCTCGTTCTAGAACAAGGCTGGACACCGCCATGGTAAGACGCCATTTTCTAGTCTCCAGTTTGAGCTAGTCGACGCTGTTGGTTTCTCATTTAACTGCTAATTAATGAAGCGTTCAATGTCTCGCAATTATCGCCTGAGTAGTCTTTAAACATATTGAGGCCAAACAATCCAGTTTAAACATAGAATGTGTCATCAGTGTGTCATCAGACTTTGTGT
Organism: Rhipicephalus microplus; assembly: GCF_013339725.1. Lineage (NCBI taxonomy): Eukaryota > Metazoa > Arthropoda > Arachnida > Ixodida > Ixodidae > Rhipicephalus > Rhipicephalus microplus. Next base: position 1,864,078 of record NC_051169.1, on the reverse strand, counting down.
CTTCATCACGACAATCACTTTTCTAACCTGCCCTCAGACTCCGCAGGAGTTCCAGTAATTATGAGTAGCGAGGGCGCGCAAGGAAAAAAAAATACATTCAACTGTTTATTCACTTTTTCAAACAAATGTTTGGTTTTGGGAATCTACCACTGCAAATCACAGTATGTGGATTCGCAGCCTGTGTGAACCACATGCTTTTCTCGCACCTTCAGATCGAGGATACGCCTGGAGCAATCGCAGTGATAAATTAAATAACGTTTTATTATACAGTGGCAGCATTCCCGTGGTGATACTCATGTAATTTTGGTCAGTTTGAACATAAACTTCTCCCAATTTGTTTTCTGGCCGCTAGCTGTCCTTGTTAGCTCACATTTGCGCACTGTACTATGGATGGCCAATAAGCTCCACAAACCACTCAATTTGTTCACATGCCCTAGCAGCATTTTTGTGGTGACTCGCATATTGGTGCGACCACTCAGGCATGAAATGATTGACGTTTTTTTTTTTTGCTGCTAACTGTTGCTTTATGCTTAGCTTTGTGCAGTATACTGCAGGCGGCAAGTAGCTTCTAAAACGACTCGATGGGTTGACGAGTTCGCCATTGCTATTGGTCGAGAGGCTTTTTGTCTTTTCCGGTCTTCAGTGGGCGCACATTGTGTATATCTTCTTTATCTTGATGGTTGGGCTTATAATGTGCCATCGCAGATCACGAAGGCAAGGTGCGGATTCCGCTTCACCGTAGCTGTATTTAGATAAGTAGTTTTGCAGACACCACCACTGCGTGCCTTGACGGTTGTTCATAACAACTATTAAAATAGCCTTCTCCATCCTTCAAAGTACCCTGTTTTTTTTTAAGTCACGAACATGTCACAAGCATGTGTCGATTGACGAATTCTTGCGTCCGTTTCAATACGTTTCGCAGAGCATTGCCCAGTTCTTCTCTCGGGCTGGTTACGGCCTAACGCTCGGCCACCGACGCAATATCCTGGCGTCCCTACATCAGCAGCACACCCGGAGTTCAGCCCCGATCGACAGAGGTGGTCTAGACTCCCCTTTCCGGAGCCGTCCACGCAGCCTGGTGCTATGGTCGACTGGACCCAACAGCGACGACACAGGACCGAACGTGCCGACAGCAGTTGGCGACTCGGGCGTTTGCGCCGCCTTCCCGATGCATGATGCACCTGTGGTACAGCGCCTGGAGGCGCCAACGCTCAACTACACTAGGAAGACGGCGCTGGTGGGTGCATTTTTATACACATATATGCTGCTTCGTAGCACCGGACGAGCTACTAGACGTGGTCGAATAGGCTGTTGGCTTATACAGTAAAAAAAAAAAAAAGTGGCTGATCCCTCTTTTTAAGAATTGTTATAACAAGAAAGTGAAGCGTGTCTTCCCAAAGGCAGTTGAGCGTTTATTGTGCATCGTTTTGCCACATGGCGAAGGAATGATTGCTACACCTAAAATTCACGCGAAGAACGACAACCACCTCAAAACTTCGTGTGCACCTCAGGTTGAAAGCTCGCACGAAATGAGGATACACATAGACGAGTGCGGGCTAATGGCTTTTACACACCTAAACTAGAAGCGCGCTGTTCAACCAGAAAAAAAAAGATGCACGAAACGAACGCACAAGTATAGACTGGACAAGCGCAGATTGTCACAGTCCTAACTTCTTCGTGTGTGAAAAGAGTGCTTTTTTCCTAAACGGGGCCCCAGAAGCGAGCGAAGCGAACTTTTCGCTCTTCCGAACCACGAGTCCGATCATTAAGCGCGCGCTCAGGAGAGACAGCGCTGTGTGGAGGCGGCATCTGATGAAACACTAGAGGCAACGACCTTGAGAGCACCTAACGCGAATAGATCGCACCATCTTGCTATGAATGGCAATAGCGCGATGAAGTCCGAGCTCCGAGGACCGACTAACGGTATATGTTGTGTACAAATGGCTTGCCCTTGGCATCTTCGACAACGTACGTGTCTTGTTCTAGTGAATAGCGCCGCGTTTTGCGATTGAGAGGTCGCTGGATCGACGCATCATGACGGAAACATTCCACCTCGTTTCTTTTCTATGAAATCCATTAGATTATAATTGGCAACATTTTTTCCCCTGGCGCAAATACGTCAGTGGGGCCTAAATGGACCCCGGCATAAAATACCTCTGTGTTAAAAAAAAACCGTCGTTGTGTCCTAGCGTTAAATTTAGCATCTACCTTGCTTGTGTTGCCTTACCAGCGCGTGACTCAAGTTTGCTTGTAACGAATGGCATGCTCATTATCTGGATTTGAGACATTAAACCCACAATATTATCGTACGCGTTATCGAGCGCACAATAGTATTTGTGATAGCAAAGTTACGCCTAGTTTTCAAAATGCAAGCAAGCCAGGTGACGATTGATAATGTAGTGATGTAATAATGTCTGGGGCTTTGGATACTTTCTGAAACCGTGATATGATTATTAGAACCGCAGTAGTGAAGGGCTCCAGAAATTCCGAACATCTGTTTTTTTTTTCTTTTCGTTTTGGCATCGCACAGTCCACAGTCCTCCTGCAGCCCTCTTCCGCCGAAATACGGCTGCAGCGGCCGATATCGAATCCATGACTTGCGGTTCAGCAGCGATATCATGAATGTTGTGGTTTGAAGAAGGCCTTTTGGTCCAACCGCTTTTTAGAGTTTATTGCGCTATATGCGTAACTTCATAAATTAAACATAGCGCGAAACAATTGTGTCCACTAGGAACTGTGTTGGAGGAACTGCAAATTCACACCGTTTCTTTATGCGTGGAAACACCCTTCGCACTCCATTTCGTCAATTTATTCAGGATTAAATACTAAGTTTGCGCTTTTTCCAAACTTTCCCTTGTGAACGTCTTTTCTTTTTGCGAACCTTTTAGCTTCCGCACTTGAATTTTTGGCCATATACAAAGTATGCTACTGGAAGTCTTCTGCATTTTAAGAAATTGCTTCTTATTTTAACGCAAATAATAAACTCTCGAGTGTTCTATATAAAAAGCGAAACAGGCGTTTTATAGAATACAGGATCTTCCTTCATGTCAAAATTTGGTTGAGAAATGAAACGTCTTTAGTAGGGTCAGATGCATATGCAACCCGGCGGCACTCTCCTAGAACATTATATTTCTTCTCACTCTTATAATTCCTTATTTTGTGTGTGTCTCTTTGTTTCAATTTCACGTATAGCATGCCGCTATAATTATGAATACAGTGTCAGTGTCCTTCAGTGACCAAATGCTGGCGCGAGTTGGTTTAGAGAGCATTATGTAAGATGAAAAACTAAAGATGAACAATGACAGCTTTTCAGTGGCTGCTTGCTTTTAAACTAGGAAAATCCGTAATTACCTTATAAGTTTACGTGCAAGTGTTCGTGGTCAATAACCTTCCACGCAATATCATAGCTTTGCCTGAGTATTTCACGCGGTAGCATTAAAGTGCTCGCTTCGCAGATATAGTGGCATTGCAGTCGTTGGTTTTGATCGAAAAGTCATTTTATGCGTGACCGAGAAATAAAAAAACGATGCAAATAAATCAAGTAATAAATAATACTGGTTCGAAGTGGGGATCGTACGCAGGTCGTTTGCGTGGCTTGCAGATGTTTTACCACACCGCCATGTGTGTACTTGGGAATATAGCGAAGTTGACTTCCTCTGCTTGGAAATGCATTGAAAGTAACTTCCATGCTTTAAGAACCCACGCGTCCTTTATACCTGCTTCAAAATTCAACATTAAATATTGCAGCGATGATGCGTGGTACAAGCGCCCATTGACAGCGGGCGTCAAAACCTGCGATCATCATAATGACTTCGTAATTTAAAGCTGGTCGCCCTTGTACAAAAGCCGCACACGCAATTGCGCCTTTTCCCTACAGGCCACGTAGTGCATAGCAAGATCGAAAAGGTTTCTTGGCTAAGTATTTCAAGCAGACACTATAGAAATTATCGCGCTAAACTACAAAAAGCGAACGCTTGGGGTGTTCTTATTCTTTTTTTATACGCATTACCGGTTATTTTTACCTTGAATTCACTATGGTTCGGCAGAAAAAAAACTGGCAGCATATCCATGGGGTGAATGATGGAGAGTGGGGCGAAGCATCCGTCCGTGTATTCGTTCTTGCTTCTGTCCGTCCATGCGTCCATCCATGCGTCCACCCATGCGTCCATCCGCCCGTCCTCGCGTGCGTCTGTACGTGCGTCCGCACGTCCATCCATGCGTCTGTCCATGCGTCCGTCCATTCGCTCGTCCGTGCATCCACCCTGCGTCTGCCCATGCGTCCATCCGTTTGTGCAGCCATTCGTGCGTCCGTCCATGCATCTGTCTGTGTGTGCATTCGTCCTTCTAGTCAACACTCCAAGTACAACAATCTCGCATTTTTTCATTATATATTCCGCATATAGAAGCACCGCCATCCAGCAGACATTCCAAAGACTAAACGAGAGGTGGCACACGCACAATTTCTTACGGCTTGCGCTTCGGGTCTTCTTCCCACCTTCAACCAACTTGAGTTCAGGGTATATACTAGTTCACCGTATTCATGGCACTGCGGCCCAACGCTCGCTAAACCTTTCTAAAACCAAGGAGGTTACACCCAGCGAGTATAACGTAGCAACCTTTTCCTGTCAGATAGTGCTCAATGTACATGCCTGTGGCTGCTAATGTGAAATGAGAGACAGGAGGATTCAGCTTTTAATTTCTTACGGCTTGCGCTTCGTATCTGGTTCCCCCCTTTAACCACCTCGAATTCATTCATGGTATATACTAGTTCATTGTATTCATGGCCCTGCTGCTCAACGCTCGCTCAACCTTTCTAAAACTAAGGAGGTTACACCCAGCGAGTATAATGTAGCAACCCTTTCTTGTCCGATAGTGCTCAATGTACATGCCAATGGCTGCTAATGGGGATCTAAGCGCGCGCGTTGGCTAAAAGCCGAATGTTCCTGTCTCTCATTCTCCATTAGCAGCCATTAGCATGTACATTAGGCACTATTTTTGAATGTTAAACAACGCACAGAAGAAATCTCTCACCGGCACCACCTTGGAGGGCAAATGTTATACCTATTTCAGGTATGTGTCACTGGTGGTTACGTCCTACGAGGGACGCACAAGCCACGCCATAAGGAGCTTCGCCCCTAAAATAGAGCTCACTTAACCCTATTTATCGAAATTTTCTTAAACTGGACTTGTTCGGTCTCACGGCTCAATATATTCAAGCGACTAATGAGTCCGTTAATGTGTAATTAGGTTCTAGATCTTAATGCCCGTGCGCTTTAACGCCAATACCTTGCCGTTAAACAAATTGCGCTGAGAAGTCGAGGCACTCGCCCTTCCTCTTACTCTATTGCTCACGCCTCTCGTCAATAAATATCCTGGTGGCGTATGTGCTTTGACAATCGTGTTAGTAGACGTGATTATAAACATGAATCGCCCTAAGTCAAATTGTAATGCTGAAGAAAAGTAAATACGACGACAAGTCGGCAAAAGACGTGGAGATCATTTATACAAACTAGAGAGAAACATTTTCTGCGTAGAGCTCACTCGCACGCAGACTCGCACAAATTTTTCTCAACTGAGCTCACTCGCCCTTCAATTAGACTCAATCTATCACGAACATTTTTTTCTAACTGGAGTCACTCGCTTTTACAACTGGCCGAAATATTCCCCAAGTGACTCCTCCCTGAGATTAGGAATCACGTTGCGATGTGAGTCTGAGCGGATAGACTCGCGAGTCTGCCGACCTATAGTGCTCACTATGGCGGCTTTTGGCACAGGACCACGTCCTGGTTCGCACATCGCTGACACTGTAAGCCCTGCACTTGGTGGCCGTGCTGCTCGCCGTAACACCCGACTTGTCTTGGACGGGAAAAGCGGCCACGGGGTGAGACGGCGTCGGCGGCGTCTCAGACGACGACGACGACGATGGTGATTACGAAGGCACTGAAGTCGGTGCGACAGTGCACCGATTCTAGCCGGTGGCCGGCGTCTTGAGTGGCGTCTTAATATTTTGTTAAGTGTTATACCATAATTTTTGTCTGGTTTCGTTGTTACGAATTGCCGAGAAGAAAATGTTTTGCTCGACAAAAATAAAGAATTTTCTTGCGAACTGTGTTTCGCTGTTTTTGTTTCGCTGGCTGCATCGTTAGCGTTTCGTTAAACATGCGCAAAATGACCCTTTAATATCGAGTTGTGGATATGATGCATCTTTAATCAGTGATAAGTTGTGGATATGATCCATCTTTAATATTCTCTCCCTCTTAAAAACTCCGACATCCACGCAGGGATGTACTTGGGAAAATGGTGATATTCCAACTGTTTTAATAAAATTGATTATTCGGTATGTTGTCATTGATGTTTTTTGGCAAAGTATTGGTGTGCATTACTTTTCTATAAAAATGAATATATCAAGTCATGAAGTGTCACATCTTCTTCTCTACTATTTGTGGTATTTAAAACGTTCTATAAACACTTGCGTTCTATTCGTTCAGTGAGCAAACATGCCACTTCTAAGATGCCTGTGCCATAGCCGGAATTAAAATAAAGTGAGCAAGAGTACACGTACGTACAGAGTTTGCCAGTCCGTTTGACGTACATATGTTGTTGATCACGTTTGACTAGCACATAAAGTGGATGGAGGGGAGTCCAGGGAAGATAGCCAGTGCGGTATGGACTATTGAAACGTTACAATGAATGTTTAGTCGATAAGGCGTGCCTGGATCCGTAGCTTTTGATTATGAAACATATTTCACTGGGGTGCAGTTGCACTCGTTTGTGAATGAAACTGGAATTCGCCTCTTTCGCACTACGCCTATGATTCGCAGTTCAACGGTTGAGCAGAAAGGGCAAGTGCGAACGATTAAGCTGGGGCTGTGCAAGAACGCTAGTGCCTCACTGAAAGGCCGATGAGACTGAATGTTGTTGCAGTAGTAGCACTCACAACGGCCAAGCAGCAAAACACCCTTCAGGCTGCTTGATTTGCAGCCTCGTTGCAATAGATGCCATCGTTTCATATCGCCCATTTTTCACGCAGATAGTGAAAAACTGTGATGCTTTGATATAGTAGTTATTGGACAAAATAATTCGTGAGGTTGTCATTGCTCATGCCCCTGGCGGCCACCGCATGGTAACCATCAAGGCAGTAGACATCGTTGACATCATCGTTGGCAGCTGGGAGCCAGCTGGGGACAACGAAAACAGACAGTGTGGGACTTGCCGCTGTTAAAGCAGACGTTAAAAGAGTACTGACGCGATTTTGAGGTGCAGCAAAACGGACGTTTTTTGCTTCCTTGGAATATAGTTTGAACGTTCTCCTCACACCGGAACCGGGAAACACACAAAAACATTTTAATCTAATTTTGAAGTTTTCATCTCCCGATTTCTGCAATGCAGCTCCACCTTCAGGCACAGCGCTTGGCGTTTCAAATCAGGTGCACAAAAATTGTGACGTCATGTAAATGCTCGCGCGATGGGGTAACGACAAAAATAAAATGGCAGAAAGCGCGACCGGCACACCTTCTCGACTGCCTGTCTAGCTGTGCGCCGCCGACCAGCGTCGTTCATGGTTGGGCTGTGCGATGTCCATTTTCCTGCCAAACTTCGTGGTCACATCGACAGTGATCGAGTGCTGAGACACCTCTGTTGTGTGCAAATGGATGCGCGTGTGATTTCATTAATTTTCACCGCATCCCTGTATCACGATGCCACCCAAAGGCTGTGATACCAAGACCGGGGGCGACGTTAGTATGCAGTTTCCCGAACGACCCAGCGGTGAGACAAGTGTGGGTAGATCTTTTGCGTCGTGATCGCAGCTGCGACTGGACACCAGCCAAGCGAAGCCGGATTGGCTCGCTGCATTTCAGCCCCGACTGCTACCAGATCGAATATAATCTGTACCTTTTTTAGTTCAGCATCGCGCTGTCAAATAAGTGATATCTGGAGCCAGAAGCTGTGCCCACGCTCTACGCTGCTTCAGCACAACATCGCGATGCAAACCAAGCACCAGAGCCCACACGCAAACGTCTGTTTCCAGTAGACGATAGAGCTGCAGTGGCCCACCACGATTTTCTGCGAATGTCTGTCCCCATGTCACCGAGGCATACGTCAGCCTGAGTTGATACGTCGCTGTGAAGCCGCTCCTTCGAAATCCAAACCGAAAGTGGGTTAAGAAGAAGTGATAATAAAATATCTTTATTGTGTTTCGAGGCACCAGAATACTCTTTCCTGTGTCCTCGATACCAGTGCTTTTATTTACAGCAGAAAACCGAAAATTTTCAGAGTTCATGTGAGTACTCCTTCAATAAGAAGCCAACTTGGTGTTCTGACACCGATGACGGAAGCTAGCGAGACCGAGGCACCAGTGGCCTTAAGAGAACAACCCCAGAGCCGACGAGATAATCGTTGAGGTTTAACGTCCCAAACCCACATGATAATGAAAGATGTCATTATGGAGACCGTCAATAATTCAGACCACGTCGGCCTTTTCAATGTGCCCCTAAATCTAGGTCAAGTCAAGATCTTTCAACATTTCTGCGCACACCTTAGATGGGGGATTGGTCAAGAACCGGATAGTTTGCATGAATGACTTCCTTATTAACTGGTTAAGAATAATATATTTAGGAGAAACAGAAACAAAGCCGTAACAGGACGAAATTGACAGTGGAATAGTAAATAATCTGTAGTGTAATACAATGAAGCTGCGCATTTGATTTAAAGTGAATTTGGAAAAGTAATGAAATCTACATAGGAATGTACCTACTTAAACCTATTTAAACCTTTGACGAACTCCTGCAATGCGTGAACAATCTTCCCGTCGCAGTGGCCAAGAGACACAGCCCCGAAAGTAAGAACATTTTGCGCATTTAAGTCTATTCCGAGAAGGTGGGAAATGGCACCTCAACTGTTTTTGCGTAAGACAGAGAATCTATTACAGTAAATGGGGTAATGTTCAGTTGGCCTATATTCACCACAGACAGGACAATGAGGTGTGGCTGCCAGACCAGCTCTGTGTAAATATTGCGGAATCGGACCGCTCAGTCTGGTAATTGCGGCTTCCCGCATTTGACATATCTTACTACTTCAGTGATACATTAAGTGCTTGAATCAAGATGTGGCCGTTATTAAAGATGCAGAAAACGTCTCTAACAACAGTTGTCTTCTTAATCTAGCGCCTATTAAGAATTTCGACGCCGGTTATACCTCAATGACAGCACCTTTTAAAGATGACTACAGGGCCCTCAGGCATTTTTTTTTACTTATTGAAAGTGCAGCGGCTGCCACCGAGACTTTCTATCACGACCCGAGCGTCAGCAGCCCAGTACCACACGCATAAGACATCCATAGCGGGTGGCACGTTTTTGAGAATCCATACTATTTGTACCACGCTCTACAGCCATGACAGTAGCCTTCGGAGCATATTAGGTGGCCTTATCGGTGCCATGAATTTTAACTTCTATACCCCACTTCTACTGCCATTGTTTCAATGTGAAGAATGCCGTCCTTGGACAGTCGAAATCTTCGCTATTTCGTAGTTTTTTTCATTTGGTAAGCATCTTCGTTTAAAATCAAGCGTGAAAATTCTCGAATATACCATTTTTCATGAAACTCAAGATTTTTAGACAAAGTTGTCGAAACGTGCGTTTCACCTGCGAGAATCACTATCCACTGAAGAAGAAGTTGCACGTGCGTCACACTCCTCGTGATCTGCTCGTTCTAGAACAACGCTGGACACCGCCATGGTAAGACGCCATTTTCTAATGTCCTGTTTGAGCTAGTCGACGCTGTTGGTTTCTCAATTTACGAATCACCCATGAAGTGTTCATTGACTCGCAAACATCCCCTGAGTAGTCACACCCACCTTAAAACACATCGATGCCAAAACATGATTATTGATTTGTGGCGTTTAACGTCCCAAAACCACCATATGATTATGAGAGACGCCGTAGTGGAGGGCTCCGGAAATTTCGACCACCTGGGGTTTTTTAACGTGCACCCAAATCTAAGCACACCCGTTGCCAAAACAATCTAGTTTAAACATAAAATGTGTCATCGGACTTCATGTCTTCACAACGGTAGTAGCGTTTCTAACCTGTTCATCAGAACCCAAAGGAGTTCCAGTGTTTATGAGTAGCGAGGGCGTGCATTGAAAAAAAAAAACAATGCCAGCTGGTTATGCGCTTTTTCAAACAGGTGGTTAATTGTGTGGAATCGGCCACTGCAAATCACAGTATGTGGATTCGCAGCCTGTGAGAGCCACATACTTTTTTCGCACCTTTAGATCGAAGACAACACCCTGAGAAATCGCAGTGAAAAATTAAATAACGTTTTATTTTGCAGTGGCAGCATTCCCGTGTGACACTCATGTCATTTCCGCCACTTTGAATATCAACTCTGTGCCACTTTTTTTTTGGCCGCTAGCTGTTCATAGTAGATTACATTGGCGCCTTCTACTCTGGATGGCCAATTAGCTCCCAAAACCACGCAATTATTTCACATGCAGTAGCACCATTTACGTGGCGACTCGCATATTGGTATGACCACTGAGACATGAAATGCGTGATGGTTTTCTTTTTTGCTGCTAACTCTAGATTTATGCTTACCAATATGCAGTATACTGCGGATGGCAGGTAGCTTCCAAAACGACTCAATGGGTTAATGAATTCACCATTTCTAGTGGTCGAGAAGTTTTTATCTTTGGCAGCCTTCAGTAAGCGCGCAATGTAGATATTGTCCTTATCTTGATGGTTGTGCTTGTAATGTGGCATTGCAGAAGACGAGTGCAAGGATTCGATTCCTCTTCGCCGGAGATGCATTTAGATGGGTTTCTTGTAGCTCCCCTCCACTGCGTGCCTTGACTGTCGTTCATAACAACTATTAGAATAGCTTGCTTGATCCTTCATATTACCCCGTTTTTAAGCCACGAATATCTCACAAGCATGTTTTGATATACAAATTCCAGCGTCAATTTAAATACGTTTCGCAGAGCAAGGCCCAGTTCTTCTGTCGTGCTGGTTACCGCCTAACGCTCGGCCGCCGACGCAATATTCTGGCTTCCCTACATCAGCAGCACACCAGGAGCTCAGCTCCGATCGACAGAGGTGGTCTGGACTCCTCTTTGCGGAGCCTTCCACGCAGCCTGGTGCTACGGTCGACTCGACCCAACAGCGACGATGACGAACCACACGTGCAGGCAGCAGATGGTGACTCGGGCGTTTGCACCGCTTCCCAGATGCATGATGCACCTGTGGTACAGCGCCTGGAGGCGTCAACGCTCAACCACACTAGGAAGACGGCACTGGTGGGTGCACATTCACACACATACATATGCTTCTTCGTCGCACCGGACGAACTACTAGACGTGTTAGAATAGGCTGTTAGCTTATAAAGTAAAAATCGTGGCTAATTTCTCTCTTCAGGAATTGTTATAACAATAAAGGGAAGCGTGTCTTCACAAAGATAGTTGAGCGCTTATTGTGCATTGCTTTGCCACAAACGAGAAGGAATGAAAGGTAATGCTACAAATTGCAAATTCAAACTAAGAACGACAATCACTTCGAAACTTTCAGCAAGCACCTCAAGCAGAAATAAAGCACAGAATGAGCATTCACAATACATTCGCGCCCTAACTACTGTCACAGCTCGACGCTTCAAGCACGTTGTTCAACAAGCAAAAAAGACACTCGAAACAAACGTTGCACAACCGCCGTGTGCCTCAAATTTTCTTGTCATGAATGACATGCGCATTATCGATGTGTATCTTTGATAGCAAAGAGGCGTCTAGTTTTCAAAGCGGAAGCAAGCAGATGACAAAGAATAATGTAGTTGTAATATTATCTGGGGCTATAGATACTTTCTGAAATCATGATATGTTTTTTAGAAACACGGCTGTTGAGAGCTCAAGAAATTCCGGTCATCTGGTGTTTTTTTTTTTATTCACCTTGACATCACACGGCATAATGGCCTCCGGCGCTTCTGCTCCACTTAATATGAATGCCAAGGCTGGTATTGAATTCTTGACTTTCGGGTCAGCAGCGATATGATGAAAGTTGTGGGATAGAAGAGGCCCTTTTTGCTCAACCACTTCTTGAGTTAATAGTGCTATGCATAACCTAAAAAATTGAACATAGCGCGAAAAAAAATGCGTTCACTGTGTGGGTACTCAGGAATATAAACAGCAAGTCGGCACATTGCACGCCTTTCCATGTGAATGTTTCTTTTTCTATGCGCAACCTTTTAGTTTCCAGACTAGACTTTTCTGTCAATGCACTAAGTGTGTTACTTGAAGTCTTATGCCGACTTATTTCACGATTTTATTAACGCCTGCAATAGTTGATATAAAAACCGAAACAGGCCTTTCACGAAATACCGATTATTTTTTGTGCAAAGGATCGTTGAGAAATGCAAATTGTTAGGAGCTAAGGTCAGACGTATATGCAGCTCGCAGCACTTCCTTAAAATATTCGCCTATTTTTTTTTTCTTTTTTTTGTGTAACTCCTTGTTTCGATTGCACGTATGGTGTGCCGCATCAGTCATGCGTCGGGTGTGCCTTAGGCGACCAAATGCTTGAACAAGTTTGCTTAGAGAGCATTACACACGATGAAAAGCGAAAGATGAGCAGCTACAGCTTCTCAGTGACTTCTTGTTTTCAAACTATCATAATTTGTAACTACTTTATTAGTTTTCGTGCAAGTGTTTTAGGTCGATAACGTTCCATGGAATTTCATAGCTTTTACTGAGTTTTTAACGTGATAGCGTTAAAGAGCTCCTTTCGCAGATATTCTGGCGTCAGCGTCGTTGGTTGTGATCGAAGAACCACCTTATGCGTGACCGAAAAATCGAAAACGATGCAAATCAAATAAATAATAAAAATACTAGGTCAGAGTGGGTATCGAATGAAGGTTGTTTGCATGGCGTGCGGATATTTTACCACACGGTCATGAGTCTACTTGTAAATATAGCGAAGTTAACTTCCTCTGCTTGGGATGGCAGGTAAAGTAACTTCCATGGTTTACAAACAGACCCGTCTTGTAGACTTGCTTCACAATGCAACATGAAATGTTGGCGTATAGTGACGCGTTGTACAAGCGCCCTTTGGGAGTGGGTGTCAAAACATGTGATTATCATTACGACCTCGTGGTTTAAAGCTGGTCACCTACTACAAAAGCCCCGCACGCAATTGCGCCTCTTCTCTCAAGTCAACGCAGTGGGTGCACAGCAAGTTCGAAAAGGTTTCGTGCGCTGAGTATTTAAAGTATGCACTAGGAAATAAAACTCAACTAAAAAGGCGAAGGTTTGGGGTATTCTTGTTTTTTGCTTTTTTTTGTTCGCAGTGCTGGCTATTTTCACTTTGATGATCGTGCTCACTATGGGTCGGCAGAAAACATTGGAGCTTACCTAAGCTCATTCATCAAAGTTTTCCTAAGCTAGACTTGTATGGTCTCACGGCTCAAGTGGTTCAAGCGACTCAAGAATACGTCATTGTGCAAATAGGTGTTTGATCATGAGGCCCGTGCGCTTTAACGCCAATAACTTGCCATTAGAGAGATTGCGACGAAAAGCCAAGGCACTCGCCCTTAAAAAGCTCGTTCTGGCAGATACTCCTGTGGCAGCGTTGGCGTCGTTGGTTGTGATTGAAATAATACTTTATGCGTGTCCCATAACAATGCAAATCAAATAAATAATAAAAATAGTGGGTCAGAGTACAGATTGAATCCTGGTCGTCTGCGTGGCGTGTGGATGTTCTATACCACACGGCCATGCGTCTGCTTGTGAAAACAGTGAAAAGAACTTCGTCTGCTTGGAAATGCATTGAAGGTAACTTTTATGCTTTAAGAACCCACGCGTCCTTTATACATGCTTAAAATGCAACATGAAATTTTGCAGTAATGACGCGTTTTATAAGCGCCCATTGGCACTGGGCGTCAGAACAAGCAATTATCATAGCTGCTTCATGGTTTAAAGCCGGTCCCACTCTACAAGAGGCATACACGCAACGGCGCCTCTTCCCCTAAGGCCACGTAGTGAGTGCATAGCGAGTTCGAAAAGGTTTCTTGCGCTAAGTATTTCAAGTAGACACTATAGAAATTATCGTGCTAAACTACAAAACGCGAACGTTTGGGGTGTTCTTATTCTTTTTTCATTCGCATTACCGGTTATTTTCATCTTGAATTCACTATGGTTCGGCAGAAAAAAAACTGGAACTCACTTAGCCCTATTTTATCGAAATTTTTTAAAACTGGACTTGTTCGGTCTCACGGCTATATAAATATAGTCAAGCAACTCACGAACCCGGTATTGTGTAATTAGGTTCTCGATCATAATGCCCGTGCGCTTTAGCGCCAATAACTTGCCGTTAAGCAGATTGCGGCGAGAAGTAGAGGCGCTCGCCATTCCTCTTACTCCATTGCTCACGCCTCACGTTACTAAATATCCCAGTGGCGTATGTGCGTTGAAACATGTGTGAGTACACGTGATTATTATATAAATTTTCATGAGCCGAATGGTGAGACTGAATATGAGTAGATACTGCCATAGGTCGGCAGAAGACGCGGTTATCAGCTATAATGAATAACGAAATATATTTTCTTTTTAGAGCTCACTCGCCCTCAAAATCTCACTTTTTTTCAACCGGGCTCATCGGATTCCGATTCACATTTTTTTTCTCAATCGCCCTCCCTCGCGAACATTTTTAAAGGCCGGACTGGGTCGCTTTTACAGCTAGCCAAAATATTCCTCAAGAGACTCTCTCAAGTTTGCAATCACGTTCTCACGTGAGTCCGAGCACTTCGACTCACGAGTTTAGCCCTCATTATGGCGGTGTTTCGCGCAGGGCCACGCTCTGCTTTGCGCATCGCCGTCGCTTCAAGCCCTGCACGTGGCGGCTGCGCCTGTCACCGTAACACGTGACCTGTCGGAGACACGTAAAGAGGCAATGGTGTGAGATGACGTCAGAGGCGTGACGAACCGCGACGACGACGGCGATGACAGTGACGCTGGAGGCGTCGCGACAATCCACCGAGGTTAGCCATGGGCGGGCGCCTTGGCCGACGTGTTAAGGTTTTCCTATTGATTGTACGACAATGTTTGATCAACTTTGTTTTCAAGAATTTTAGAGAAAAATTTTTTTTCTATGACCTAAATAAAAAATTTGTGTGCAATCTGTGTCTCGATGTTTTTGTTGAGCTGGTTGTATCGTGGGCGATTCTTTAAACATGGGCAGAATGACCCTTCAATAGCTAATTGCGGATGTGATGCGCAGAGAAAACAAAAATTTGATAATGGGATTTTCAGAATTCAGCTTTGAGGGCGGAGTTTTCATGATCGCTCAATAAAAATAGTGCAGTAGAGCGCTCGAGAAAATTGTTAAAAAGCGGCAGAGCATGCAATAACAAAAATGTCATCATCCGATTATTACCGTCGAAGAGCAAGAGCGCCAATTTTGACATGTGCAGATTCGTCTACCAACCACAGGTGTTTGCTTCGCAAGTTCGCTAACGGCAATTTCAAATCATTTTTTCACGAGCGAGCGAAAATGTCTAACAACTAAAAGTTACAAATGAACGGTTTATAGTGACACAGAATTGGGCACTTTAGACGTGAAAAGCTATAATAAAAAATTCACGCCGTTGCATACGCATTATTCGCCAAAAGGAACTCGAAGGGGAAAGAATTTTGGTGTGGGTATTTCGTCATCGTAGTCCCGATTTACAGCGCAGCGTAAGAGCTTTTTTGACGCTATTAGTAATCAGACGATTGTAATGAATCATAGCTGAACCCTCCGCAGTAGGCTCTGTTGCGTAGCGTATGTTTATCAGCTCGCGACTGCTTCTGCGCAGAGCTGATAAGACGAGCGGACGAGACGACGGTGAGTTAAACAAGGTTTATGTACAGCATATATACAGAGGCGTTACAATTTCGGCACTGGGGCCGACAGAGACTCGAAGAGCCGAGCTCTTCTCTCTAACACATAGTTCAGCCTTTCGCCTAAGACCGCTGACTCACACACATGTCGGCCCTCCGACACGGGGACTCCTCTCCTAGGACCGCCGATCGCGACGCGCCGCAGGGCTTCTTTTATTTACACCGGGTCCAACCAAAATGTCCAATCAGAAGCGCCGCTGGTCGTCGGGGCAGATTCCTCCAATGGGGTTGCCGCGCCATGCGTCAGACCACCAGACACGAGGACGCGGGCTCGCTGTCACGTGCGCAGCTGACTCAATGCACGTGGGCCAGAGGGGCGCCGCGCGTGTTCACGCCGCCGAGTTGATCGCGCCAGGCGGACTGCGGGCTGGCCTTGACCCAGATTGCCTTTTTCAGAGGCACGGACGTTTGACGAGGACTCGCTGGCATAACAGCACCCCCGCCGCCAGACAATGCACCAGAAAGACGAGCTGCTTCCACGGGGCTCGGATGTCAGGTGCGCTCGTTCGCCAGGTCCCTCCAGGTTCGCCTCCAGGGCCATGGGGAGAATACAGCTCCAGACTGTTCCGGGAACACGTCCCATTTTTGACGACGGATCCCAGCTCCACTGGCTTGTCACCACAACTTGTCGACCAGCTTCACTCGTCTCTTCTGACCATATTCGGTTTCAGCACTTGTCGATGGTTCTGCATCTTGCCAAGAACGGATCGACAACAGACAACACACGACACACGCAAGTGCCTTCGGTCACCCGAGAGAACACCAGACAAAGTATAGTACAACATATACCTATCTACGTGTCTATCGGAATTTTGTTCCCTCTACATCAAGAGGCACATGTGGGACACAAGACTCTTAAAATGACAACTCAATTTTTTTTCCCACGTACAACAATCGTAACGAATTAAAATACCACAAAGTTGGCCCCTTGAGATCACTCTAAACGAGAGCGCTCAGCCCAGGTCGTGATGAGGTCAAAATTTTGCCCCGAATCGCCAGCCAGAAACCGAAAGGTTGAGAAGGTACTAGCTAGAACGCACTGCTCAATGCACCTCCATTAGCGTTTAGCTTTCCCTTTTTTTAGCGAACGTCAAAGTTGCGCTGTGGAGCAACGTGCTCCACCTCAGTAACCGGCCACTTTTAGGCGACGATACCTATGCGGCACTAAGAGCGGCTCACACTTTCGACGTTGCACAGGGGAACAACGATACGGCTTGCTACGGGTTGACTCCTCACCGCTTAGCTCGATATCGTGTTCGATCACCCTCGTGTTTCCGGGGCGGTCCGAAAACACGTCTTCAAACTCGGAACCAATCTTTTTCAGGTCCTGTTTCTCAGGTCCTCCTTCACTTAAGCTAGGCTCTAGGTTTATCTGCTCCCGGATTACTTTCGATCCCCCTTCGATCACCTCACTAGAACTCAAATTTTCTGCTTCCTCTTCCTCTGAAGCCTTCAACAGCTGATTTACGACCGCTTGATGTTGGACATTGGGTTTCATCAAGTTGTAAATTTTGTTCTGCCGCCTTCCTACTTGCACCTCATAATTTGTATCGCAAGGCTTCGATAATACTTTGGCAGGCCCTGCCCAATAACCTCAAGCTTGTTCTTTTTGAACGGCTGCAGCAGCATTACCTGACTCCCTACTTCAAAAGCACGCTTCTTCACCGATTCCCCGTAGTGCTCCTTCGACAGCACTTTTGCCGCGTTTTTCTGGCTTTCCACTAGCGCTTCAATTTGGCTTTCCACTAGCGCTTCAATTTGGCTTTCCACTAGCGCTTCAATTTGGCTTTCCACTAGCGCTTCAATCGAGAGATCCTCACGCTGCTCTCGAATGAGCGTCTCTCGATCAACTCTCGGCAGCTCGCTCCAACTTTCCGCTACAGGCGAGAGCGTTGCAACCCTCTCGCTCTGACTCAATGGCGCCATGTCGTCTCCCCTTTTTACGGAAACCGCGCCGGTCGGTTCGACGACGGGCCGCTCGCGTCACTGCTCCCATGACTCATGCGGAAACTTTCCTCTCTGGGGTTCCGTCGACCCGCCGACAAGGTCACTTGAGAGTTCACCGCATGGAACCAGATCAAGCTGCCGCGATAGCTTCCGCGCTTGCGATCGCGTGAGAGCCATGCACGCTAAGTTGGGGAAGAACGATTTGCCCTGCTCTTTGAGAAGCTGCTCCGAGTTGTTGGAGAAAAGATAAGGAAAACGATCATTTAGCGCGGCAGACACAGCCGCTTCGGTGCGAAGCTCACCGAACGGGCCTTTAATGACAACCGTGGCGATTGGTAAGCGAACACTCTGCTCCTCGGCGACCTGCCTGATCCACGCGCATTCTCCTGTGAAGTCATCCGGAGACACCAATGAAGGATGGACAACGTCCATGGTTGCCGCTGAGTCTCTAAGTGCTCGGCACGTTTTCTCATTCACCCTAATTTCTTGGAGATACAGCTCCAACAACCGAATGTTTTTTTCTGATTCTCGGATCGTTGCGAAAGCAAACTTTTCCTGACAGTTTCTCGCGATGTGCCCTTCCTTTTTGCAGTTGTAGCAGATTAGCGGCTTCCGTTTGTTTTCCGATTCAAATGCCTGTGTGGTAGAAACCTCACTCGATTTCTCCGCTTCTGTTTGCCCTTCCCCTACACTGTCCTTCGTAAGAGACGGGTCCTTTTTGAAATTACGGTGCGGAACGGGTTTCCGTTGATCAGGTTTCCTTGAAAAGCCCTCTTTCCTTTCATCCTTTTCAACGCGCACTGCCCTGCTGTGCAACTTTCGGCGAGTATAATACTCCTCAGCTAACTCTGCTGCCTTGTTTAGCTTTACTTCACCAAGTTTGTCCTGCAGCCAAGGTTTGACATCCTCCTCGATGCAGCGGTAGAATTGCTCCAATGCAACGCATTCCACCACTTTATCGCGGTCGTCATAAACACCTTCGCCCTTGAGCCATTCAATCAAATCGGCTTTAAGACGAAACGCGAAGTCAACGTGTGACTCATTCCCCTTTTTAGCATACCGGAACCTTTTCCTGAAAGCCTCGGCTGGCAACGTGTTCAAACTTGACGAGATACTTCGCCATGTCCTCGCCTACTACGAACGGTGGCAGTTGGTCCCGAATTCTAAAACCGCTGACCTGAATCGTTGGGGAAGCTACGCTAGGCGCCTGCGAACACTGTAGGATTGCCAATTCTAATCGTTTCATCTCAAGGCGCTCCTGTCTTTCGGCCTCCTCGCGCTCGCGACGTTCTACTTCTCGCCTTTCAGCCTCCTCACGGCGTGCTTTAATATCCACCCAGGCCTCATCGACTTCCTCAGCCGACACTCCCTCATCCTTCATGATCTCAAGGATCGCTTGCTTTCGTTTCGCGCGGCCCAAAGTAATGCCGAGTTCCTCACAAATTTCGATGAGTTCCTTCACTTTAAGGTTCTCCATCGTTCACACTAGCCTCTTGCTGTTTGCCCCTGTTAACAATTTACTTGCCGTACCCACTATAAGTCAACTAGCAAGACGCGCAAGCAATTTTTCACTCTCCCGTGTTTACCCCCTCCGCATTAACTTTGGTTTCAAAGCACTTCGACTTTGCTTGAAACGATCAAAGCTCACTCTAATGCTTCACACAGCCCTTCTTTAAACTACTACAACCTGAGCTAGAGTGGTCTGGTGAACTGAGGGGAAAACATCAGGCACTAACCGCATCGATGTCGCTGACGCCGGCCGATCCCGCAGCTGCCAACCACTGTTGCGTAGCGTATGTTTATCAGCTCGCGACTGCTTCTGCGCAGAGCTGATAAGACGAGCGGACGAGACGACGGTGAGTTAAACAAGGTTTATGTACAGCATATATACAGAGGCGTTACAATTTCGGCACTGGGGCCGACAGAGACTCGAAAAGCCGAGCTCTCCTCTCTAATACATAGGTCAACTTTTCGCCTAAGACCGCCGACTCATACACATGTCGGCTCTCCGACATGGGGACTCCTCTCTCAGGACCGCCGATCGCGACGCGCCGCAGGGCTTCTTTTATTTACACCGGGTCCAACCAAAATGTCCAATCAGAAGCGCCGCTGGTCGTCGGGGCAGATTCCTCCAATGGGGTTGCCGCGCCATGCGTCAGACCACCAGACACGAGGACGCCGGCTCGCTGTCACGTGCGCAGCTGACTCAATGCACGTGGGCCAGAGGGGCGCCGCGCGTGTTCACGCCGTCGAGTTGATCGCGCCAGGCGGACTGCGGGCTGGCCTTGACCCAGATTGCCTTTTTCAGAGGCACGGACGTTTGACGAGGACTCGCTGGCATAACAGCTCGTAGTTTTCAATCGCGCTGATGTAGCGCATTCACATAGCGTGACGCCTAGTGAGAATCTGTGGTTTGGCAGGCAATAATAAATGCGAAGTATTTGCGAACTGTAAGCACCTTTATCTATCTATCTATCTATCTATCTATCTATCTATCTATCTATCTATCTATCTATCTATCTATCTATCTATCCATCTATCTGTCTGTCTGTCTGTCTGTCTGTCTGTCTGTCTGTCTGTCTATCTATCTATCTATCTATCTATCTATCTATCTATCTATCTATCTATCTATCTATCTATCTATCTATCTATCTATCTATCTATCTATCTATCTATCTGTCTGTCTGTCTGTCTGTCTGTCTGTCTGTCTATCTATCTATCTATCTATCTTTCTATCTATCTATCTATCTATCTATCTATCTATCTATCTATCTATCTATCCGCCTACGACATTTAGTTCTCCTGGCCTTGGTATGGCATAACACGACTGTATGAAAAACATACTTGACTAGTCATAACATGAAAATCATCATATGTATATTATGAATGTCATGATTTACATTTCATGGTCCTGTAGCCCTTGCGGTGGTTTCGTACACATGGCATGTTGCAAAACTGGTATGGTATGGCATGACTGCAGGGCGAACCCAACCGACAACCCTAACATGAAAATCATGACATGCCTGTCGTGTAACAACATGACTACATGCCACGCTCATATCGCGCTCAAGGCTGTTTCGCTAGCGTCACATAAACCAAATTTGGTATTACAGTACGTAGATGGATGGCGGAAGTATGCTACTGGTGCAAGCATGATAATCATGAGATGCGTTTCATGTAATACCATTACTACATGCCGTGCTCATGATGAAATGGTGGCCGTTTCGCTAGCTTCACTTTTACCATATTTCGTATTCCGGGACGTAAATGAATGGCGAAGGTATGCTACTGGTGCGAAGATGATAATGATGAGATGCCTGTCATGTAACAACAAGACTACATGCCATGCTTATGATGCGATGGTGGCCGTTTCGCTAGCTTCACTTATACCAAATTTGGTATTCCAGGACGTGAACGGATGATGAAAATATTACACTAGTGCAAACATGATAAACATGAGATGCGTTGAATGTAACAACATGACTACATGCTACGCTCATGATGCGCTCGCGGCCGTTTCACTGGCTTCACATGTACTAAACTAGGTATTACGCGGCGCGAACGGACGACATAGGTAACTGACACATCAAAACATGATAATCACGACATGCGTGTCATGTAACAACGTGACTACATGTCACAGAGAGGATGGGCTTACGGCCGTTTCGATAGCTTCCATATGCCAAATTTGGTATTACGTGATGCCAATGGATGCCGAAAGTATGTGACTGGTGCAAGCATAATAATCATGAGATGCGTGTCTAGTGAGAATATGACTACACGTCACAGTCAAGGCGCCAATACATTTCGACGTGATGCGGTGCGCATTCCTGCCAGCGTTCATTTCGTCGTGTCACGACTGTCCTGCAATATACTCGCAGGCGCGGACCACGCTGCGCTGCTTTGACGCATGCGCGTTTCAGCGCGTCCGGCGTCCCTCCGTTTTAAAAAGAGGGAGACGCAGGGTTTTATGGGTAACGCATTGGTGTGAAATGCAGGATGCGCATTTCACACCGGTTGCCGTCGGGCGGCGCCGACGGACGCTGGTCGCGCCTGGCGTCAGACTACAGAGTGCTCGCGTTTTGCTAGCGTATAGCGTCGCTGGGCCCAGCGTGCGCGCGCGTCAACGCTACGTTGGAGCATATTGGGCCCATCATGATGCACTCGTGGCCCTTTCGCTAACTCCACGTATACCAAATTTGGTATCACGTGGCGTGAATAGATGCCGAAGGTAAACGACACTTCCAAACATGATAATCGAGACACGTAAGTCATATAAGGTAACATTCGCCTCCACCTCGTAATGTTGTGATGATTTCGAAGTCACATAAAAACAATTCTCATGCATGCTTCGCATTTCATCAATTCCCACTATACGTGGGATCTGCCATTTTTTATTACGCAATAGCAGCATTCACGGGGTGACTGGCATGTTGTTTTTGACACTCTTGCCCCTATATACATGTCGGTTTCAGCTTGCGTTTGCGCTTTATACTGAGGACAGCCAAATCGCTTCCAAGACAATTTGATGAGTTTACGTGTTTGCTATTATAACTTTATTGTGGCCTTTATAGGCACACGAAGTGCGCATCATCTTTATACGTGTAATTGGGCTTCTAATGTGGCTTGCGCCTCACGAGGGCGTGATATTGATTCCTCTTCACGGCAAAAGCATTTACATGGGTAGTTTAATACCACCCGATCATGGGCCGCCTCGTATCGTGCGCTTAGTTCATAACACCCTCTAAACTTATCGCTTTGCTTGTTCAATGATTGATTTGTGGGGTTTAATGTCGGATATCCACGGTACAATTACGAGACACGCCGTAGTGTAGGGCTCCGTAAATTCTCACCAGCTTAAGTTCTTTAACATGCACCCAAATATAAGCACTTGGTCCTAGAACATTTTCGCCTCTATCGAAAATGCAGCTGCTGCAGTCGGCTTCAATCCCGCGACCTGCGGGTCAGCAGCCGAGTACCTTAAGCATTAGACCACAGTGGCGGAGAGTTTTGCTTCTTCGAAGCACCCAGTTTGCAAAGCAAGATGATGTCGTATGCATATTTCGCTAGATTAATTGTAGTATCCCATTGTATATGTTTCGCATAGCAAAGCCAAGTTGTTATGGCGGGCTGGTTGCAGCCTTAGATTCAGCCGCCAACGCAAGATACCGGCCTATCTATATCAGGAGCACGCCGAGAGTTCGGCCACAGTAGAACGAGGTGGCGTGGAATCCGCTATCCGACGCTTTGTAAGCAGGTCTGTGACATTGAAGGACTCTGTGACATTGAAGCCAACTGCGGTGACGCAGTACCACAGGCACGGATAGCGGTTGCCACTTCGGGCGTTTCGGCGCCTTGCTTATGCATGATGCACCTGTAGTACGCAGCATGTGGAGGCACCGACACTCGACCACGCAGAAGCCGACGCAAATAGTTGCATATTAGATACGAAGCAGCTCTTACACCGTACGTACTGAATCCGTACATACGTGAATCCGTCTGAACGCGCCGCAACACGCTCCTCGCCACAGGTGTTCGAGCAGTGCCAAGTAGGTCACGCCGCAACTTCGCGTTAACGTCACACTCCCCTCGCAGTGCGTTCTGACGTCACTCTCTTCTTCGCCTGTGCGCGCCTGAGGCGGCAGCCTTGTCCGTTCTTCCGCAACGCTTGCCGCTACCACTGCTAGCTGCGCTACCAGGAACGTCACTCGCTACACCACCGACTCGTTGGTACTGGAAGATGATCCGGAACCTCTCGAAGATGCTCCTGTACCGAGTGTGTTGCCTGGCGCGATGACGACTTCGTGGCGCTGTACCTCGTTCCCAACCTGCCATAGAAATATGTTAAGGGCTGTCTCAAGGAGCGCTGACTGATTGAGGCGAAACCGTGTCGACGAGCGTCTCTTAATGGCGTACTGACACAAAATTGCACGGCCGTGATAGCCTGAGAATGCAATTCCCGTAAGGAAGCGTATATCATCTGCAAAATATCAACAGCGACTTTAATTTGGAAGGTATTTTAAATAATTTATGAGGCTTACTTCAGCAATCTACTTCATCGCGCTAGTGACACCCTCGCAGGGGACCTTTTGAGAACCCTCAATTTCCCTCCCATCACCACGCTGCAGTCAATAAAAATGGTTAAGACGACGTCCTATCCGCCATTATTCTTTAGCTGCGTATGTTACTAAAATTGCTGGTCGCAAATGCATGGCCTTGGCGCACGCTTTGGAGTTTTGTGTTAGGTGGATGGAAACTGCAGTCCCGTTATTTATTCGAAAGCAATTCTTGATGCGGGCCATGCGGAAGTGTGTCAGAGTTTCGTGTGCTGATGCGATCGAGAGTTGCGCACAATAGGTGGCGGTACTTGTACCCGCTGGCTTTTCGTTTTTCGAGCTCTCTCAAACCAGAACTGCTCTATAAAGAGGGGCTTGTAATTAATTATCTCTTTCGTGTTGCAGCAAACGATGTGTCGTGTTATGAGTAACAGGCTCCGAGCAACACATTGCAGCACAAAACACGAGGTCATCGTTTTTGTGTCAGTACCCCTTTAAGGCCTGACCCCACAAACCCGTTAGAGCGGGTGGCTTTTTTGACATGGCGCCAAGCCCTCTCCCCAAGGAGAGTTGCGGTGCGTGGCTACGCGACGTTGCGTGCTTTTTCTATCTATAGGGAGAGGGCGGGTAGATGCGTCAAGAAAGCTCGCGCTGACGCGCTACAAACGTGTACATGTGGTCAGAGCTTTGTAGACGCGGGAGACTTCAACGTCTCCAGGAATTCTCTAAGGTACAAAAACACTTTTCTTTCCTTTTCAGCGTTCATAAAAAATGTCAATGTTATATTTATTCTGTATGCCCTGATTGATACTTTCGGCAAGCTATTGGTGTGCAGTATTTCGCGATAAAAATGAATAAAGTAAGTCAGGAAGTGTCACATCTCCTTCTCTACCTCTTGTAGTGTTTTGAACGCACGATAAATACTTGCATTCTATTTGTTCAGTGTGCAAACATGCCACTTGCTAGGGCACCTGTGCCATAGCTGGAAATAAAATAAAAGTGGGCAAGAGTGCACTTACGTACAGAGTGTGCCGACCCGGTTGGCGGACGTATGTTGCTCGCACATGAAGTGGATAGAGGTGAGACCAGTAAAGATAGCCAATGCCGGGCGGACTATTCAAACCTTACATCAATGTTTAGTAGATATGGCCTCCCCGAACCGTGGCATTCAATAATGAAACTTAGTTCACTAGTGCGCACAATCAGTCATTCATGAACGAAAACGGAATACGCCACCTTCGAATTACGCCTTATCGTCCGCATTTCTACGGTTGATCAGAAAGGAAACTGAACGACTAAACTGGGACTGCACAAGAACGCTAGTGGTACACGCAGTGAAAGGTCGATTAGACCGAATTCTGCAGCAGTATAACTACCCACCACTGCCAAGTGGGAAAACACCAGCCTTCACGATGCTTGGTTTTGAGCCTCGTTGCAATAGATGCCGTTGTTTCACGCCGACCATTTTCTAACGCAGATACTGAAAAGTTCGGATACTTTGATACAGTAACTACAGGACGAAATTCAGGTGTGAGGCTGGCATTGTGCAGGCGCATGATAGCCACCGCACGGTATCCATGAAGGCCGCAGACAGGGAACATCATCGTTAGCAACTGAGAACCTGCTCGGAGCAAGAAAAACAGTTCGTGACTTGCGCCGTGGAAGAGGACGTCAAACAAGAGCCTGGTGTTGAGGCACCGCAGACAGAAGCTGGCTAGACTGGGGCACCGGTGGCCTTAAGCAGATCCCACAGTCGACTAGACAATTGTTGGGATTTAACGTCCCAAACCCACGTGATGGTTACAGACGCCATTGTGGAGGCCGTCGAGAATTTCAACCATGAGGGATCTTCAACTGGCACCTAAGTTTGATTGTTTGTTTGTTGCCTGTATGTACTGGCACATACCTACTCTGGATGATTTGTCATGACATCTAGTAGTAGCCTACATGTGATACACCTATTGAGAGCGTAAGTGCACAGGCTGCAGTCATTTTTGTCTTCATTGAAAAAGTGGCAGCCGCCACCGGGATTTTCATGAAGACCAGCAGGCCAGCAGCCCACTACCATACGAATAAGGCAATCGTAACGGGTTGCAAATTCTTTCTAATTCAAACTATTGATATCACGCTCTACAGGAATGACGGTAGCCTTCCGAGTATACTAGGTTGCCTTGTTGGCACCCTCAATTTGAACTTCTATAACCCACTTCTACTGCGTTGTTTCAATGTGAATAAGGTCGCCGCAGGAGAGTCGAAACCATCACTGTTTCACTATTTTTAAATTTGGTAAGCTTCGTTGTTTAAAATTGAGCGTGAATATTTCCGAACACACGAATTTAGATGGAACTCATGATTTCAATACAAGGTTGTCGAAACGTGCATTTCACGTGTGAGAGTCACCATCCACTGAAGAAGAAGTTGCACGTGCGTTGCTCTCCTCGTGATCTGCTCGTTCTATAACAACGCTGGACACCGCCATGGTAAGACGCCATTTTCTAGTCTCTTGTTTGAGCTTAGTCGACGCTGTTGGTCTCATTGTTGATTTCTCATTTATTTGTTCATTTAATAAATGTTCATTTTCTCGCAAACATCCCCTGAATAGTAAAACTCACCTTGAAACATATCGAGAGCAAAACAATCCAATTTAAACATAAATTGTGTCATTGGACTTCGTGTCTTCACAGGGGTAGTCGCGTTTCTATCCTGTTCATGAGAACCCACAGGAGTTCCGATGGTTATGAGTAGTTAGGGCTTGGATTGAAAAAAAAAATGTCGGTTGTTTATGCGCTATTTCACACAAATGGTTTAGTTGTGTGGAATCTATTACTGAAAATCGCAGTATGTGGATTCGCAGTCTGTGTGAACCACATGCTTTTTTCTCACCTTTAGATCGAGGATAACGCCGGGAGAAATAGCAGCGATAAATTAAATAACGTTGTATTCTGCAGTAGCAGCATTTATGTTGTGGCCCTCATGCCGTGTTGGTTACTTTGGACATGAACTCCTTGCCGAATTTTTGGGCCGCTACCTGTTTATTCTAGGTTACATTTGCGCATTTACCTTGCATGGGCTCCCAAAATCACTCAACGAGTTGACATGCAGTAGCAGCATTTATGTGGTGACTCGCATATCGATTTGACCACTTAAGCATGAAACCCTTGACGGTTTTTGTTTGCTGCCAACTTTTGATTTAAGGTTACCTTTGCGCATTCTACTGCGGGATGCAAGTAGCTTCCAAAATGACTCAATCAGTTGATGTGTTCGCTATTTCTAGAGATCGAGAAACTTTTGCGGTTTTCAGTTCATGTGTATATCTTTTTAACTTGATGGTTGGGATTTTTATGTGGCATTACGGAACACGAAAGAACGATGCAGATTCCTCTTAACCGCAGATGCATTTAGATAGGAAGTTTGTAGCCCCCAACACTGCGTGTTTCGTAGTGAGCCTGTTGTTCACAACTCCATTATAGCACCTAGTTTTGATGCAAGCCACGAAGATGTTACAAACATGTTTCGGTAGACGAATTTCAGCATCCGTTTATATACTTTTCGCAGAGCAAGGCCCAGTTCATATCTCGTGCTGGTTACCGCCTAACACTTGGCCGCCGAAGCAATGTCTTGGCTTCCCTACATCAGCAGCACACGACTAGTTCAGCTGCAATCGACAGAGGTGGTCTGGACTCCTCCATCCGGAGCCTTCTACGCAGCGAGGTGCTATGGTCGACTCTACCCAATAGCTACAACGGTGAACCACACGTGCGGGCAGCAGTTGGAGACTCGGGCGTTTGCGCCGACTTCCCGATGCATGATGCACCTGTGGTACAGCGCCTGGAGGCGCAGACGCTCAACTACACTAGGAAGACGGCGCTGGTGGGTGCATATTTATACACATATATGCTGCTTCGTAGCGCTGGACGAGCTACTCGACGTGGTCGAATAGGCTGTCGGCTTATACAGTAAAAACGTGGCTGATCCCTCTTTTTAGGAATTGTTATAACAAGAAAGGGAAGCCTGTCTTCACAAAGGCAGATGAGCGTTTATTGTGCATTGTTTTGCCACAAAGGCGAACGAACGGAGGCTACAGCTAGAAATTGAAAATGCAAGCGGAGAACGACCACTACCTCGAAACGTTTAGCGCGACTGTTACGACTGTTACCGATCGACTTTTGAAGGGTCCTGTTCAACCAGAAAAAAAGATGCACCAAACGAACGCACAAGTATATACCGCACAAGCGCGAACAGTCACAGTCCTCACTTCTTCGTGTGTGAGAAGCGAGCTCGGTTTTAAAGCGTGGCAGCAGAAGGGAGCGAAGTGACCTTTTTGCTCTCCCCAACCACGAGTCTTATAACCGTACGCGCAGGAAAGACTGTGCTCTGTGGAGGCGGCACTTAAAGAAACGCTAGAAGCGACGACCTTGTGAGCACGCCCAACGCGAAGCGATCGCAGCAACTCGCTACTGATGACAATAGCGCGATGAAGTCAGAGCTCTGAGGACCGAAATACGGTATATGTTGTGTATAAATGGCTTGTCAATGGCATGTTTGACAACGTACGTTTCGTGGCCTAGTGAATAGCGGCGCGCGTTGCAGATAGGTTGATAAATAGACGCATCACGACGTAAAAATTTGGTCTTGTTTATTTTTATAGAATCTGTTAGATTATGTTTTGCAACGCTTTTCTTCTACTGGACGGAAGTACTACAGCGAGGCCCAAATAGACCCCGACATAAAACCCTTTTGTGTTAAAAAAAGAAGGCTGTCTTTCTTTCCCAGCGTAATATTCAGTATCTATATTGCTTTTGGTGCATTATCGACGCGTGCCTCGAATTTTCCAGTTACGAATGGAATGTGCATTATCTGGATTCGGGACGTTAAACCCCACATATCAATCATGCGCATTATCAAGGTGACAATAGTATCTATGATAGGAAAGGTGTGTCTAGTTTTCGAAATGCCAGCAAGCCAGATGACGGGTATTATTGTAGTAATGTAATAATATCTGGGGCAGATTTGGGTGCAGGTTAAGAAACCCCAGGTAGTCCGAATTTCCGGAGCCCTCCACTACGGCGTCCCTCCTAAACTAATGGTGGTTTTGGGACGTTAAACACCACGAATCAATCATTATAACGGGGTGATAAGAATATTATCTGGGGCTTTAGATAGTTTCTGAAACCAGTATATGATTATAAGAAACGGTGTAGTGAAGGGCTCCAGAATTTCTGACAATACAGTGTTTTTTTTTGCGTTTTGACATCGCACAGTACACCGGCCCCTGACAGCTCTCTTCTACCGAAATACGGCTACAATCGCATCTTTTGAATCCACGATCTACGGGTCAGCAGCCGGATAATGAATGTTGTGGGTTAAGAAAGGTGCTTTTGACCAAACCACATCTTAGAATTAATTGCCATATATGCGTAACTTCAGAAATCAAACATAGCACGAAAAAATTGCGTTCACTAGGATCTCTGTGGGACAAAGTGGAAATTCACACTGTTTAATTAGGTATTGAAACACCCATCGCGCTTCATTTTGTCAAGTAAATTCATAAATAAATAGTAAGTATGCGCTTGTTTCTGTACTTTTTCTTGTGAACGTCTTTTTTTAGCACCTTTTAGTTTCGAGACGACTTTTTGGGAATGTACGAAGCGTGCTGCTAAATGTATTTTGCATTTTAATAATTAGCTCCTTATTTTCAAGCAAGTATTAACATCTAGAATATTGGATATAAAAAGCGAGACAGGCCATTCATAGAACACAGGATCTGCCTTCGTGTCAAAGGTTCGTTGAGAAATGAAACATTGTTAGAAGAGTCAGACGCATACACAGTAAAAATTTTTACACCCAGAAGGGTGTAAATGAGCTTGTCCCGTGGACGACACCCTAAGGGTGTTAATTCAGCACCTTCCAAAAAAGGTGCTTTACCATGCACCCTTAGAATAGGGTGTACATGTAAAAAAAACTGTAGCGTGTTACAAAACACCCTTAAGGAAGGGTGCCTTGGATGTCCTTCACTTTTATAGCACCCTCTGAGGAGGGTGCGAGAAGGGTGCACAAGGGTGATGAGTGCCCATGGCAGGGGTGGCAGTATTCTTTTAGACTGCACTAATAGATATCAGCATGCACTGATTACACACTACTTGAAGAAAGTGGTCCTGATTATCAATGGTGCGCCACCTGTCGAGCTCCATTCATTGCGTGTGGGCAAAAATATAAACGCGTACAATCGTGTATGAACTTGTGCTGGATCTATGTATGCTTCACAGTATATGCATAAAGCGCGTTACAGAAAATGAAGCCTTGCTGCCCTTGCATATTGCGTTTATTTAATAAGCAAATAAAACAAACTTTTCTTCTGCCACACAACTTTTTCACCAGATATACGTTCACGTATACGTACACTACACAAGCAACACCTCAAATGTTTATTATATTTTTTCTGTTTCACTTTATTGACAACTGTTTGCAACATACAATTACACTGGTTTCAGTTTAGTATACTGCTTCAAGTACATAGAGACTACAAATGAAATACACGCTAATATATTCCTATAATTCTTTCAAGTATCTACAATCCCAGTGGTTTCCAGTTTAATACTCCTTCATGTACACAATGCTAATGGGAATGAAATACAGGCAAATATATACTTATGATTCTTTCAAATATATACAATAACCATGATTTCACTATATACGCCTTCATGTACGCAATCGTTCCCAAGAAGTGATTCACACAAAAATATATATGGATAGTGTTTTCAAATGTATACAATCACAGTGGTTTAAGCTTTGTATTCCTGGATGTATAACAATTGCTTATGAGAAATGATGTACATGCAAACATATACGGGTTTTCGAACATATAACTTTAGCGAATACTTAGGAAACGAATACAATGATCAGAAACACAATAAGCTAAAAACGAACACAAAACTGAGTCAGGACACACAAAAAACAAAAGAGGTAATGCATAATTATGGCTAATGGCACAGCTCGGTCACTTTATGCCAAATGTCCCAGCCATTTTGGCAACTATCTCAAATGTATTCGAAAAACTCCTGCTGCATTGAAAATAGTGATCTTCTGGAATATTTAGGAGAAGAAAAATATTTGGACACGTGGCTGCCTTCTAAACTTCCTGGAATGCCGACTAGGTGTTGTAGGTGAAAATTTTATTTCAAAAGCACCGCTCCTTCTTTCCATACGAAACTCGGTCTACAAGTTACGTAACAACAGCTTAATTTGGGAGAGTTGGTTCATCGTGGTTGTGTGCTAGTCACAGCGCGACAGCTTTAGAAAGAGACAGAAAGGACAGGAAAGAGCACCGACTGTCCACTGAATTTAATGAATGTGCTACGAGCGCTTTTATACGGAGTACAAGAACCGTGTTTATGCGCAATGACACGTGTGAGCACTACAAAATAATCTTAACTGTGAAAAGAATACTCCCTCTCGGAAAGGATAAGTGAACGTGTAGTGATGCACTGATCATTGGTTTACCTGATAAAAAATACTTCTACAAACGTTAAATTGGCATTAGGTAAACCTATTCTCGTGACGAATGGGGCAAGATTGACTATTCCTGTTGCTGTTTAGTACACACACTTTTGAAAGCTTGCAAGGGGCGGAAAACAACACGCTAATATCATATCTGCTGGCTATTTTCTAATTGTGAGACACGTGATGTGGTATAACATGCAAAGGTTTTGGTCATTGTTTTTTGTTGGTCCTGTCTTCTTTAACTTTACTTTCTGCCGGAGCGTTTCGCAAACGGGTGTGATGATTCTGTTGGGATACCCAGCATCTTTTAGTCTTTTAATCTGGTTTTTAAGCCTGGCCTCACCCTTGTGCTAACATGACTTCTGAAGGGTGGCCTGAAAACATGTGGTATCAATTCCTCTTTCTACTAATTTTGAATGCCCACTATCAAAAGGCAGAACATTCTTAGCACTCCTGAGCTGATAGCACCAGCCAATACCCCAACAGCATCATCACACTTGTTTGCGAAACCCTCCTGAAGAAAGTAAAGTTAAAGGAAACAGGACCAAAAGAAAAAGAGAATGACCAATCACCTTTGCATGTCACACGGTACTACGTACATAAGGTGTCTCACAATTTCAGGAAAAGAACCAGCAGATATGACATTGTTGTTTTACACCCCTTGCAAGCTTTCAAAAGTGCATGTACTTACAGCAACAGGAATAGTCAATCTTGCACCATTCGTCACTAGAATAGGTTTACTGAATGCCAATCTAATGTGTATGAGATACCGCTAACACGTGGAAAAGTAAACATAGGACAAACTGGGCAATGCTTTAATCATCAAGCAAGACAGCATGCTTTAAATGTTAAGAAGGGCTATAGTAGTCTCATGGCCAGACACCGTAAAAAATGTAAGGTCCTAGGTTTCATAAAACACTGTTTTTTTTAAAAAGCAAGCAGAAAAATGAGAGATTTCATAACTCTTTATCAGGAAGGCCAAGGATCAATGCATCAGTACACCTTCACTTATCTTTTCCGAAAAAGAGTATTCTTTTCTCGGTTAAAATTATTTTGTCATGGTCACACATGTGTTGTTGCAGATGAGCCCTGGTCTTGTGCTAAGTATAAAAACGCTCGTAGCGCCTTCAATAAAATTCAGTTGACAGCGCTCTTTCCTGTCCTTTTTGCGATAAGATTTTTATTACAGAAATAATTTCATTTTCTTACAGTTTAGGTATAATGATGAGTTTTCATTGTATCACAACATGGAGCAAATTGCATCTCAATACGGACAAAAATCACAATTTTGTGAAATTCGTGATATTTTCTCGTATATTTCAGCAGCTTGAGAGGTCTAAAGATATTTTTTCCTCAAAATATACATTCTGTGGAGTAAGTATTTACTGCTCAGATATTCATACAAAGGGCAATATTGCAATAAAAAATGCAAACATAACACATTTTGGCTTTATTCTTGGAAGCGAATGTGGCAAAAAACTTGCACTAGTATTATTGAGCTTCAAATACCTTACAGAAGCACAGTTACTTAACAGGTAGACCGAATTTGCTTTATAAAAAATAAGCGGTAGTTTTAAAGCAAAATTTTCCACAAACAGCCCACAGACGGCATTACGCCAGGAAGTTTTAAGCCAGCCACATGAACAAAACTTTTTTTCTCGCTGAAATATTCTAGCAGTTCACTGTTTTCAACGCAGTAAGTCAGCACATGTTTTTTTCAAATACAATTGAGATGGTCGCCAAAGTGGCTGGGACGTTTGGCATGGAATGGTCCAGCTATATTTAGGCAAAATAACTTACACAAATAACAATATTTGTTCATCTACCATGACCACACTAGAAAAAGATGTTCAGGCATTGTGATACTAAAATTTTCAGCGTCGTACTGCCTGAACAACTTCTTTGATAAACTCCAAACTCACGCCGAGAAAAAGCCGCTCAAGCACGGTGGTTGTTAAAGGCCTTGCGGCTGTAGACAATGTTGAAAATAAAAAAAAAACAACTCATCAGTGCTGTCACTCCTTCTTCGTCCTTACTGACACGAAAGATTTTTCGGTTATCCATGTGGAGGTTCAGGAAGTAGGCTTGCTCTAGGCTGGGGCTGGGGTAGACTATGCAGGACGTCAGAGGCACCCTTTCATCCTGTAATACAAGCAAATATGACTTCTCATAAAATGATGTTCGTGCTGTTCTGGCAGCACCATATATAAAGAATGTGTAGTGTGTATCCTTCGAAATGGCGTGTAGTTGACATTACACTTAACTCGAAGCATACAACCCATACATTCCAATGATTTCGTATGATAAAGGTAAGAGTTTTCCAGCATACAGCGAATTCCCGAAATGAGGTGAAGTGTAAGACTACAGCTCAAAAATGGCACTTACGAAAGCCTGAACTCACCTAAGAATCAAATTCCTTCTACGGTAGCGAGCCAGTGTGAAAAACAATTCTTAAAGTACAACGTTCAGAACATGTAGCATTAATCAAAACGCACAAGAAACTTACCTCTTCATGTACAAACAGTGAAGACATCTCTGCTTTCTCTTTTACATGAGAACAAATGATCTTGAGCGTGGCACCAGTGAAGAGACCTGCAAAAAAAAGTAAAAGATTTACTGACTTTAATCACGCCTCTAACAATCTGAGGAATTGTTACAAGTCACCAATAAGTGCAATTCTGACTGCCTCTATAAGGGCATCAAAAGTGAACTATTTTCTCGTTCTTTCTACCCTCACAAGACGCTCCGTCAATGGAATCTAATCCAAACTTGACGCTGTGCTTCCTATTTGCCTGCTTTCTAGACGTAGGGCTGCGAACATGTGTTTTGTGCACCTAATCTAGCACAGAAATTCGTCACCTATATTTCAATCATCTTAATTTATTGTAATTTGATAAAAGATGTGATAGCTCGTCCAGTTTTTGAAGAGTTGCGGGCCTGCAATAGGCACTGCCTAGCACGTAAGAAAGTATTTCTTTAAAAAATTTTTTCAAAGCTTGCTTTCAGAAAAAGCGTCTGGCATATTTCGACAACCAAGCCCATCCTCTGATGGCAATCAGGGGCACGCTATTAGCGATTATTGACCCCGAGAATTACAAACGTAACCCGTGCCTAAATACTGAGTTAAACACAATCAAGCAAGTTGGAGCGCTCGAACCACACCAACGCGCGCGGACGCCGTCTACGTTGCAGCAGCCATGGCTTATGCTAGAGCTACCGCACATAGCTCCCACAGTCACGTATACTTTCTCGATTCTGTTATGACGCCGAACGTTATCGCAGATGAAGGCAAAGCACGAAAACAGCAAACAGAAACGAGGGAAAACAACGCACGGCGATGGCCACAACAACGCGCCTTTGGAAGTCTGCTAGATCTTTCTCTGTTGCTGGCGACACTTGTCCTAAATAGCTTAAAAGACCGAGGCGCACGTGCTGGGAGCATCGCGGCATATCAGCACCTCCAACTATACCGTCTTTAAGCAAAAAAAAAGCCATTTTGTACAATGCGCCTCCGTACATAATTTTTGCTTTTTCTTTCTTTTTTTACGCTTACACCTACAGAAACACGTTGCACATTTGAGTATTAATAGAAATGTTATTACGATGTAGCCCAAAGCACATCTTAAAACAATATCAATCACTTTGTGCAGTGTAGAGACAATGTGCAATCAGCAACTAATCCCGCCCTTGTTAAGGGATCACATCACTCACTGTATGAGTGATGCAAGCACTTACATAACATCACGCATAGCAGTGTGGACTCGTTAAGTCACACATTTAATCGGGCATCTGCAACAGATTCGCGAACGCATGCTGTTGTAAATGGCTGCCAGCCTACTTCGGCAGAGCTGCTGCAGGCGCCCAGCTAGCGCTGTATGATTACTATCTACGAAAACAGGTCACTCACCATTAACAGGCCCACGTTATCCGTGTGCGCCATTCCATGAATATTCCTTAATCAGAGCGTCACTTCGAACACGGTGTCATGCGTGACCACCATTGAATATGCGCCTGTTTGCTAGAACACACACAGCGACCAAGACCCCAGACCAACGCAACGCATTTGAAAGACGCTGAGACAGATAGAGCAACGTTGAGAGACAAGGAGGAGGCACTTGCGGCGGCACCGCAGCTGTCGACGCAGGTGTTCGGTGACGCAACTATTCGCTTATCTACGCCGCCGTTGTGGGAGCAACGCTGGCCGGGGTGAGCGGGGGGGGAGGAGTGGGAAACCCGCCAAGACGGCGCCGAAAGGCAAACGCTATGGCGCATACGGCGGACGTCGTTCGACGCGGAATGACTCCTTGTAAATGGCAACTCTCCTTCCAGCCAGTCGCAC
Source organism: Rhipicephalus microplus (assembly GCF_013339725.1). Lineage (NCBI taxonomy): Eukaryota > Metazoa > Arthropoda > Arachnida > Ixodida > Ixodidae > Rhipicephalus > Rhipicephalus microplus. Next base: position 1,828,320 of record NC_051169.1, on the reverse strand, counting down.
AGCGACGCAGGTTATTTACCAGCCTCGGGTTCTTTGAGTATTTTGACGGAATGCGATTGCAGTGGGCGAAAAATAGTGAAGCAAAACTTGCGGAAAACAAAGTGCACCATGGAATGGCCAGAAACAATAAATATTTCGTCCTCGGTGGCATTAGCGGGAGAGCATCGCTACACCATTTTCCAGAGAAATTTCTTTTCGCATTGTCTGTGTCTGGCAATTCCGCGTATGGTACCGCAAACACTGAATGCGTAGTGGAAGCTGGAACAAATTAATCCACAGTCGCGAATGTTTAGAAGGCTTGTCACGCACCACCAAACGTGCCGAGGTTGTTATAACAAACTTTTTGCTGACCACATGGTCAGCACATAATTCCATATGGTTGCCCAATGAACTAGCTAAGCAGCTGTAGAAAAGGCAGGGCACATTCTTGTTAAACGTTGTTAATATAAACGATAGTTGTGCATAAGTGCAGTGACAGCTTTCCGTGTGAATTGGTCATAACCCACGTTTTCGAGCGTAGAAGCGCCTCAGCGGACCTAATCAGCTACCACAGCAAGTTCGTAAGCAATGATGAGGTACGAAATTGTGCAGCTGTTTTCCATGTACTGAATAGTCCATGTACAGAGCGTTGACCACCGCCATTTTTTAAGCCACCTTCCATATAGACTCCCAGTCTGAACAGGTGTGGGACCTTAAACAATAAGAAGCAGTGCCCCCCCCCCCCCCCGCACACACACACGAAATTTGAGGGCGCACGGGCTGATACACACGCATACTTATTCACGGGCGCACACACATACACGTATACACACATACGGCAACAAACACACGTGACCGTAAACGCACGGATGCATGGGCGTATATGTGCACAGGCACGCTTAACACAAGCACGGACTCGCACATACACGCGCACGCACACATGCACTGGTGTACACACAATCGCGCTTACAGGCGAACACACGCGCAGGCTCACGCGCACACACACACACTCGGGCGAACATTATGTTCCTGTATATAATCCACAGCAAACATGTAGCTTATAACCAACGCTAAGGTGAGCTTCCGTAACGTGGATTGCAGTTAATTGCCATTATAGATGAAACGCGATTTGCTTCTGCTGGCATTCTGCTGTATTCGGAGAGCACCTTTACACAATCTAAGTCTAGGCCGTCATTTAACGCAAGGTCCACATATTCGTGCAGTAGCTACGCTGCTCGTCCGCCAATCCGAAGGTCGTGGGTTCGATGCTGGCCGTGGCAGTCGAATTCAGATGGAGGCGACAAGGTAGAAGCCTGGGCACTCTGCGATATCAGCGCCCATTAAAGAACACCAAATGGTCAAAATCTCTAGAGCTTTCCGCTACGACGACCCTCATAAGCATATCGAGGTTTGTGAGACGTAAAATCCCAAATAATATATTTATGTGTTCTTCTTATGCTGCATATTTCATCTGATGAGCCGTCACCTACACCCTTCTCAAGCACAAAAGCACCCTTAGAGCCTATTTTAGGGTGCTATCGAGGCAAGCACCCAAACAAATGGGTGCTTTTTTTTCAATCGACCATTTATGGGTGTTAAAGGGTGTTTGAAAAGGTGCTTTCTCGTGAAATCACCCTTTTTACATTCTTCTGGGTGTGAAAATTTTTACTGTGTATGCAGCTCGGCAGCACACTCCTAGAATATTCTATTTCCTCTCGCTCTTATATTTCTTTACTTTTTGTGTGTCTCTTTGTTTCCATTGCACGTATTGTGTGCCGCTATAATCATGAACCAGGTGTGGGTGTCCTTGAGCGACCAAACATTTGCGCCAGTTGCTATAGACAGCATTACATATGATGAAAAACGAAGCTTGAACGCCTACAGCTTTCTAACGACCGCTTGTTTTCAAACTAGCGAAATTCGTAACTGCGTTATTAGAATTCGTGCGTGTGTTGGGTCTCGCTAACTTGCGATGCAATATCATACCTTCTCCCGAGTGTTTTCACACGACAGCGTTAAAGAGCTCGTTTCGCAGATATTCCCGCGTCAGCGCCGTCGGTTGTTAGTGGAAAATCATCGTATGTACGACCGAAAAATGAAGAACAATGCAAATAAAATGAATTATAAAAAAATCCTGGAACAGAGAGGACTCGAAGCCAGGTCGTTAGCGTGGCGTGCGGGTGTTCGATCCCTCGGCCCTGCGTGTGCTTGGAAATACATTGAAAAAGAGCTTCCTCTGCTTGGAAATGCAGTGAAAGTATTTAGATGCTTTAAAAACACACGCATCCAGTATATATGCTTCACAATGCGACATTAAATATTGCAATAATGAAGCACCCATTACCAGCGTGTGTCAGAACATTGATCATAATTGCTTCGTGGTTTAGAGCTAGTCACCCACTAAAAAAGGCACACACGCAGCTGCGCCTATCTCCTTAAGGCCGTATGGTGGGTGCATATCAAGTTCGGAAAGGTTTTGTGCGCTACGTACATGAAGTATTCGGACGAAGAACTGGATACTGCAATCGCGCTACACTCTTGAAGGCGCAATTTCGGAGCACTCTCATTTCTTTTTGTCTGTGTTGTTCGCAGTGCCGGTTACTTTGCCTTTGATTATCGTGCTCACTATGGGTCGGCAGAAAAAATTGGAGCTGACTTAAGCTTATTCATCGCAATTTTCCTAAGCTGGATTCTATGGTCTTGTGGTTCAATGCAGTCAAGCGAGTCCTTTTGCGTGCATTTAGGCTTTCTATGATGATGCCCGTACTTTAACGCCATAAAACGCTGTTAAATTTATTGCGGTGAGAAGCCAAAGAACTCGCCCTCCCTCTTACTACATTGCTCACGCCTCGCGTCGATCGTTATCCCGGTGGCATATCTGCGTGAGTACCCGTGATTATAAACATGAAATCATAAGGCAAGTACAAATGCTGAAGATAAGAATACAGGACCATAGGTCGGCGGAAAACGTAGAGAACAGTTATACTCACTAAATAAATGTATTTTCTGTTTGAAGCTCATTGGCATGTACACTCGCACAAGTTTTTCTGAACTGGTCTACTTTGATTCATAATTTTTCCTCAAGTGGACTCACTCTCTCACCAACATTTCTTTTAAAAACTGGACTCACTAGCTTTTACAACTCCACCAAATTATTCCTCCAGCGACTCTCTGAGATTAGGATTCACGTAGTGAGGTGAGTCGGAGTCAGTCTACTCGCTAGTGTGTCGTCCTTCGATGCTCACCGTGGCGGCGTTTCGCGCAGGGTCACGTTCTGCTTCGCGCATCGCCGACGCTGTAAGCCTTGCACGTGGTGGTCCCGCCACTCGCCGTAACTGCCGACATGCCTTCGACGAAGAAGACGGCCACCGGGTGAGACGACGTCGGCGGCGTTTCGGACGACGACGACAACGGGGATTACGAAGGCACTGAAGTCGGCGTGACTGTCCACCGATGCCAGCCGGCGGTAGGCGCCTTCGGTGGCGCCTTTATGTTTTGTTATTTATTATACCTCAATTTTTGTTCAATTTTGTTCCTAATAACTGCAGTGCAGAAACATTTTTGCACGACAGAAATAAAAGAATTGTATGCGAACTGCGTGTCGCTGTGTTTTTATCGATGGTTTTTGTGTGGGAGCTTCGTTAAACATGAGCAGAATGACCCTTAATAGCGAATTGGAAATATGAAGCTCAGAGGAAATAAAAATAGTATAATCTTCATGATCTTTCATGATCTTCATGATCTATAAACTTCATGATCTTTCAATAAAACTAGTGTAGGGAAGCGCTAGAGTAAAATCGTCATCGAAAAGTCGCACACCGTGCCATAATAAGAATATAATCGTCTGATTATGATAATAAAAGAGCAAAAGCGCCAATTTGGCTGTCTGCAAAGTCTCCTAAGAAGTGCTAGCATTTACTTCGTAAGTTCACTAAAGGCAATCGTATTTATTTATTTTTTTGCAAGCAGTTAGAAATGAACGATTTACAGTGACGCATAATCGAGCACTTTGGATGTGAAATGTCCGTATCTTAAGCAGCCTTTATAGGCGTACTGCGGGGACGAGAAACGCCTGACTATAGATAGCAGACTCATGTGGGTAATTCTTGCATTGTCAAAAATCACGCTATCAGACACACGTGCACCATTGTACACACGAACACATGCGCTCGTTTGCTAAATGTGATGCCTTTCGTACGCTTTTTACAGAAGGTGAAACACGAGAGCAAAAGTTGTTGTGCCAAGTTCATTTCTTGAAATGCACCAGCCCCGAAAGTGTTGTCATGGTTTCAGCAACTCGGCCATCTTCCTGTCACAAATTCATTCCGCAAGCTCTTCGGTAGTTTCATTTAATTTCAAGATTTACCTGAATACATGCACACTTGTGTGGGCGGTGCGTTTGTATCACTGGCCAGGTAACATGGCGATGAAAAAATTCGGAGGACACGCAAAACATTGTTCAAAATAGAAAACAAGGTGAGTCCCTTGTGCTTCGTTGTTAACATTGTTGAGGGGTAAGGGCTTCGCATCATTGCCTTGAATTCATTCCTCGAGGTGCCTTACCCTTCGGACTGGATTGACCTCTTTCGCGGAACGTTCTGAAAAATGAAATGAGGTGGTTAGGCCTTACGGTCTGTCAAGCATGGAACCCACCGTTTCGTCCCTCACCGGGACGTGTTTGGCACTCAGACCTTTAACGGTATTTGTGTTGCTGACATTCATATATTCAAGAATAAGCACTTTCACACCCTGACTGAATTTCGTGGCAACTATCATCATTTATGCGTCTAGCATAATTTTCTGATTTGAAGAAAAGTGGCTACTTAAGTAGCATTTTTGAGCGATTGCTCACAATAAGTGAGCTACCACTGAACAGCTTCATGCCATTTTAGAAGTGTCCGCTTCAAAGGATTAGTGGCTATGGTGCTCTGTTGTTGAGCAGAAGGTCACTGGTTCGATTGTGATTTTAAAGGTCGAATTTTGGGGAAGGCGAAATCGTAGAAGTCCGGGTAATGTGTGAGGTCTGTGCACGTTGAGGAACACCAGAAGGTCGAAATAACCGAAGCCCTCCTCTGCAGCGTTCATAATATTTATATTGTATTTTGATACGTAAAATCCCAGATATTATTATTTTAGAAAGGCACAAGTGACGCATGGAAAGACGAGAATACCGGCAGATTGTTGAGTGACACGTGTGTGTAACAGGATCTGCCGCACATTCGCCCAATACAACTGCTCGAGAGAGAAATAGGCCGATAGCGAAGGTTGAGGGGCAATCGAAAGTATTGCTGAAGCATGCGCAATGACACAGCACATTGCACGAAATTTTGAAATGTCTGAGTATTATGCTCTATTTAGCATTTTGTTGCTCCTTGAGCCCCATTGCAGGCCTATTAGCGTTGACGTTTGTGGTACGTGCTTGCAAATAACCTCGATTTCTTACGTAGAACACAAAACACAGAATAGAATCTGAAAGAGAAGGTTGGATATTTTTTATTTACCAATAGCTTTCTGTACAAAATAACCGTGTTATTCAATCGTTGTGCTGTGACGTGCTCTGGTTGGCGCTTATGCGGATGAGGACGTTCGCTATTGATGACGGCACCATCATCTTTGACGGAGATGTTTCTGCCAGCTCGTTAGTAAAGTTCTTCTTGTGTGGGTGATTTTTTTGGCATATGACGCTTAACCTCCTGTAGGGCACTCATGACTTCCTAGAGGCAATCCATGGGCCAGCGACTACTTCTTACACAAAGGTGTGGCTAGCGATGTTCAGAGTACCCTGCACCAGCGCGATAATGAGCAGAACATCATATGTGCATTGTTTACTGTCACTACCGAGATAGTGCGCCACAAAAAAAGCTGCCTCTTAAATGTCTTGTTACTAAAAATTTTGTATTAAAGAATTTTATTGCACTCACTTTTTACCAAAACAAGCATACAAGCCAATGACTCTTTTGAAGGTTACCCCCACCACTTAGGGTGAACAACGGTAGCCAATCCCTGTAAGTGAAAAGCTTCGTGAGCTTTTGTCCGAGACTTCTTCTTGAAAAATTATTTTTAAATTAATTTGTCATCGTGAGCACAAACACTTTTCAACTAAGCAAGAATTCAGTCATAATGTGTGACGGCGTAATTACGCGAATAAGGTATTTCACGGAAGTATAATAATGAACCTATATACTTATGTCATTTACGACTGACTTCACTCTTGTTTTCTTTATTCTAAGCACGGCTTTAAATCATCATAGTCTCATTCACAATATTTTAGGGGCGAAGCTCCTTAAGCCGTGGGTTGAGCATCTGCGATGTATGTAGTAGTAGTAGTAGTAGTAGTAGTAGTACTAGTAGTAGTAGTAGTAGGTAGGCACCTCCACGGCTTGACTAGAAGAGCGGCACTTGTGAAGCCTTTTCAAATGAGGAGGGAACCCACGCACAATAATTATGAACAAAAAGATAGTTGTTTCTGATTAAATAATCTAGAGAGAAAAGCATCGGTTACTTAATGTCTAATAACATTGCCTTGAATTTGATCCAAACTTGTATCACAAGGACGCAATTAGAGCTCTACCTGACCATAAGGGGTTGCTGACGTTAAACTAGCTGGGCGTAATCTCCTTGGTTTTAGCAAAGTTTAGCGAGGATATGGCCGCAGTGCCATCAACTAGCGGCTGTGAAAGGTGGGAACTAGACACGCAGCGCAGGCCTACTCCGGCCATGCCACCTCTCGTTTAGTCCTCGGAATGCCCGCTGGATGGCGGTACTTCTTTATGATGTAGATTTGATAAAAAATACTCTAGCAGAACTCGCTGTTGGGCTAGCTGGTGCACTCTTTCATGAAATATTTAACATCGCGCCGAAAGAACAACCACACACAGAAATAAACAAATATGGACATTACGGGTACTCTGTGTCGACAAAAATTGGGTTTATATTAGCCTGTTTCCTCAAGGAATAAACAGTTGTATGGAGCGCTAATGGTGTCTATAAGTGTTTCTTTTTGTGTGTGCTTGTTCTTTCGGCGCAACGTTGAATATTTAATAAAGATATGATGAAAAGATGCGAAAGGGCGGTACTTGGAGTGTTCACTATATGGACGGCCGGATGGACACATGCACGGACGGAGAGACAGACAGACGAACGGACGCAAGAACGAATGCATGGACAGACGGACGGATGGACGGAAGGATGAATGCACGGACGGATGAATTCGTAGACGGACCAACGCACGAACAGTCGGACGAATGGTCACACAGTTGGACCCGCGGACGGACAGAAGCAAGAGCGATCGGGCGTACGGCAGTGCAGACGGACTGGCGGATGCTCCACCCTACTGATCATCATGCACTCCATGGAAATGGTGTGATTTATTTTTAATCCAGAAACGACGCTCAATACCCCCTTAGGGGGTGACAATGGCGGGCGGCAGTTATTGTCCGCGCACAGAGCTAACCAGAGCACCGTACACATTAGACCAGCATAGCGGTGTCGAAGTTATTGCTCATCCGAAAATATGGATACTACGCCTGACAGCAGCCTTTCTTCTACCTTGCTAGATAATTTTGTTGGACAATGTGCATGCGCTGCTGTACGATCCATTTGAAATAGAGTACTCCACTTGTACTGCAGGATCTTCATCGCAAACAAGGCCGCTGTAAGACACTTTAAACCTCCGCTGTTTCATCAATTTTTTTTTATTTGGTTGGCATCACTGCTTAGGTTTACCGTGAATGTTCTCGATCACACCATTTCTGACCGAAGCTGGGATTTCACTGCAAGGTTGTCGAAACGTGCGTTTTATGTACGAGATTCACCATCCACCGAAGAAGAAGGTGCACGCTTGTTGTACTCCACATGTCCTCAAGATCTAAATATTAATAATAAAAATCAGAATGCAGCGAGGAGCTCAACGCGGGGGCAACTTCTTCTTTAGTGGCTGGCGAATCTCGTGTAATAAATTCGCTTTTCGACTACCTTGCCTTAAAATCTCGAGTTCAGCGAAAAGTGGTCTATTCGGGAATGTTCACGCTCTAACGTACACGAGATGCCCTCCAATTACAAAAAGAATTGTAAAACAGCGGAGGTTTCTACTTTCTTACGGAGGCCTTCATCCCAATAAAGCAATAAGAAGAGACGTATCAGTTCGAGCAGAGTCACAAATAGCAAACGCGCATTGTGCAACAGGGACACCTAACATTTCCCGTCATTGCTGTTCAGCGTGCAATCAAGAGTTGGGATTAGTGATAAGTTGCAACCGGTCATGGTTGTACAGGGCTAATGGTGGTCGACTGCTGACCCGCAGGTCGTGGGAATAAATCCCGTGCATGGCGGAGGCATTTTCAGCGAGAGCGGAAAAGCTTGATGTCCGTGTACTTAGATTTAGGTGCGGGCTAACGAACCCCAGGGGGCAGAAATTTCCGGAGTCATGCACTTTGGCATCTTTCATAATCATATGCGGGTTCGGGACGTTAAACCCTGAATTAATATTAGTAATAACTCGAGATAGAGTCACGAGGTTAAATTTCTGAGACTCAGTAGCACTTGCGCCCTCTTCCAGTCAGTATCATGTCCTTTCGATGCGGAACGTTGAGCAACAGCAGAGCAGGTAAGAGGGAAACCCTGAAACCGTGCAACACATCAGCGCTGGAAAGTTGACCATAAACCGGGTTGTTTTAAAGAAAAATTATTCACTTAAAAGATTGATTTGATTATCTTTATATGCGGGGTTTAACTTCCCAAAACGACCATATGAATATGAGAGACGCCGTAAAGGAGGGCCCCGTAAATTTTGACCACCTGGGGTTTTTTAACGTGCACCGAAATCTCAGCACACGCGCCTACAGCATTTCCACCTCCATCGGAAACACAAGCGCCTAAGCCGGGATTCGGATTCCAGTGACCTGCAGGCCAGCAGTGAAGCACCTTAGCCACTAGACCACCGTGGCGGGGCCACTTAAAAGTTTAATTTCGTTCATTTAGGAATAAAGTAATCTTTTTTGAAAAAATAGCAGACGTTTATATTTTTTTCTTCATAACAGTGTTCCTGTGGGCAGTCAGTCAACATGTCCCCGAATCTACATGATTACAAGTGCACAACAAATATTGTACACTGACACCAGGGTTCTTGTTTTCTTGTACGTCACATTAGCTAATAATAATATTAATAATAATAAAATAAAAATAATATTATTATTTTATAATCAATACTTTTCTGGGTTGCGCATGAGCTAACCACCCTATGATTGTGGATTCATGATGCACGCCGCAGTTGAGGCTACTGAAAAAATCGGCCATCCTAAATGCGCGCTGATACACTACAACGGTACTCATCCTTGTCACAAGCGACTGCAATATTCGTCTCGCCCACGTGCCCCATCGTCCAAGGAAAGGCGCTTTTGTATTGGGAAGGCGACATCCGCTGACTAACGAACCAGCCGCGGCGCCACCGCGTCTTACCTAGACCTGTACCGAAAGGGGCACGCATTTGTTGAAGAAAAAAAAACGACGTCCAGAGGGAACGACAGCACGCGTACGCCCCGAAAAAGTTTTCACTGCTTTGGCATCGGCCGTTGACGTGACACCAGCGAGAACCGCGGTCGTCGGTGTCGCGAGGTTCGCGTAGGCGACGAGCATACCAATTGCAATACGTGGTATACCATACCTAATAATACGTGGCCCGCGCAACGTATTGAGACGGCTGCATTACCGGGCAGCCGCGTCTACTAAGCTGGCGAGATCTTCAGCGGCACCCTGTCAACTCCCCTGCGTATACCAAGAGCTGGCCTGGTCCGTATGGGACGTTTTGTTGTGACTTTTTAACTGGTATTGTATTATACCCAGACCTAGCTTTTCAATAATTGTAGTTGTGTGCAAAGCGTCGCACGTAGAAATTCAGAAGAGCGAGCATGATCTTTTTCTCGTAAATTTTTTTGTCTCTCCTATAGTTTCATCAGGTTGTTATTTTATTATTACTCCGCGTATTTGTGTTTTGTCTGTACCTGTTGTAATGTTCTTACAGAGCATAGTTTGTTTTGTAACTGTCCTTTTTCATCGCGCTAACTTTTGTTGTTTCCTCTTAAGCTAATTTCTGTTGACTCCTTGCCATTGTCCGGCATTTAAATAAATGCTTCTTTGACTTGTATAAAATCTTCGTGTCTGTTCTATGAGTGCCTCGGTCAAACCCAAACATCGCCACACGTGCATACCCGCACGGGTCGACCAACCTACAAATAAATTTTAGATGTATGCCACATGGGAGGCCTTTCAGGCGTCGCAGGCCGAAGTGTTAAGTGGAAGCCTGCGAGTCTGCCACAAGTCGATGTTAAATCGGCGGGGCCTCACTCCAACTGTGGACAATCCCAATGACCTCTTGCCTTGTTCTGCCTACGAATTAGGTGACAACCGCAGAGCTACTCTAACTAGTCTACCGAAAAGGTTTGAAAGGTCAGGAAGATTACGACATTACTGTAAGCGAAAACTGCCCTGCCGCGGTGGTCTAGTGGTTAAGGTACTCGGCTGCTGACCCGCAGGTCGCGGGATCGAATCCCTGCTGCGGCGGCTGCATTTCTGATGGAGGCGGAAACGTTGCAAGCCCGTGTGCTCAAATTTGGGTACACGTTAAAGAAGCCCAGGAGGTCTAAATTTCCGGAGCCCTCCACTACGGCGTCTCTCATAATCGTATGGTGGTTTTGAGACGTTGAACCCCACATATCAATCAATCAATGAACTGCTCGCATTTCTATCAATGTACTTTCTTCTTAGTTTAAGATTTCGAATAGGCAAGTTATACGATTTCAGGTGGTATGAATGTTTGTAGTGTTAAGACGTTTATTGGCGGACACTCGCTGATGATTCACGACAGCGACAGTCAATGCGGGGACCGACTCTCTGCACGAGCTGCTCTTCTTCTTATGAAAAGGGCGACCCACTTGAAAGCACTCGAGAGGACGACCCACTGTTCGAAGGCTTTGCCACAACTACCCCGGGTACGAAAAGGGAACCGCCTGGTGACCTAACAGGTGGTTACAATGAGCGGGTCATGGTAGGCCTTGAGGCGCTCCACGTTAACAATGTCGCGTCCTCGACGGCGCATGTCCGAAGATGGTTCGATTGGTTCAATCAAGTAGTTGACAGGAGAAGTGCGTTGGACAACACGGTAGGGGTCTTCGTATTTGGGCAATAGTTTTGAAGATAGGCCAGTTGCAGTGGTAGGGATCGAGAGCCAAACGAGCGCTCCAGGGAGGAACGTGGGCGCAGTAGTGCTGGCGTCAGCGCGAATGCTTTTTTTGCCGCTCTTGATCGTGCGCAGTAAAGGTCTTTGCAAGCTCTCGACACTCTTCAGCAAGCTTGGCTGTAGCAGAAATAGGGGCCCACTCAGACGGATCTGGCCTGTACGGAAGTATCGTGTCGATGGTGTGCGACGGGTGCCTTCTATATAATAAAAAGAAAGGTGAAAAGCCAGTAGTGCTCTGAGGGGCGGTATTATATGCGTAGGTGACGAAGGGTAGAATGGAATCCCAATTTGTGTGATCGGCGGCGACGTACTTGGAGAGCATGCGCCGAGCGTACGGTTGAAGCGTTCGGTGAGGCCATTCGTCTGCGGGTGGTAAGCAGCAGTTTTGCGGTGAACAATGTTGCACTCTTTAAGAATGGCTTCAACGACTTCAGACAGGAAGACGCGGCCTCGGTCACTGAGCAGTTCCTGGGGTCGACCGTGTCGCAAAACGAATCGTTGGAGCAGAAAGGAGGCCACATCGCTCGCTGTAGCCGCGGGGAGAGCGGCCGTTTCGGCGTATCGCGTGAGGTGGTCCACAGCGACAATGGCCCAACGGTTACCAGCCGACGTCAGTGGAAGTGGCCCATACAAATCAATGCCAACGCGCCCAAACGGCCCGGCAGGGCAAGGTAGAGGTTGCAGACCTGCCGGTGAGAGGTGCGTTGAAGCTTTTTGGCGGTGACAATCTATGCAGGAGCGAACGAATTTCTGCACGTAGTGGTACATGCCGCACCAAAAGTACCGTTGGCGAATGCGGTGGTAAGTCTTCGATACCCCGGAGTGCGCACATTGCGGATCGGAATGAAAAAACTCGCATATGTCAGAGCGCATACTGCGAGGTATGACTAGTAGCCACTGGCAGCCGTCACCGTTGTAATTGCGCCTGTGGAGGAGGTCGTCGCGAATGGCGAAATGGTGGGCTTGACGACGCAACGCGCGAGTGGATGGATCAGCCAGCAAGTCGATCAGTGAGGCGATCCATTGATCCTTGCGCTGTTCAGTAGCAATGGTATGAATGCTAATGGAAGAAATGACAAGGTGAGACGCGGAGTTGTGGGCGTTGTCGTCAGGCAAGGGAGAGCGTGACAGGGCGTCGGCGTCAGCATGTTGCCTTTCATTGCGGTACAGCACGCGGATATCATAGTCTTGCAGGCGAAGTGCCCAGCGGGCGAGACGGCCTGAGGGATCTTTCAATGACAACAACCAGCATAGTGCGTGATGGTCGGTGACGACATCAAATGGGCGACCATACAAATAAGGTCGGAACTTCGTAAGGGCCTAGACGATTGCCAAACATTCCTTCTCGGTGACGGTATAATTAGTCTCGGCCTTAGTAAGCGTACGGCTTGCATACGCCACGACATATTCCGGGAACCCTGGTTTGCGCTGCGCAAGGACAGCGCCAAGGCCGACACCACTAGCATCCGTGTGTACCTCTGTAGGGGCTGTAGGGTCGTAGTGGCGTAGTATGGGAGGCGACGTCAACAAACTACGGAGCGTTGTGAAAGCGTCGTCACACTGTGATGACCCCGAATGGAGAGGCCCGTTACTTCCAAGGAGCTTCGTCAGCGGCGATATGATAGTCGCGAAGTTTCGAATGAAGCGCCGAAAGTAGGAACACAGCCCTATGAAACTGCGCAGTTCCTTGACGGATGTCGGCTTGGGGAACTCGGACACGGCCCGAAGCTTAGCTGGATCAGGGAGAATTCCGTCCTTGGACACGATGTAGCCGAGTATTGTCAGCGGCCGAGCTGCAAATCTGCACTTCTTTAGGTTCAGTTCCAGACTGGCGTCATTCAGACGCGTTAAAACATGCCGTAGGCGCTGAAGATGCGTCTAGAAGTCCGGAGCAAAAACGACGACGTCATCGAGGTAGCACAGGCACGTGTGCCATTTCAGGTCACGCAGAACAGTATCCATTATGCGCTCAAAGGTGGCGGGCGCGTTGCACAGCCCAAACGGCATGACGTTGAATTCGTACAAGCCGTCGGGGGTGACAAAAGCGGTCTTCGTTCGAGCGTCCTCAGCCATAGGTACTTGCCAGTACCCTGAGCGCAAATCGAGGGATGAAAAGAATTCTGCTCCTTGCAGGCTGTCAATAGCGTCATCTACCCGCGGTAGTGGGTATACGTCCTTACGAGTGATCTTGTTGAGGCGTCGGAAGTCCACACAGAACCGCACAGAACCGTCCTTCTTCGTGACGAGAACGACAGTAGATGCCCAGGGGCTGCTAGAGGGGCGAATAACATCGCGGCGAAGCATGTCGTCGACTTGCTCGTTGATTACACGGCGTTCTGTGGGAAATACGCGATATGGATGCTGTCTCAGTGGTGGCTGTGTGCCTGTGTCGATGCGATGCGTAATGGTGAATGTGCGGCCGAGAGAAGGTTGGGCGACATCAAAAGAAGACTGGAATTCTTCCAACAGGCCCAGAAGCTGGGAACGCTGGCCTGGCGTAAGGTTGTCGGGAACAGAGGGACCGAATACATCATCGGATGATGAAGCAGATGTCGAAACAGCACTAAGCGTACTGGAACTTGAGCAGTGCATGTCATCGGGTTGATCCATAACTTGTTCCATAACTTGTTCGTCTTCGATGGGTTCCATGCTGCCGAGAAATTCCCCTCGCACCAACGTAACGCTGTACGGGGATGAGTTCACTACAAAAATAGTGGTGCTGTCGTGAGTTAGTTGCACGGTCGCGAAAGGAACCAGCAAGCCTTTTCTGATGAAAACACGATGAGATGGCGAGAGGTGTGCAGCGGTGTCAGAAAGGCTTGCGCAGTAGACCGACACCGTCGCGGGCGAGTTTGCAGGCACTTGGGTGTCATCTCTGACGAGTAACTTGCTTGCGGCAGATGGACTGTCGGCCGGCGTCAAAGAAGAGAATTGGGTGAGTTCTATTTCTGCTGGTGCGCAATGAATGACGGCGTCATGGCGGGAGAGAAAATCTCATCCTAGGAAGACGTCGTGAGAGCATGAAGGAATTATGATGAATTCGACCGCATACATCACGTCCTGAATCATAAGGCGGGCTGTGTACATCGCCGTAGGGTGAATGCTTTGGGCGCTGGCTGTACGGAGGAGAGCCCGGAGAGTGGCGAGGTCATTTTGCGCAGTTATCGGCTAAGTTTTGTGTCCATGACGGATACGGCGGCTCCAGTATCTACAAGGGCAGATGCACGAACGCCATCCACAAGTACAGTCTATCACGTTCGATGGGCTTTCCTGAGGGCTTCCGCAGTTCGACAGCGTCGCAGCTCTTGCCTCGTAGGACTGCGACGACTAGTTTTCCTGGTCGCCCTCGAATGGACGTGGCCGCATCGGCGACAGTGAGCGACGTCGCGGAGATGGTGAACGGCGGGTAGACGGAGCGGGGCGGGATGACGGTGACATAAGTGGCGGTTCGTCATAAGAGCTGCTTGATTGGCTGGGAAAGTTCAAGGCGACCTGCGGTTGCTGCACACGATTGCAATAGCGTGCTACATCACCGACGCGACCACAAGCAAAGCAGATGGGGCGATTGTCAGCAGTGCGCCATCTGTTCGCGGGTCCCATCCATGTCGCAGAACGCGTTGGGCGAGCCGGCTGCTGATATGAGTGCATGATGGGCGGCACTCGGGGCACGTGGGTGACGTCGGCGTATGTAGGCGACACAGTTTCTTCGAAGGCCTGGGGCCTCGCGGTGGTTTCGGTGTAACTTACAGGGCAATCCACAGAAATCGGATGGGGCAGCCTGGCTACAACTTGGGCGTAGCTGAGTGGCGCAGATACAGGAGGCGGCTGGTGGTATTCTGGAACGACCTGCGCGATTTCCTGTTGAATGGCTCGGCGGAGCGGAGGTACAAGTGTACTTGATGGCTGCTGAGCATGTTGCGGCGGAGCAAAAGCCCGTAAAGAGACCTGGCGGGCAACTTTCTCACGCACGAATGACTTGATTTCGGCGAGCAAGGTTGTGTGGACAGGAACCGCTGACAAAGCCGAGAGACCAGCATCACGTGGTGGCGATCGACGGGTCATCAAGCGCTGCCGCCGCAGCTCGTCGTAACTTTGGCATAATGTAATGATTTCTGCCACAGTATGAGGGTTCTTGGCCAGAAGCATGATGAAGGCATCGTTGGCGATGCCTTTTAGATTATTCGTGATTTTGTCAGCCTCTGACATGTTCAGGTCGACTTTCTTGTACAAGTCAAGGATGTCCTCGATGTAACTTGTGAAGGACTCGCCAGTCTGCTGTGCTCGTTCACGTAAACGCTGTTCGGCTTGCAGTTTACGAACGGCAGGGCGGCCGAACACGTCAACGACAGCGGTCTTAAAAGTGGACCAAGTCGGGAAATCAGATGCGTGGTTATTGTACCACATTCCGGCCACACCCGCAAGGTAGAAGAACAGGTTACCGAGTTTAGCTGCCTCATCCCAATGATTGGGGACGCTCACACTTTCGTACATGGCAAGGCAGTCCTCGACGTCGGTGCCATTCGCGCCGGTGAAGACAGGAGGGTCGCGGATGCGGGGGACACCGGGACAAGGCGTCGGTGTAGGAGGGAGCGTTTGCTGAGCGGCGTCCTGGTGCATGGTAGAAGGCACGGTACGGGATCGAAGCTCGAAGGGCATCGAATGCGAACCAAAGATGTTTGAAGGGGGCAGCACTCCCCACCAAATTGTTAAGACGTTTATTGGCGGACACTCGTTGATGATTCATGACAGCGACAGTCAATGCGGGGACCGACTCTCTGCACGAGCTGCTCTTCTTCTTATGAAAAGGGCGACCCACTAGAAGGCACTCGAGAGGACGACCCACTGTTCGAAGGCTTTGCCACAGTAGCTAATAGTGACAGCTTGAAACATACTGAATACATAACAAACCTGAACTCCCTAAGGTAGATGGAGGACAGTTAGCTTGTTGTGCTCACATCTCCCCTATACAGGTATTTAATACCATGAATACTACGTAGTTACTGATACAATGCTATAGTGAACTATTGTTATCTTGCAGAGTCTCGAAGCACCCGAGATGATGTAGAAAGGGAAGGATTTACTTAACTTTCAAGAAAACACAAGCCACGCAGGCTACAAAAACGCCACACAGGCCGTTAACTTCACGAGTGTCTCTCCTCAACGTCGTCGTCTTTCTTCACTGTCCACAGAAGGGAACGCGTATTCCAACACTATATACTGCATAGCTCCGTGCTACGAACGGTTGAACAATTTTTTCTTCAACTATATTATTGATTCCGTGGAGGGTTTTATTATGTACCGGCTAAACAAAAACACCAAACAAAATTCAATCACAAATAATAACTTGATCATCACAAGTCAAGTGCTCCCCACCGCAGTGCAGCTGACTGAAATTAAAACAAAACATGGTTATGTGTACAGAACTTTATAAACATATACAGCAGCGTTGACGGTCCAGGCTGGAGCCGCCTGTCACAGGCCGCGGCGACGTTGCCGATGACGTTGTCGCCTTCCCCGACACTATCGTCGTCGTCGTCGTCGGCCGCGGGACACCCGCAACGACGTCACTCCCTCTGGCCGCCAGCCCCACCACTTGCTGCTCGTAGTCACGTGACCGCACTCCTCAAGGCCACCACGAACGGCAGTGCCGGTGACCACGCCTGCGCGAACCACAGGGTGGGCCTGCGCTATACATCACACGTACTGAAGCTTTCCCGGCATTGCGACAGCAAACATGCGGAAGCTCTCTGAGAGTTTTGGCCGGCGCCGTCGTGTTTCTTAAAAAGCTCTAACCGATAGTATCGACCTACACAACCTATATTCTACGCGCTATAGTAAAGGCGTGTGAGCGCGGGGGACGAAACACGGCTGGCGCATTGAGAAAACCAGCCCGCCTTCCCCGTTGCACGAAGCGCGCATGCGATAACATTGCCGGTAATGGCTCCTCAAGCAGACAGAAAACATATCTCATGACTTTCTTGGGCGTGTAACTGGTAGGCTGCTATGATTGCGCGCGTAGAACACAAGAACATGGCATTCACGAACGAGCGGAAACTTACTTTTTTTTCGTGTAAAGAAATTCACCGTAGAGTCACAATTTTTGGGCAGAAGTCAGTCATGGTAGCACGGCCAGAGAAGTGATGGCAACCTTTTATATCTCGACCAGAGGTAATGCCTCTGTTAGCTAATCTTTAGTATCTTTATTGGATGATGAAATGAGGTTCTTGCGGGACATGTTGTAAGCATAGTTACCTACCAAGTATGAGCGAACTCACCAGCAGAAATTTTATTGAAGGAGCGTAAAAAGGTGCCAAAGGGCTGTGGGGAGTGGTTTGTGTGTGCGTCGTTCGATCAGCAGCTGTGATCTTTGATTCATAAACGTGCAGTCATGAAAGCTGGTAAGCACGCTGTCTCGACAGACATTAGCAGACGGCTCGAACATGTGCCGTTCTCTCACCGCCCACTTCGGTACGTTGAGCCAACAAACATAACGAAACCTCTTTACTTACCTTGAGCGGTCGCGTTAAATTACATTAGGGTTTCGTAGAATTATGCGAAAGCAGATTCAAATGAGTCAGCTGCTAGCCTTACTTCGTATAACATTCTAAATGGTTGCTATCGATTGATTGATATGTGGGGTTTAACGTCCCAAAACCACCATATGATTATGAGAGACGCCATAGTGGAGGGCTCCGGAAATTTCGACCACCTGGGGTTCTTAAATGGTTGCTATCGCATTCATTGCTCCGCCCTTGTGGTGAAACTCTTTCTAATTTGAAGCAACGTATTTTCGGACCTAAACCTCCACGGACTTGCTGTATTCCGTTAGTATCAAGTTACACGGCAGGTTTGCAGGATAGAGAAAAGGAGAACGAAAACATGATACAAGGGCTTTGTGGACACTCGTCGTGGCCAAACTTGAAGGGGCCCTAGCCAGCCTCCAAAAATTAGGCGACCCTTTAATCCACAGCGGGTTCCGTTAGATAACTCAACCACGCACTATACTTACTACATCATTATAATTTCCAGCTTTTTATATAGGACATTTACCGCTGCAGATCTAGCAGGAGCTAGAGCGTGTTTTTTTTTTCACGCAATGTGCGTACATTTTCCTTCAATTTGAAAACTTACTGAGCCGCACACGGAAAAGTAGCCTCTTCAGTACGCACTTGTCATGTTGAACGATAAAAAAAAAACAAAAAACAGTGGGATCCCCCAGAGTCTTTCAAAGGAGACATACTCCATGAAACTCCTTGGGTCAGACCCCATCGTGGTGCAGGAGATAGAGTGATCACTTCACGAAAGAAATATCTAAGAGCGTCGGGTTCTTCATTGTGCTTGAGGTTGAGCATTTTCGGCACTTGCAAACGTAATGCTCAAACACAACGACGTGACGTTTGTGATAGTCGTTCACGTTTGTCTTGTCTATACTTGCGCATTCTTGCCGACTTGTATTTGTGCTTCAGCGGCGCGCTACAAGTATGGAGCTGTTTGTCATCCTTCGTGTGACATTGCAAATTTCTTTCTACCGCATTCATTGATTCACCCTTGCGTCGAAACTGGCAACATTTTTACGAATTATTTTCAAGCACTACCATGGTTCCATGGGAAACATCTGCTTGTCTCGCGGAAGGCCTATAGGTTGCATCCTCACCCGCACCAAACCGTTTTATTGTATTTTTTCATCACCTTCAAATTTGCGCTCACATACAACGCTATTTTTTTTGCGCACAACTGACGGCGCAATCGAATTGCCGATACCAACGCGGAAATGTCTGTGAAACCAGTTCCTTAAGGCTATGGCGTTAGAAGACAAAACAAGTGGGTTATTCTGCAACTGGAGATTTTCACCTTTCACACTAAGTGACGCCAAAGTCTGTTAACACGACGTCATAACGAAATAAGCTCTCGGTTGGTAAATATGCGAGGGGAGTTGTGAATTGCCTCTCGCCCTGCTTTGCCATGCCGTCGCACGCACGTTGCGCCGTTTCTAGCGAGTCTATCATCAGCGATCACCTGATTTCGCTTTGTTTGGGCCCTAAGCTCACCTGATATATACGCCAATTACATGGCGACCCACGAGTGTTCTGGTCTCGGTTAATCCAGTAGAGGTATCTATCCTTCAGCGCCCGACGAGAGGGAAGTTCCGGACAGATAAAAAAGCCCACAACCAGTATCAACAGCTGGGTAAGAACAACTGCGGGACTCGCTCGCTGGATTTCGTGCCGACCGGTTGTGCTCCCCGCAATCTCTGACGACAGCGCAGCTCTGGCCGACTGGCTCGCCCTGCGCGATCTCCTGCTGCCGAAGAGAGCTCTCGCTGAGTGGTTGTTGGTTGGTTGGTTAGTGGTTCGTAAGGAAAAGAAAGAAGGCACCTTATTTCTGTCTGCCTTCAGGCGACACGGCGCAGTGCCTAGAGTGGTGCCCCGTCTTCGGACTCCTGCGACAGTGTCCATCTTTCCTATCTTCTCCTTTCTTCTGGGTGTCGCTGTCCCTGCGCCACGCTCTCTCCTTCACCCTCTCTATCTCTATGCATTTCATCCTATCTTTTTAATCCGTCCTTCACCTCCATCCCTCGTGAGCTACTGTTGAGGTGTCGCACTCTGATGCAGACAGTTACGGGGCTCACTTTGCTCTTCTTTTCTCTTCAAGAATCACATAAGAACAACTGCGAAACTTTAAGCGTCCAACCCGTAGCGCGCTTTATGCATAGCACGCACTTACCAACTCTGTGCTTTTCATTTTGAAGCGCCCGCGCCTCCCAGCGGCTGACGAGGCTCTCGTGCAACGAGAAGGCCGCGGTAACGCCCAAGCCGCCGAACACTGCTGAAACCCGGGGTCACTACGTCGTCGTTGTCGGCTCGAGTAGCACGCAGTGGTACGGTGCATCGAGGGGAACGGCGTCCGCCAGCCGGTTCAAGGCCAAATCGCACACCTAGGGACCCGTTTAGGGCACGTCCTGGAACTGGCGGGTTCAGGCACTCTCGCTGGCACCCGCACGCATAGGAGCCGTCAGTCACAAAGATGAACTTGGAATTACCCTGCGAAACGTGTGCGAACGCCGTAATTTAGTTGTACTCAAACACACAAGCGAAATGCAATATTTATATTATCAGGCCTTATAAAAATTGCCCAGGTGAGTAGTACTCACATTGTTGGCTTCAGCACCGTTAAAATGCGGTACGTTGTTGAAAACGAAGTCAGTCTACTGTAAGCACAGTAAGTCATATTCCACAATGACGACGTTTTGCCACAAAGGTGCTAACACACGAAAGCCCCAGCGTCAAGGTCTTCTTCCACTTCTTCTTCTACTGGACCGCGTGAATAGCGCTTGTGATATACCACCAACATTGTGCTTTCAACACACTACTACGTCAGTTAGATAGCATCGCGATCTGCAGCAACAGCCATAAACGCGTCAGCTTGACTTAATCGCTAGGAATCAATGTCGCTGCACGATGTGGCAAGTTCAACTAAATTCAGCCTTCTTTGCACTGTTTTACTGCTTAAGAAGTCGCATTTATCGCAATGATAGAGACACGTATTCCAAGTTTCTAAGAACTATACCTTCTTCACGTAGGGCCACGTAACCAATCAGTGCCCGTAACTCCGAGGTCGCGCAACGAATCGGTTTATTCTCCTCATCGGAAAAAAATTAGGTAAATGCTCAGGCGAGTTATAGGGGAATCCGAACGCAAGGCAGGTAAGCGAGCAAGAGAGAAAAATATGGCGGGCCACGATGGATGAAAAGGCCGCGCATGCTGTAAATCACACTTTTATTCGTAAGTGCTTGTCTTTAAAGTCCGTGTGAAAGGAAACAAGCTCCTAACACGAGACGCTATCAGATTACCTAAACCCTCACTACTCGCAACACAACGAGAAGCCTTGCTGCGGTAACTGGCCGTCAGCTGCGCAGAAACGCTACTATTACGTCAACAAGAAAGCTGACGGGATCTAGTATTTCTCTTACGGGGGCATGGACAATCTTTTTGTGAGCGTTTATGGGACGCTCCTCTTCCCTTAAGCAATCGATTCTGAAGCTGACTGCCATGAAGTCATTTAGGATACTAGAAAACAGCGTCTTACCATGGCGGTGTCCAGCGATCTTTTCACGGGCCAGGCACTGGTAGACCTCGAGCAGCACGAGCAATCAAATGCGTGCGCTGCTTCCGCTCTTTTTCTTTGTTTGGTGGTAGATCTCGTGAACAGGAACGTATTTAAACAATGACGGTTACCGATAAAATATCGATGCGTTTTTATCTGTTAAGCAACTTTAAAGAATTCTAAGTTTTGTATAAAAAACAATGTAAAATATGTTCTTTCTTGTTTTTATAATGATGATCGTCGCTAATATTGACATTTTAATTTAACTTCCCCTGTCGTTGTAAAGTTCCCCTATCATTGTAAAGGATGCTGAAGCTATGCTTAGTACAACCCCTTGTTGACCGCGTTACGGTGAATGATTGATTTGTAGGGTTGAACGTCCCAAAACCACCATATGATTATGAGAGACGCCGTAGTGGAGGGTCTCCGCAAATTGCGACCATCTGAGGTTCTTTAACGTGTACCAAAATCTAAGTACACGGGCCTAACCATTTCCGCCTCCATCTGAAATGCAGCCGCCACAGCCGGGACCACGTTACGCTGACATTAATGTAGAGCGCGCGTTTATTCACATTAAGTACTTGCTGAATCGGCTTCCCCTTAACATATACGTTTAACCCTTTAATGCCTCAATTATGAAACTGCCAAGCAAAATAGAAATTGTTTTCATTTTCCTGCTTTATATAGCAACCTTTAAATGAAGCCATCCTTAAATTTTGTTGTATGCAACTTTAATGCATACTTTTACGTAGGTCGTGAGTTCTCCATATGCCACAGAAGCGGACACCTTGCAAGAAAAAAAACGCACATCAGTACTATACGCAACATGTTGTGTGCCACCTATTGAGTTCGTACACACAAAATAAAATATTTGAAGATAACTATTAGGTCAACAAGGCAAGAAAAAATCTAAGAAATGAAAGCTGTTGCACGCGCTTCGCGTTTTCAGCCATTAGCTCCAAAAGATTCTCAAAAATAATTTACAAAAAAACAATATTTCTGTTAATTTTCTTTTTGGTAATATTTTTTATATACTATCGTTTTGTTTTGTTTTTTGTAAGCTACCCGATTATTGGCTGAACACCCAGGGTTGGTGTGAGCCACTACATCTACAATCGCTTCTAGCTTCATCTACCTTAGACGAGACAGGGCTAAATTTTTCATGCTGAAATATACATGCCTCGCGAGTACTTGACAGCCGGTATTAAAGGTGGAACGCGTTTTGTGACTTACTTGCTCGATTTTTTTTTTGTATGCCGCCAATTCGCGACTCCCGGCAGTAATTGATATGTGGGGTTTAACGTCCCAAAACCACCATATGATTATGAGAGACGCCGTAGTGGAGGGCTCCGGAAATTTCGACCTCCTGGGGTTCTTTATCGTGCACCCAAATCTGACCCCACGGGCTACAGCGTTTCCGCCTCGACCAGAAATGTAGCCGCTGCAGCCAAGATTCGATCCCGCGACCTGCGGATCAGCAGCCTAGTACCTTAGCCACTAGACCACCGCGGGGAGGAGACATCCGGCAGCAAAGAGATAAGTAAAATTGCCGCTTCAGTGACACAAGTGGTTGGAACGCTGCTCATATTCCTTGTTCTTTTCACATTCGAATTCCAGCATAGAAGCAACACCCTTTCCCATTCGAACAACACACTTGTGTAAAAGAAAAAAACTTGTACTTCAGTTTTTATTTCGACT
The DNA here is from genome assembly GCF_013339725.1 of Rhipicephalus microplus. Lineage (NCBI taxonomy): Eukaryota > Metazoa > Arthropoda > Arachnida > Ixodida > Ixodidae > Rhipicephalus > Rhipicephalus microplus. The sequence continues at coordinate 1,805,306 of NC_051169.1, read as the reverse complement.
TTTCAACAAGCGATCGTACAGAAAGGCTTCTCAGTGGAATCACTCACATTGGTGTAACCACTCTTCCACGGTTTCCGCGACGAGAGCTCAATAATCTGCTCGGACAATGCGAAGCCCAGATGTCACCGAACGCGATGCTATACAGAGGACATGCTACAGTTCACGAACGATAGATGCAATAAGGAAAGAAAACAAGAATAAAGTGAAGCTGGCGAAAGTGTCCCTTAAGCGAGAATAAATATACAGCTTGTATGACAAGAGCATGGGACGTCTGCACGCTACTAAAATTGTACCAGACAAAAAAATTGTTCAGATGAAGTGAGTACAATCATTCATGACGTTTGAAAGAAAAAACAAACAAAGAACCATAACAGCATGGGTAAAACAAACAACACACGTCATATTAACTTTTATTCGTCTTTTAAAAAACCGAAAACAAAAAATTACATATTCACAATCGCCGATGCGTCGCCGTGCGATCACACACAGAGGTCAGCCCGCAGACCGGTTAAGGCGTTAAAGCACTTAGGATTGCCTATTGACGACGTCATGATACTACTGCCCAAAGTGATGCTTCAACGCTTTGTGTTGGCGAAGTAATACTTTTCTGCAGCCAGTCTAAATAAAGCACGTTGCATCATTTCTTTAAGCAGTTTGGAACCCGTTACATGAATACTCCGACCCATTACATTACATTTCTTATACCCTTGGGCTTCCTATATAAAGGGCCCAATCAGCCACACAATAGGTACAGCCACGTGGTGTGTTTATTGCACCACGATGCTACACTGCCACTACTTCTACTACTACCACTACTACAACTACTGCATACATCGCAGGCGCACGACCCACGGATTAAGGAGCTTCGCCTCTAAATAGTGTGAATGAGACTATGACGAATAAAAGCCGTGTCTAGAAAAAGAAACAAGAGTGAGGACGTCACTGACGACATAAATAGGTCAATTAATACACTACCGTGAAACACCTTGCCGTTGTAATTACGCCTTACACATTCTGGCTGAATTCTTGCTTAGTTGAAAATAGTTTGTTCTCACGACGATAAATTTTTTAGACATAATTTTTCAAGGAAAAGTCTCGGAAAAAAATTCACAAAGCTTTTCGCATACAAGGGTTGGCTACCGTTGCTCGCCCCACTTGGCGGATGTAATCTTCAAAAGAGTGATTGGCTTGTATGTTTGTTTTGGTAAAATGTAAGTGCAATAAAGCTTTTCAATACAAATTTTTAATAATAAGATAATTGGCCGGACGCTTTTTTTTTTGCGGCGCACTATCTTGGTAGTAGCAGTAACCAATGCAAAGCTAAAGCTCTGTTCGTTATCGCGCTGGTGCACAGTTCTCTCGACATCGCTAGCCGCTCCTTTGTGTCGGAACTAGTCGTTGGCCTATGGATTGTCTTCAGGAGGTCATGAGTGCCCTACTGAAGTTTAAGCGCCATATGCCTAGAAAATCGTCGGCACAAACAAATCGTTCCTAACGAGCTGGTAGAACACATCTCCGTCAAAGATGGTGGTGCAATGATCACAGAGTGAACGTCTTCATCCGCATAAGTGCCAACCAGAGCACGTCACCTCACAAAGAATGAATAACACGGTCATCTCGTACAGGAAGCTATTGGTAAATAAAAAATATCAAACCTTCTCTTTCAGATTCTGTTCTGTGTTTTGTGTTCTACGTATGAAATCGAGGCTCTTTGCAAGCATGTATCACAAAAGTCTACGCTAATAGACCTGCAATGGTGCTCACAGAGCAACAATACGCTAAATAGAGCACAATTTTTAGGTATTTCTAAATTTCATGCAATGTGGTGTGTCATTGCGCAGGTGGCAGAAATACTTTCGATTGCCCCTCAACCTTCGCTATAGGCCCACTTCTCGATCAAGCAGTTGTATTAGGTGAATGTGCGGCAGAGGCTGTTACACACACGTGTCAACAATCTCCCAGTATTCTCGTCTTTCAATGCGTCACTCGGGCCCTTCAAAAACAATATTATCTGGGATTCTACGTATTAAAATACAATATAATTATTAGGAACGCCGCAGAGGAGAGCTCTGGTTATTTCGATTTCTGGTGCTCCTAAACGTGCATTGACTTCACACATTACCCAGACCTCTACGATTCCGCCGACACCGAAATTTGACTGTAGAAACCAGAATCGAATCATCGACCTTCTCCTCAACAACTGATCCTTCGAGGCGGACACTTCCAAAATGGCATGAAGCTGTTCAGTGGTTACTCATTTATTGTACGTAATCACTCAGGAATACTATTTAAATTGTCACTTTACTCAAACCAGAAAATTATTGATTTATGCGGAAGTGATGAAAGTGCACCCAAAATTCAGTGAGTGTGGGAAAGTGCTTATCCTTGAATTCACGAATGTCAGCAACACAGCGAAAGTTAAAGGTCTGAGTGCCAAACATTTCATGGTGAGGGGCGGAATGGTGGGTGCCATGTTTAACAGCCCGTAGGAACTAACCGCCTGGTTTCATTTTTGAGAACGTTCCGCGAATGAGGTCAATACAGTCCTAAGGGTATGGCAGCTTGAGGCATGAATTCAAGCCAATGATGCGAAGCCCTTACGCCTTGACAATTTTAATAACGAAGCGTAACGGACTCACCTGGTTTTCTTCTTTCACCAAATTTTGGCGTGTCCTCCGAATTCTTCCATCACCACTTTACCTGGCCAGGGACACAAACGCACCGCCCACACAACACATGTGCATGTAGGCAAGAAAATCTTGAAGTTACATGAAACTACCGAAGAGTTCGCGGAATGAATTTGTGACAGGAAGATGGGCGAGTAGCTGAAACCATGACAACCCTTTCGGGGCTGGTGCATTTTAAGAAATGAACTTGGCACAACAATTTTCGCCCTCGTGTTTCACCTTCTGTAGTAGACGTAAGAAAGGCATCACATTTAGCAAACGAGCGCATGTGTTCGTGTGTACATTGGTGCACGCGTGTCTGATAGCTTGATTTTTGACAATGCAAGAATTACCCACATGACTCTGCTATCTATAGTCAGGTGTTTCTCGTCCCCGCAGTACGCCTATAAAGGCTGCTTGTGATATGCACGCCAGCGCACCATATATCTTGACCTCCGCTTCGATGTTTGACGACGTACGCAATGGTATTGTGACAAGTTTTATGTCTTGTCTTGAGAGAGAGAGAAAAGACTTTATTCACGGGATCCTGCGTGGGGTAGGTACTGGCATCACAGGGCGTGGTCTACCCTTCTAATGTTCTAGTCTATGCAGTCCTAGAAACACTGGGCCAAGAACTCGAGAGTTGAACCTGGCCTGACAGAGGATACTTGGGTTCCCGCGACCCGCGCTTGCGGGTCACGAGTTCCTTGTCTTGTCACCTGGAATATCTTGGCTCACAACCACAAGGGGGATCGGTCACCCTGTACCTTCTAATGTAATTTTTTAATCAAGGCTTGCTAAAAAAGAGAGAAATTGGATAAGAACAAAAATAACGTTTCTTTAAAAAATTAAAAGAAAAGGTGAAAAGGGCAGAAGAGTTTGATAAATCAGAATATATAAACAAATTAGCCAAAATGAATAAGGGAGACAAGGAATCGGATATATCTGGTGGTACCACTAGCAGCGTATTCTTCCGGTTGCCTGAATGAATTTATGTAGCGCTGACAGAATAGCACTGCTGCTCGCACTCAACTGACTGGTTCCAAGCGATAAAAGGATGTCTGTGTTAAATGCCAATCCCAGCATGCCAATCGGTCTTTTAAAAATACTTCGGCACAGTGAGACGAAGCGGCAGCATGCGAGAAGAAAATTATCTATTGCAAACTTCAAATAGGTTAGTTAATAAAAACCCTCATTTCTGGAGATATTTTAACCGAGGAACACTACTGAGAAAGCTTATGAGGGTCACCTCACACTGACGGAAAAAGCATTTTTCGGTGGTCCATATCACCAGCGCGTCAACTTGTCATGCATTCTTACCCTCCCATACTAATGTTAGTCCACGCCAAGTTAAGGGGTTGTCACGAGAGCACCGAAACTCTTTCACCATCGAGTCACTTATGGCGAATTAGGCGTAAGGAGTGGCGTGAAACTTTCATCGCTTTTCACATCTAAAGTGCTCGATTCTGCATCACTGTAAACCGTTATTTTATAACTGCTTGCAAAAAAATTACTATTGCCGTTAGCAAACTTACGAACAAAACGCTTGTGTTTCTTTGGACACTTTGCACACACGTAAATTGACGCTTTTGCTCGTTTAATGTCATAATCAGGCGACGATATTTTTATTACTGCATGGTGAGCCACTCGTTGATGCCAATTTTCTCTAGCGCTTCACTACAATGGTTTCAATTAACGATCATAAAATTCCGCTGTGAAAGCAAAATTAAGAATATATTATGCAATTTCTATTTACTCTGAGCGTCATATGAATCTGCCATTCGCAATAAATGGTCATTCTGCCCATGTTTATTTAAGCTCTCACGATAAAACCTGCAAAAAACAACAACGGCGAAACGCAGTTCGCATACAATTTTTTTAATTCTGTCGTGCAAGAAATTTTATGCACAGCACTCAATAGGAACAACATTAAACAAACATTAAGGTATAATAAATGACAAAACATCACGACGCCGTCAAAGGCGCCGGTCTGCGGCTGGCATCGGTGGACTGTCGCACCGACTTCAGCGCCTTCGTAATCCCCGTCGTCGTCGTCGTCCGAGGCGCCGCCGACGTCGTCTCACCCCGTGGCCGCTTTTTGCGTCCAAGGCATACGGGGTGTTACGGCGAGTGGCGTGGCCAGCCACGTGCAGGACTTTGAGATTCGGCGATGCACGAACCAGAACGTGGCCCTGCGCGAAACGCCGCCATAGTGAGCATTGAAGGACGGCAGACTAGCGAGTCGACTGACTCCGACTCACATCGCAACGTGAATCCTAATCTCAGAGAGTCGCTGGAGGAATAATTTGGTGAGTTGTAAAAGCGAGTGAGTCCAGTTTTTAAAAGAAATGTTGGTGAGAGAGCGAGTTCATTTGAGGAAATTATATGAATCAAAGTCCCAGTGAGCCCAGTTCAGAAAAATTTGTGCGAGTGTGCATGCAAGTAAGCTTCAAACAGAAAATACATTTATTTAGTGAGTATAACTGATCTCGACGTCTTCTGCCGACCTATGGTCGTATATTCTTATCTTCAGCATTAGTACTTGCCTTATGAATTTCATGTTTATAATCACGGCTACTCACGCAGATACGCCACCGGATAACAATTGACGCGAGGCGTGAGCAATGTAGTAAGAGGGAGGGCGAGTTCTTTGGCTTCTCACCGCAATAATTTAACTGACGTTTTATGGCGTTAAAGCACGGGCATCATGATCGAAAGCTTAATTGCACGCATAAGGACTCGCTTAACTGCATTGAGCCGCGAGACCATCGAATCCAGCTTAGGAAAATTCCGATGAATAAGCTATAAGTGAGCTCCAATTTTTTCTGCGGACCCATAGTGGGCACGATCATCAAAGGCAAAGTAACCAACACTGCGAACAACAAGACAAAAAAAATGAGGGTGCTCCGAAATTGCGCCTTTAAGAGTGTAGCGCGATTGCAGTATCCAGTTCTTAGTCCGAATACTTCATGTACGTAGCGCACGAAACCTTTCCGAACTTGATATGCACCCACCATGCGGCCTTAAGGAAATAGGTGCAGCTGCGTGTGTGCCTTTTCTATTGGGTGACCAGCTTTGAACCACGAAGCAATTATGATCAATGTTCTGACACGTGCTGGTAATGCGTGCTTCATTATTGCTATATTTAATGTCGCATTGTGAAGCATATATACAGGACGCGTGTGTTTTTAAAGCATCTAAATTACTTTCACTGCATTTCCAAGCAGAGGAAGTTATTTTTCACCGTATTTCCAAGCACACGCAGGGCCGAGGAATCGAACATCCGCACGCCACGCTAAAGACCTGGCTTCGAGTCCTCTCTGATCCAGGACTTTTTTATAATTCATTTTATTTGCATTGTTCTTCATTTTTCGGTCGTACATACGATGATTTTCTACTGACAACCATGACGCGAATCCTAGAATGTCTGTGAAACGAGCTGATTCTTGCTGTCGCGTTAAAGTACTCGGGAAAAGCTATGGAACTGCATTGCATGTCAATGAGATCTAACACATGCACGAAAACTAATAACCACGTAGTTACGAATTTTACTAGTTTCAGAACGAGCTGTCATAAAAAAGCTGTAGGCGTGCATCTCTCGTTTTCCATTTTGCGTAATGCTCTTTAAACTGACTCGTGCAAACGTTTGGTCATTGAAGGACACTGACGCTCGATTCAAGATTATAGCGGCAGGCAATACGTGCAATTGAAACAAAGAGACACACACAAAATAAAGAAATATAAGTGTGAGAGGAAATATAATGTTCTAGGAGAGTGCTGCCGAGCTCCATATGCGTCTGACCCTTCTAAAAACGTTTCATTTCTCAACCAACTATTGACATGAAGACAGATCCTGTATTTTATGAAACGCCCGTTTCGCTTTTTATATAGACACCCGAGAGTTTAATACATGCGTTAAAATATGAAGCCATTTCTTAAAATGCAAAATACTTTTAGCAGCACACTTCGTACTTTCCCAAAAAGTAGTCTGGAAACTAAAAGGGGCTAAAAAAAGACGTTCACAAGAAAAAGTGCAGAAACAAGCGCATACTTACTATCTATTTATGAATTTACTTGAGGAAATGGAGTGCGAAGGGTCTTTCAATGCATAATTAAACAGCGCCGATTTCTACTTTGTCCCACAGAGATCCTAATGAATGCAATTTTATCGCTCTGTTTTATTTCTCAACTTACGTATATAACGCAATAAGCTCTAACAAGTGGTTTGGTCAAAAGGGCCTTTTTTCAACCACCTTCAAGATTCATTATCTGGCTGCTTACCCGTAGGTCGTGGATTCAAAATATGCAATTGTAGCCGTATTTTGGTAGAAGAGAGGTGTCAGGGTCCGGCGCGCTGTGCGATGTCAAAACACACACAAAAAAAAACACCGTATTGTCAGAATTTCTGGAGCCCTTCACTACTCCGTTTCTTACAATCATATAATGGTTTCAGGAAGTATCTAAAGCCCCAGATAATATTCTTATCACCCCGTTATAATAATTGATTTGTGGGGTTTAACGTCCAAAAACCACCATATGATTATAGGAGACACCATAGTGGACGACTCAGGAAATTTAGACAACTTGTGGTTCTTTAACGTGCGCCGAAATCTGCCCCGAATATGATTACATTTTTAAAATAATAGTCGCCATCTGGCTTGCTGGCATTTCAAGAACTAGGCACACCTTTCCTATCATAGACACTATTGTCACCTTGATAATGCGCATGATTGATATGTGGGGTTTAACGTCCCGAACCCAGATAATGCACATTCCATTCGTGACTGGGAAATTCGAGGCATGCGTCGGTAATGCAACACAAGCAAGATAGATGCTGAATATTACGCTCGGACAGAAAGACAGCCTTCTTTTTTTAACACAAAAGTGTTTTATGTCGGGGTATATTTGGGCCTCGCTGACGTACTTCCGTCCGGTAAAAGAAAAACGTTGCAAAACATAATCTAACAGATTCTATAAAAATAAACAAGACCAAATGTTTACGTCGTGATGCGTCGATTCAGCGACCTCACTATCTGCAATGCGCGCCGCTATTCACTAGGCTACGAAACGTACATTGTCAAACATGCCAATGACAAGCCATTTATACACAACATATACCGTATGTCGGTCCTCAGAGCTCTTACTTCATTGCGCTATTGCCATCAGTAGCGAGTTGCTGCGATCGCTTCGCGTTGGGCGCACTCGCAAAGTCGTCAGCTCCAGCGTTTCTTTAAGTGCCGTCTCCACAGAGCGCAGACTCTCCTGCACGCACGCATGTCTGACTAGTGGTTTGGGAGAACAAAAAGGTTACTTCGCTCGCTTCAGCGGCCGCGCTTGAAAACTGAGCACGCTTCTCACACACGAAGAAGTAAGGACTGCGACTGTTCGCGCTTGTCCGGTCTATACTTGTGCGTTTGTTTGGTGCATCTTCTATTTTTTCTGATTGTACAGGACGCTTGAAAAGTCGAACTGTAACAGTCGTAAGCCGGTACACGAGTCGCGTATCCTCGTTTCGTGTGCGCTTTCGACTTGAGGTGCACGCTGAAAGTTTCGAGGTGGTTGTCGTTCTTAGCCTGAATTTTGAATTTCTAGCTGTGGCATTCATTTCTTCGAATTTGTGGCAAAACAATGTACAATAAACGCTCAACTGCCCTTGTGAAGACACGCTTCCTTTTCTTGTTATAACAATTTCTAAAAAGAGGGATCAGTCACGATTTTTTTTTACTGCATACGCCAACAGCCTATTCTACCACGCCTAGTAGCTCTTCCGGTGCTAAGAAGCAGTATATATGTGTTTAAATATGCACCCACCAGCGCCGTCTTCCTAGTGTAGTTGAGCGTTTGCGCCTCCAGGCGCTGTACGACAGGTGCATCATGCATCGGAAAGGCGGCGCAAACGCCCGAGTCGCCATCTGCTGCCTGCACGTGTGGTTCGCCATCGTCGCTGTTGGGTTGAGTCGACCATAGCACCTCGCTGCGCGGAAGGCTCCGGATGGAGGAGTCCAGACCACCTCTGCCGATTGCGGCTGAACTCGTCGTGTGCTGCTGATGTAGGGAAGCCAGGACATTGCTTCGGCGGCCAAGTGTTAGGCGGTAACCAGCACGAGATATGAACTGGGCCTTGCTCTGCGAAACATATATAAACGGATGCTGAAATTCGTCTACCGAAACATGTTTGTAACATCTTCGTGGCTGGCATGAAAACTAGGTGCTATAAAGGAGTTGTGAACGACAGGCCCACTACGAAACACGCAGTAGGGGGGGCTACAAACTGCCCATCTAAATGCATCTGTGGTTAAGAGAAATCTGCATCGTTCCCTCGTGTTCCGTAATGCCACATTAAAAGCCCAACCATCAAGAAAAAAAGATATACACATGAACTGAAAACCGCAAAAGTTTCTCGACCTATAGAAATAGCCAACATCTTAACTGATTGAGTCATTTTGGAAGCTACTTGCATCCCGCAGTAGAATGCGCAAAGGTAACCTTAAATGAAAAGTTGGCAGCAAAATAAACCATCAAGGGTTTCATGCTTAAGTGGTCAAACCGATATGCGAGTCACCACATAAATCCTGCCACTGTATGTCAACTCGTTGAGTGATTTTGGTAGCCCATCCAAAGTAAAATGCGCAAATGTAACCTAGAATAAACAGGTAGTGGCCCAACAACTCGGCAAGAAGTTCATGTCCAAAGAAACCAACATGGCATGAGGGCCACAACATAAATGCTGCTACTGCAGAATACAACGTTATTTCATTTATCGCTGCGATTTCTCCCGGCGTTATCCTCGATCTAAAGGTGGGAAAAAAGCATGTGGTTCACACAGGCTGCGAATCCACATACTGCGATTTTCAGTAATAGATTCCACACAACCAAATCATTTGTGTGAAATAGCGCATAAACCGACAATTTTTTTTTCAATCCACGCCCTAACTACTCATAACCATCGGAACTCCTGTGGGTTCTCATGAACAGGTTAGAAACGCGACTACCACTGTGAAGACACGACCTCCAATGACACAATTTATGTTTAAACTGGATTGTTTTTACTCTCGATATGTTTCAAGGTGCGTTTTACTACTCAGGGGATGTTTGCGAGAAATTGAACATTTACTAAATGAACAATTAAATGAGAAACCAACAATGAGACCAACAGCGTCGACTAGCTCAAACAAGAGACTAGAAAATGGCGTCTTACCATGGCGGTGTCCAGCGTTGTTCTAGAACGAGCAGATGCTGATGCTGATGCTGATGACCTGTGATGGATGGCGCTTACCCACAAAGGGGGATGGGCCAAGAACCGGGCGGCAGGATACTTAAATGAAACTAAAATACTTAAATGAAACGAGCAGATGACGAGGAGAGCAACGCACGTGCAACTTCTTCTTCGGTGGATTGTGATTCTCGCGGGGGAAACGTAGGTTTCGACAACCTCGTCTTAAAATTTTTGAGATCGGTGAAAAGTGGTCTATTCGAGAATGTTCACGGTATTAGTTAAACAGAGATACCAACCAAATATAAAAAACATGAAATAACGAAGATTTCGAGTCTCTTACGGCGGCGTTGTTCACAATGAAACAATGCAGTAGAGGCGTTGTATACATGTTCAAATTGATGGTGCCAAAAAGGCAACCTATTATACTCAGAAAGCTACCGTCATTGCTGCAGAGGGTGCTATCAATAGTTTCGATTAGAAAGAACATGCAACCCGTTACGATGGCCTTATGCGTATGGTAGTAGGCTGCTGGCCCGCTGGTCTTCATGGAAAATCTCGGTGGCGGCCGCCGCTTTTTTTCAATGAAGACAAAACTGACTGCAGCCCGTCCACTTACCCTGTCATTCAGTGTATCACATGTAGGCTACTACTAGATTTCATGGCATATCACCCAGAGTGGGTATGTGCGAGTACATACAGGAAACCAACAAACAATCAAACTTAGGTGCAAGTTGAAGATCCCCCACGGTTGAAATTCTCGACGGCCTCCACAACGGCGTCTGTTGTTATCACGTGGGTTTGGGACGGTAAATCCTAACAATTGTCGAGTCGGCTGTGGGATCAGCTTAAGGCCACCAGTGCTCCAGTCTAGCAAGTTTCTGTCTGCGTTGCGTCAGCACCAGGCTCTTGTTTGACGTCCGCTTCCACGGCGCAAGTCACGAACTGTTTTTCTTGCTCCGAGCAGGTTCTCAGTTGCTAACAATGATGTTCCCTGTCTACGGCCTGAATTCATGGATACCGTGCGGGGGCCATCATGCGCCTGCACAATGCCAGCATCACACCTGAATTTCGTCCTGTAGTTACTGTATAAAAGTATACGAACTTTTCAGTATCTGCGTTAGAAAATGGTCGGCGTGAAACAACGGCATCTATTGAAACGAGGCTCAAAAGCAAGCATCGTGAAGGCTGGTGTTTTCCCACTTGGCAGTGGTGGGTAGTTATACTGCTGCAGAATTCGGTCTAATTGACCTTTCAGTGCGTGTACTACTAGCGTTCTTGTGCAGTCCCAGTTTAGTCGTTCAGTTCCCTTTCTGATCAACCGTAGAAATGCGGATGATAAGGCGTAATGCGAAGGTGGCGTATTCCGTTTTCGTTCATGAATGACTGATTGTGCGCACTAGTGAACTAAGTTTCACTATTGAATGCCACGGTTCGGGGAGGCCATATCTACTAAAAATTGATGTAAGGTTTCAATAGTCCGTCCTGCATTCGCTATCTTTACTGGTCTCACCTCTATCCACTTCATGTGCGAGCAACATACGTCCGCCAACCGGGTCGGCATACTCTGTACGTAAGGGCACTCTTGCCCACTTTTGTTTTATTTCCGGCTATGACACAGGTGCCCTAGAAAGTGGCATGTTTGCACACTGAACAAATAAAATGCAAGTATTTATCGCGCGTTCAAAAGACAACAAGTGGTAGAGTAGGAGATGTGACACTTTCTGACCGATTTTATTCTTTTGTATAGTGAAATAGTGCACACCGCCACTTTGCCCAAAACATCAATGAGGACATACAGAATAAAAACATAACATTGATTTTTTTACGAACGCAGAAAAGGAAAGAAAATAATTCTTGTACCATAGAGACTTCCTGGAGACGCTGAAGACTCCCGCGTCTTCAAAGGTCTGACCATACGTACACGTTTGTAGCACGTCTACGCATGCTTTCTTGACGTGTGGGCCCGGCGTCTCCCTATGAATAGAGAGGGCGCGCAACGTCGCGTATCCGTGCACCCCAACTCTCTTGGCGAGGGAGAGTGGTGACGCGTCAAAAAGACACGCGCTGTAACGGGGGCGTGTGGTGAGGCCTTAAAGGGGTACTGACACAAAAACTATGACCTCGTGTTTTCTGCTGCAACGTGTTGCTCGGGGCCTGTTATTCATAACACGACGCATCGTTTGCTGCAACACGAAACCGATCATTAATTACAAGCCCCTCTTTATAGAGCAGTTCCGGTTTGAGAGAGCTCCAAAAACGAAAAGCCAGCGGGTGCAATTACCGGCACCTATTGTGCGCAACTCTCGATCGCATCAGCACACAAAATTCTGACACACTTCCACATGGCCCGCATCAAGAAATACCTTCGAATAAAAAACGGGACTGCAGTTTCCATCCACCTAACACAAAACTGCAAAGCGTTCGCCAAGGCCATGCATTCCCGACCAGCAATTTCAGTAACATACGCAGCTTAAGAATAATGGCGGATAGGACGTCGTCTTAACCCTTTTTATTGACTGGCAGCGTGGTGATGGGAGGGAAATAGAGGGTTCTCAAAAGGCCCCTGCGAGGGTGTCACTAGCGCGATGAAGTCGATTGCTGAAGTAAGCCTCATAAATTATTTAAAACACCTTCCAAATTAAAGTCGCTGTTGATATTTTGCAGATGATATACGCTTCCTTACGGGAATTGCATTCTCAGGCTATTTCGGCCGTGCAATTTTGTGTCAGTACACCATTAAGAGACGCTCGTTGACACGGTTTCGCCTCAATCAGTCAGCGTCTTCTTGAGACAGCCCTTAACATATTTCTATGGCAGGTTGGGAACGAGGTACAGCGCCACGAAGTCGTGGTCACGCCAGGCAACACACTCGGTACAGGAGCATCTTCGAGAGGTTCCGGATCATCTTCCAGTACCAACGAGTCGGTGGTGTAGCGAGTGACGTTCCTGGTAGCGCAGCGAGCAGTGGTAGCGGCAAGCGTTGCGGAAGAACCGACAAGGCTGCCGCCTCAGGCGCGCGCACAGGCGAGGAAGAGAGTGACGTCAGACAACGCCGACTAAAATTCGAGGCCGAAAGGCTGCCGCAGTGACGTCAGAGGGTGGGGGCCCAGTTACGCCGGGAACGCGGCAGAAAGCCTGTGGATTGGATTGGATAAACTTTTATTTGGTCCTCCAAAACACAGATCACTGTGTTGCGGGCAGCTTCCACGTGGGGACTGAGATGCCAAGCTCCTCAGCCGCCTCGTGGGCTTGGTGGACAGACAGCCCAGAGCTGATCTGCCAAGGACGAGCTGCGGATTGCCGCCTCCCATCTGGCAGAGGTGATATTCGATATATGAGCGAATTTGGTGCACTGCCAGAGCATGTGTTCTAATGAAGCTATTTCCCCACAATGTGGACAAAGATTACTTGGGTATAGGTCAGGGTACATATTGTGTAACATTTTCAATGTAGGGTACATCCGCGTTTGCAAAAGCCTCAATGTAAGTGCTTGGGGCCGGGTTAGATTTTTGTGAGGTGGAGGGAAAATCCTTCTAGACAGGTAGAAATGTTTAGTGAGCTCGTTATATGTTGTAAGAATTTCCCGTTTATCCCCTCCACTGCTAGAACGCAACCCCGGGGAGGCGCGGTTGGAGAGTTCTCGCACCGCCTCGTGTGCTGCTTCATTGAGATTGGGAGGGGAATCGTTGATTTGCCCAAGGTGAGCTGGGAACCAACTCAGAAGATGATGCGTTATGTTCTTGCCTTGCAGTATTCTCAGCGTTTGTTCAGAGACCGTCCCCTTGGCGAACGCCCGTAGTGCTGCCATGGAATCACTGTAGACGACTTCCATGTTATCCATCTTGAGTGCTTAGGCGATGGCCACCTGTTCCGCAATGATTGGGTCTTTCGTCCTGACCGTCGCTGAGTTGACGACATGGCCAGCCCCATCGACCACCACAGCCACAAACGCTTTCCCATTGGCGTAAAAAGCCGCGTCAACAAATACGACCCCTCGTTCCTCATTTGAGACTTGACGAAGTATAGTCCTGGCCCTCGCTATTCTTCTTCCGACGATGTGTTCCGGATGCATGTTTCTTGGTATAGGAGACACCGTGATATTCTCCCTGATGTTGTCGGGGATATCATTGTAATTGCATCTGATTGCCATTGGGAGTTGGCCCAGCTCCTGCAGGATCATTCTCCCCAACCTTGTTGTAGATAACCTCGCAAACTGTGCTCTCTCTTGGGCTTCTGCTATTTCTTCGAGCGTGTTGTGAATGCCTAGCTCAAGCAGACGCTCGGTGCTGGTATGTATGGGTAGGCCCAGGACCTTCTTGATAACTTTCCTGAGGAGCACATTCAGTGTCTCGGACTCTGCTCTTGACCAGTTGTGCATTGCTGCCTCGTACGTGAAGTGGCTTAGAACAAACGCATGCATCAACCTGATGAGGTTGTCTTCCTTGATTCCATTTCTTTTGTTGGCCACTCTGCGTATGAGGTCCACCGCACTGTCTGTTTTCCAAGTTAACTTGGCTATAGATTTGCTGTTGGTGCCGCTAGACTCTATCAGCATGCCCAGGACTTTGATGGAGTCGACCCTCCTGGTGGCATCCCCTTGATTTGTACGGAGGTGGATGTCTATCTGGTTTAACGGCTTCCATCCCCTGGGCTTCAGTCCCCCTGAAGCCCAGGGGATGGAACTGAAAACTCAGCGACAAATTCGTGAATACCACAGGAAAGCATTCTTGAAAGCAGGAGCCGATCTTCGCGCGTCCGCACTGGTCGGCACCTCAACTGAGAATGGAATACCAAGTAGGTGGAGAGGAAATCTCTCCAGAGGATTGCACGGAAGACATAGGTTGGAAGGAAGCCGAAACGATATAAGCAAGCCGCTGTTAGCGTTCCTGCTGCCAAGGGTTCAACCAAAGCTGGCATTTCGGGAGACGGTCAAGCCAGTCGTAGTAGGTATAATACGAAGCATACAATAGTGCGAGCTGGACGCATGCCGCCACTACCCAAGGACTTCAGCAAAATTGTGCTACGACTACGTGGAGGATTAAATATCTCGAGAATTGGCACTGGAGCCGTGGCAGACGCGATAGTACTGGCGGCCGGAATCAAAGAGGAGGAGGCTATGCAGGACATCATATGTTCCAACTTGCAGCAGAACATTATGGTGGCAAGCACTCCGGACCAAGACAGAGCTTCAAGATACCTCAAGGTCAAGCAAATTGACATTGGAGGCAAAGTTTTCGAGGTTAGCGCATACGCCACGGCACCCCACGATACTTGTAAAGGAGTGATTCACGGGATCCCCGTAAGCGATACTCAGGACATTTTGACCCGAAGGATTGTGAACGCGAACAACCCGCTCGCGCTGCAGGCCAAGAGAATCAAGGACACCGGGACACTTATCATAGCGTTCGAAGGACACAAGGTGCCCAGATTCGTGAGATATGGACCTTCACTTTTGCAGTGCTCCCTTTACCGCAAGAACATCGATATATGTTACGTCTGTGGAAAGCTGGGACATCGGTCTGATGTCTGTGCGAACCCAGCTGAAACCATCCGCAGAGGCTGCGAGATCAAGAACCCAGATAGCTTGCACCAGTGCAATCCAAGATGCAGGCTGTGCGACGGTCACCATCCCACGGCAGACAAGGAGTGCAAGAACAGGTTCTTAGTGCCATACGTCGTCAGACGCAGACGTTGGGAAAGATCGCGAGCAGCCGCAGAAGCCCGAGACGCATCAATCACGTCGAGTCCAGACATCAACGACAAGCAGCTTATTCCAGCCTACGGGACCAAGAGCATCCAGACTACACAAGAACAGGAAAGGCGGCCCCACTCCAGGGGGAGGTCGCGTTCAAGGAGAGGTTCTAGACCCAAGGCTCGCTCCCAATCACGGGGGCGCTCGAGCTCTCAAGGTCAGCATCAGGGTCGGGATCAGCCTGGGCGGCACCCAAATGGCCAGCTGCCTGGCGTTCAGTTCGAGATCACGGCTTCACACCCGGGGAACACGCCTGCTGTTTCATCGAAAGGCAGCTGGGCTGAGCGAGTGCACAACGGCGCGGCAGAGGTGATGACAGGTAAGCTGCCAGAGCATGATAGAATTGCACAGCTAGAGCAAGAAAACGCGAGACTTACAAAATCGAACGAGAGGCTATCAGCTGAGTTAAAGGAAATTAAAATTCTTCTCACTAAGCTAACCAGCGCGCCGTCTTCACAGCCAATGCCTCAGCCAGTTGATGTCCCAGTGGCTGAAAACGTGGGGGACTCGAGAACCACAAAAAAGAGGGCAGTCATGGCAGAACACGCGGAAGCCAACCAAACGACCATGTCAGATATGAAAGAGGTCTTTGACACGCTCAGCAAAGTAGTAGCCAATCTTAGCGAGCAGATGGGTAGGCTACAGTCAAGCGTGGCGGCACTTGAAGAGCATACTTCGCGCAGACTTTGCGCATTACAAAGGTCGAACCATATCTGAACAATACAGCAAAACCTCCTCATGCACCAAACTCACCCCTTCGGCCACCAATACTAGTGGTACCAAACCCGTCGACAGGTGCAGCATCAGGCTCTGGCCGTCCATGTAATAACCATGATGGCAGCGCTACGTGAAGCATTTCGTATCTGGCAATGGAACTGTAGAGGTTACCTTAAAAAGAAGGCAGCCCTACAGGAGTGTATCAGGAGCAGCCAAGAAAAGCCTCATATTATATTATTACAAGAGACCCTTTCACCGCAAGCAACGTTGCCTGGATTCCGGCCTGTAATAGGGGATACTGAAGGGAGGGGAGTCTGCATCTTCGTATGCAACAAACTAACACACGTCACCCACGACCTCAAAATAGAAGCAGGCCGGTTGGAACACGTCATGGTAGAGATCGTGCCAGGTACCAGCAACCCTCAGAGCATTTTTATTCTTAATATATACAGTTCAAAGGAACAAAAGCAAGCGTTCAAGACGGTTCTGAAGAAAGCTGTTAATATCGCCGGAGAATGCCCACTCGTCATAGCAGGTGATTTCAACGCCCCTCATCATACATGGGGTTACAAGTACAACACTGGGAAAGGAAATCGACTTTGGCAAAGTGCCAGTGAACTTGACCTCACCCTAATCACAGACCCCAACCTACCAACAAGGCTTGGTACATCTTGCTGCAGGGATTCCATCCTGGACCTTACATTTGTAAGGAACATCAAGAAGGCCCAGTGGATGAACCTTGCTGTAGACCTAGGGAGTGACCACTGCATTCTTGCCACTACCTTCTCCGTGGAGCGTAAAAAGCAGAGAGGATTCCACTTCACAGACTGGGATAAGTTCAGGAAGATAAGGATGGAAAGGGAACAAGATGGCCACATACAAGGCTTGGAGCAGTGGGTCAAACATAATAAAGGTGACATCAAATCCGTCTCCTCCACCATTACCACAGATTTTCCGGTTGAAAGAATGGATAGCCGGCTCGCTCATCTTCTTGAGGCAAAGCGAGCACTACTGAACCGTTGGAAGGGTCAGCGCCTGAACCGAAGACTGAGGAAGAAGATAGCTGAGGTAAACAGATCAGCCGAGGAACATTGTCGCGCACTTTCCAGGCAGCAATGGGACGAAATCTGCAACTCTGTCGATGGTCAGATGCGCAATGGCAAGATATGGAATATGTTAAAGCATCTCCTCAACGAAAACACCACCAAAACAAATCAAAAGCATGTTATTGCTCGAATTTTGCATAAAGAGTTAGGGCGCACTACAGAACAGCAAGTTGTGCAGCGTCTCGTGCATAAGTACCTCCCAATCAAAAGAGGATTGGCACCACCAAGTAGACAGTAACAGGGCAGGCCCAACCCAGGTCTTGAGGGCGACTTTAACATCGAGGAGATCAGAAGAGCCTTGCATGATCTCAACGGCAGGTCGGCCCCTGGCCCGGACGGTATATCAAACAAGGCCCTTCGTAACCTTGATGATGATTCAATTGAAACCCTGAAGGATGTGATCAATGCAGCATGGAAAGAAGCCAGGGTGCCAGAGCAGTGGAAGCTGGCCAGGACGATCCTTATTCCTAAGCCAGGAAAGCCTGCTAACTTGGACAACATGAGGCCAATATCCTTGACATCATGTATCGACAAGGTTGCAGAACATGCCATACTGCACAGAATAAACAAGTACTTGGAAGATAATGACATATATACACGCAACATGGTTGGATTCAGGGCAGGGCTATCCACACAAGATGCATTGAAGCTTATCAAACACCAGGTCATCGACAACGAAACGAGAGACGTGAGAGCCATTCTGTGCCTAGATCTAGAAAAAGCGTTTGACAACATCCACCACTCATTCATACTCGAAGCAATTTCCAAGCTTGGTCTGGGGAAAGCCTTCTATGACTACGTATGGTCCTTTCTTACAGATCGGAAAGCCGTGATGAAGATTGCAGATATCGAGACCGCAGCAATCGAACTAGAAGCAAGGGGCACGCCGCAAGGGGCAGTGATTTCACCAATGCTGTTCAACATTGCCATGATTGGACTGTCAAAGAAATTATCGAGCATTGAAGGATGGAAGCACAGCATCTACGCAGATGGCATTACCATCTGGTGCACAGGTGGAAGCAAGGGGCAGATTGAGAGCGCCCTGCAAGAGGCGATTGACACCGTGGAAGAGTACCTTCGTCCTTCTGGGCTCAAGTGCTCCTCGAGTAAGTCAGAACTTTTACTGTATAGGACTGCACGCCGGGGACCGAAACCCAGGGGATGGAAGCAGTCAAACGAGATAGACATCCACCTCCGTACAAATCAAGGGGATTCCATCCAGAGGGTCGACTCCATCAAAGTCCTGGGCATGCTGATAGAGTCTGCCGGCACCAACAGCAAATCTATAGCCAAGTTAACTTGGAAAACAGACAGTGCGGTGCACCTCATACGCAGAGTGGCCAACAAAAGAAATGGGAGCAAGGAAGACAACCTCATCAGGTTGATGCATGCGTTTGTTCTAAGCCACTTCACGTAGGAGGCAGCAATGCACAACTGGTCAAGAGCAGAGTCCGAGACACTGAATGTGCTCCTCAGGAAAGTTATCAAGAAGGTCCTGGGCCTACCCATACATACCAGCACGGAGCGTCTGCTTGAGCTTGGCATTCACAACACGCTCGAAGAAATAGCAGAAGCCCAAGAGAGAGCACAGTTTGCAAGGTTATCTACAACAAGGTCGGGGAGAATGATCCTGCAGGAGCTGGGCCAACACCCAATGGCAATCAGGCACAATTACAATGATATCCCCGACATCAGGGAGAATATCACGGTGTCTCTTATACCAAGAAACATGCATCCAGAACACAACATCGGAAGAAGAGTAGCGAGGGCCAGGACTATACTTCGTCAAGTCTCAAACGAGGAACGAGGGGTCGTATTTGTTGACGCGGCTTCCTACGCCAATGGGAAAGCGTTTGTGGCAGTGGTGGTCGATGGGGCTGGCCATGTCGTCAACTTAGCGACGGTCAAGACGAAAGACCCAATCATTGCGGAACAGGTGGCCATCGCCTTAGCACTCAAGATGGATTACATTGAAGTCGTCTACAGTGATTCCATGGCAGCACTACGGGCGTTCGCCAAGGGGACGGTCTCTGAACAAACGCTGAGAATACTGCAAGGCAAGAACATAACGCATCATCTTCTGAGTTGGTTCCCAGCTCACCTTGGGCAAATCAACGATTCCCCTCCCAATCTCAATGAAGCAGCACACGAGGCGGCGCGAGAACTCTCCAACTGCGCCTCCCCGGGGATGCGTTCTACCGGTGAAGGGGATAACTGGGAAATTCTTACAACATATAACGAGCTCACTAAACATTTCTACATGTCTAGAAGCATTTTCCCTCCACCTCACAAAAATCTAATCCGGCCCCAAGCACTTACAATAAGGCTTTTGCAAACGCGGATGTACCCTACTTTGAAAATGTTACACATCATGTACCCTGACCTATACCCAAGTAATCTTTGTCTACATTGTGGGGAAATAGCTTCATTAGAACACATGCTCTGGCAGTGCACCAAATTCGCTCATATATCGAACATTACCTCTGCCAGATGGGAGGCGGCAATCCGCAGCTCATCCTTGGCAGATCAGCTCTGGGCTGTCCACCAAGCCCGCGAGGCGGCTGAGGAGCTTGGCATCTCAGTCTCCACGTGGGAGCTGCCCGCAGCACAGTGATCTGTGTTTTGGAGGACCAAATAAAAGTTTATCCAATCCAATTCATTCTCAGTTGCAGGTCCTGGAACGCGCAGAGCGTTGAGTCACGTTGGCTCCGGGTCGGCGCATCGGCGACAATCGCCTCCTTGGTTGTTAGGCTTAAATCGCCCGGTGGCGTTGCCGTGTAAAATGCCCAAAAAACGGTTTAAAAGTCCACTCACCAGCACAAAAGTGGTATCTGCTGATTTCTTGAGAACTTAGGCACACGATGGAACTGAAACCTCGGCGACCAATTCGTGAATACCGCAGGAAAGCATTCATGAAAGCAGGAGCCGATCTTCGCGCGTCCGCACTGGTCGGCACCTAGAATGTCTCCAGAAAGCCTGTGTTTCGTTCACGTTTTAGGAGAACCAATGCTCCCGCTCTCCCAGCTGCTGTGGCTTGATTGGGCCGAATAAAAGATGTGGAAAAAAAAGTCTTACTGAGCATGCTCATTTGGGCAACTGGGCCCCCAACCTCTGACGTCACTGCGGCAGCCTTTCGGCCTTGAAATTAAGTCGGCGTTGCGTCAGAGCGCACTGCGAGGGGAGTGTGACGTTAACGCGCAGTTGCAGCATGACCTACTTGGCACTGCTCGAACACCTGTGGCGAGGAGGGTGTTGCGGCGCGTTCAGACGGATTCACGTAAGTACGGATTCAGTACGTGCGGTGTAAGAGCTGCTTCGTATCTAATATGCAACCATTTGCGTCGGCTTCTGCGTGGTCGAGCGTCGGTGCCTCCACATGCTGCGTACTACAGGTGCATCATGCATAAGGAAGGCGCCGAAACGCCCGAATCGGCAACCGCTCTCCGTACCTGTGTTACCGCGTCACCGCAGTTGGCTTGAGTCCTTCAATGTCACAGCCCTGCTTAGAAAGCGTCGGATGGCGGATTCCAGGCCACCTCGTTCGACTGTGGCCGAACTCTCGCCGTGCTCCTGATATAGATAGGCCGGTATCTGGCGTCGGCGGCTGAATCTAAGGCTGCAACCAGCGCGCCAGAAGAACTTGGCTTTGCTGTGCGAAACGTGGATACTGGAATTCATCTAGCGAAATATGCATACGACATCATCCTGCTTTGCAAACTGGGTGCTTCGAAGAAGCAAAACTCTCCGCCACGGTGGTCTAATGCTTAAGGTACTCGGCCGCTGACCCGCAGGTCGCGGGATTGAACCCGCCTGCAGCAGCTGCATTTTCGATGGAGGCGAAAATGTTCTAGGACCAAGTGCTTATATTTGGGTGCATGTCAAAGAACTAAAGCTGGTCGGAATTTACGGAGCCCTACACTACGGCGTGTCTCATAATTGTACGGTGGATATCCAACATTAAACCCCACAAATCAATCATTGAACAAGCAAAGCGATAAGTTTAGTGGGTCATATTTGCAAGATGTTTCAGCGCGCGAACAAAGGAAAAAGGACAGGGTAGACACAGCGCTCTTTCTGTCTACCCTGTCCTTTTTCCTTTGTTCGCGCGCTGAAACATCTTGCAAATATTAGTACGCACCAACTAGCCCAAGTTTCCACTCTTGTGAGTTTAGTGGGTGTTGGGAACTAAGCGCACGATACGAGGCGGCCCATGATCGGGTGGTAGCAAACTATCCATGTAAATGCTTTTGCCGTGAAGAGGAATCAATATCATGCCCTCGTGTTGCGCAAGCCACATTAGAAGCCCAATTACACGTATAAGGAAGATGCACACTTTGTGTGCCTATAAAAACTACAATAAAGTTATAATAGCAAGCACGTAAACTCATCAAATTGTCTTAGAAGCGATTTAGCTGTCCTCAGTATAAAGCGCAAATGCAAGCTGAAACCGACATGTATATAGGGGCAAGAGTGTCCAAAACAACATGCCAGTCACCCCGTAAATTCTGCTATTGCGTAATAAAAAATGGCAGATCGCACGTATAGTGGGAATTGATGATATGCAAATCATGCATGAGAATTGCTGATATGTGACATCGAAATGATCACAACATTACGAGGTGGAGGTGAATGTTACCTTATATGACTTACGTGTCTCGATTATCATGTTTGGAAACGTCGTTTACCTTCGGCATCTATTCACGCCACGTGATACCAAATTTAGTATATGTGGAGTTAGCGAAAGGGCCACGAGTGCATCATGATGGGCCCAATATGCTCCAACGTAGCGTTGACGCACGCGCACGCTGGGCCCAGCGACGCTATACGTTAGCAAAACGCGAGCACTCTGTAGTCTGACGCCAGGCGTGACCAGTGTCCGTCGGCGCGGCCCGACAGCGACCGGTGCGAAATGCGACATCCTACATATCACACCAATGCGTTACCCAGAAAACCCTGCGTCTCCCTCTTTTTATAACGGAGGGACGCCAGACGCGCTGAAACGCGCATGCGTCAAAGCAGCGCAGCGTGGTCCACGCCTGCGAGTATATTGCAGGACAGGCGTGACGCGATGAAATGAACGCTGGCAGGCATGCGCACCGCATCACGTCGAAATGCATTGGCGCCTTGACTGTGGCGTGTAGTCATATTCTCACATGACACGCATCTCATGATTATTATGCTTGCACCAATCACATACTTTCGGCATCCATTGGCATCACGTAATACCAAATTCGGCATATGGAAGATATCGAAACGGCCGTAAGCCCATCGTCTCTGTGACATGTAGTCATGTTGTTACATGACAGGCATGTCGTGATTATCATGTTTTGATGTGTCAGTTACCTATGTCATCCGTTCGCGTCGCGTAATATCGAGTTTAGTACATGTGAAACCAGTGAAACGGCCGCGAGCGCAGCATGAGCGTAGCATGTAGTTATGTTGTTACATGACACGCATCTCATGTTTATCATGTTTGCACCAGTATGATATTTTCATCATCCATTCAGGTCCTGGAATACCAAATTTGGTATAAATGAAGCTAGCGAAACGGCCACCATCGCATCATAAGCATGGCATGTAGTCTTGTTCTTACATGACAGGCATCTCATGATTATCATGTTCGCACCAGTAGCATACCTTCGCCATTCATTTACGTCCCGGAATACGAAATATGGTAAAAGTGAAGCTAGCGAAACGGCCACCATTCCATCATGAGCACGGCATGTAGTCATGGTATTACATGAAACGCATCACGTGATTATCATGCTTGCACCAGTAGCATACTTTCGCCATCCATTTAGGTACTGTAATACCATGACGCTAGCGAAACAGCCGTGAGCGCGATATGAGCGTGGCATGTAGTCATGTTGTTACACGACAGGCATGTCATGATTTTCATGTTAGGGTTGTCGGTTGTGTTAACCGTGCAGTCATGCCATACCATACCAGTTTTGCAACATGCCATGTGTACGAAACCACCGCAAGGGCTGCAGGACCATAAAATGTAAATCATGACATTCATGATATACATTTGATGATTATCATGTTATGACAAGTCAAATATGTTCTTCATACAGTCGTGTTATGCCATACCAAGGCCAGGAGAACTAAATGTCGTAGGCGGATAGATATAGATAGATAGATAGATAGATAGATAGATAGATAGATAGATAGATAGATAGATAGATAGATAGATAGATAGATAGATAGATAGATAGATAGATAGATAGATAGATAGATAGATAGATAGATAGATAGATAGATAGATAGATAGATAGATAGATAGATAGATAGACAAAGGTGCTTACAGTTTGCAAATACTTCGCATTTATCATTGCCTGCCAAACCATAGACTCTCACTAGGCGTCACGCTACGTGAATGCGCTACATCAGCGCGATTGAAAACTACGAGCCTACTGCGGAGGGCTTAGCTATGATTCATTACAATCGTCTGATTACCCACAGAGTCAAAAAGCTCTTACGCTGCGCTGTAAATCGCGACTACAATGAAAATAGCCACACCAAAATTCTTTTCCCTTCGAGTTCCTTTTGGCGAATAATGCGTATGCAACGGCGTGAATTTTTTATTATAGCTTTTCACGTGTAAAGTGCCCAATTCTGCGTCACTATAAACCATTTATTTGTAACTTTTAGTTGTTAGACGTTTTTGCTCGCTCGTGAAAAAATGATTTAAAATTGCCGTTAGCGAACTTGCGAAGTAAACACCTGTGGTTGTTAGGCGAATCTGCACTTGTCGAAATTGGCGCTTTTGCTCAACGGCGGTAATAATCGGATGATGACATCTTTGTTATTGCATGCTCTGGCGCTTTCTAACGACAATTTTCTCGAGCGCTGTGCTGCACTATTTTGACTGAGCGATCATGAAAACTCCGCCCTCCAAGCTGAATTCCGAAAAGCTCATTATCCAATTTTTGTTTTCTCTGCGCATCACATCCACAATTAGCTATTGAAGGGTCATTCTGCCCATGTTTAAAGAACCGCCCACGATACAACCAGCTCAACAAAAACACCGAGACACACATTGCACACAAATTTTTTATTTAGGTCACAGAAAAAAAATTTTTCTCTCAAATTCTTGAGAACACAATTGATAAAAGTTTGTCGTACAATCAATAGGAAAACCTTAACACGTCGGCCAAGGCGCCCGCCCGTGGCTAACCTCGGTGGATTGTCGCGACGCCTCCAGCGTCACCGTCATCGCCGTCGTCGTCGCGGTTCGTCACGCCTCTGACGTCATCTCACACCATTGCCTCTTTACGTGTCTCCGACAGGTCGCGTGTTACGGCGACAGGCGCAGCCGCCACGTGCAGGGCTTGAAGCGACGGCCATGCGCAAAGCAGAGCGTGGCCCTGCGCGAAACGCCACCATAATGAGAGCTAAACTCGTGAGTCGATTTGCTCGGACTCGCGTGAGAACGTGATTTCTAACTTGAGAGAGTCTCTTGAGAAATATTTTGGCTAGTTGTGAAAGCTACCAAGACTGGCCTTTAAAAATGTTCGCGAGGGAGTGCAATTGAGAAAAAAAAATATGAATATGAATCCGATGAGCCCGGTTGAAGAAAAATTGTGCGATCTGAGGGCGAGTGAGCTCTAAAAAGAAAATATATTTCGTTATTCATTATAGCTGATAACCACGTCTTCTGCCGAACTGTGGCCGTATCTACTCATATTCAGTCTTACCATTCGGCTCATGGCAATTTATATTATTAATCACGTGTACTCACACATGTTTCAACGCACATACGCCACTGGGATATTTAGTAACGAGAGGCGTGAGCAATGGAGTAAGAGAAATGGCGAGCACCTCTACTTCTCGCTGCAATCTGCTTAACGGCAAGTTAATGGCATTAAAGCGCATGGGCATTATGATCAAGAACCTAATTACACATTAATGAACTCATGAGTCGCTTGACTATATTTATGTAGCCGTGAGACCAAACAAGTCCAGTTTAAGAAAGTGTCTATAAATAAGATTAAGCGAGCTCAACTTTTCCTGCCGACCCATAGCGAAATCAAGCTGAAAATAACTAGTAATGCGAACAGAAAAGAAAACGAATAAGAACACCTCAAACCTTCGCCTTTTGCAGTTTGGTGCGGCAATCCTATAGTGCCTACTTGAAATACTTAGCGCAAGTAACATTTTCGAACTTGCGATGCACCTACTACGTGGCCTTAAGGGAAATGGCGCCGTTGCGTGTATGCCTCTTGTAGAGTGGGACCGGCTTTAAACCATGAAGCCGCTATGATAATTGCTCTGTTTGACGCCCGCTGCCAATGGGCGCTTATACCACGCGTCATTACTGCAAAATTTCATGTTGCATTTTAAGCATGTATAAAGGACGCGCAAGTTCTTAAAGCATGAAAGTGACTTTCAATGCATATCCAAGCAGAGGAAGTTCTTTTCACTGTTTTCACAAGCAGACGCATGGCCGTGGGGTAGAACATCCACACGCCACGCAGACGACCAGAATTCAATCTCTACTCTGACCCAGTATTATATTAGTTATTTTATTTTTATTGCTATCAATTTCTCGGTCACGCATAAAATATTATTTCAATCACAACCAACGACGCCGACGCTGCCACAGGAGTATCTGCCAGAACGAGCTTTTTAAGGGCGAGTGCCTTGGCTTTTCGTCACAATCTCTTTAACGGTAAGTTATAGGCGTTAAAGCGCACGGGCCTTAAGATCAAACACCTAATTGCACATTGACGTATTCTTGAGTCGCTTGAATCACTTGAGCCGTGAGACCGCACAAGTCTAGCTTAGGAAAATTTTGATGAATGAGCTTAGGTAAGCTCCAATATTTTCTGCCGACACATATATAGTGAGCACGATCATCAAAGTGAAAATAACTAGCACTGCGAACAAAAAATCAAAAATAAAAACACCCCATATCTCCGCCTTTTGTAGCTAGCAATTACCTTTGTAAATAGCTTGTATACTACAGTGAGCAAGCGAATCGGCTTGTAATTCTTCAAGTCCTTGTCATCTCCTTTCTTATGCATTAAGATACGAAGCAGCATATATGTGTATAAATATGGACCCACCAGCACCGCCTTCCGAGTGTAGTTGAGCGTTGGCGCCTCCAGGCGCTGTACCACAGGTGCATCATGCATAGGGAAGGCGGCGCAAACGCCCGAGTCGCCAACTGCTGCCCGCACGTGTGGTCCTGCGACGTCGCTGTTGGGTCGAGTTGACCATAGCACCACGCTGCATGGACGGCTCCGGATAGAGGAGTCCAGACCACGTCTGTCGAACGGGGCTGAACTCTTGGTGTGCTGCTGATGTAGGGAAGCCAGGATGTTGCGTTGGCGGCCGAGTGTGAGGCGGTAACCAGCACGGGATAAGAACTGGGCCTTGCTCTGTGAAACGTATATAAACAGACGCTGGAATTCGTCTATCGAAACATGCTTGTAACATTTTCGTGACTTAAATACGGGGTGCTATAAAAGATCAAGAAGGCAAATTTAATGGTTGTTATGATTGACAGGGACGATACGAGGCACGCAGAGGTGAGGCGCTGCAAGACTACCCATCTAAATACACCCGCTGTTAAAAGGAATTCGCTTCGTGCCATAGTGTTGTGCAATGCCACATCATGAGCCCAACCATCAAGATAAGGAAGATATACACAATGTGCGCCTACTCAAGGCCGCAAAGATAAAAAGCTTCTCCACCAATAGAAAAGGTGAACTCGTCAACCCATTGAGTCGTTTTGGAAGCTACTTGCCATCCGCAGTAGACTGCATACAGGTAAGCATAAATCTACAGTTAGCAGCAAAAAAAAAAAAAACAAGCATTTCATGCCTGAGTGGTCATACCAACATGCGAGTCTCCACGTGAATGCTGCTTGCATGTCAACTACTTGAGTGGTTTTTGGGAGCTGATTGACCGTCCACAGTAAAATTCGCCAATGTAAGCTAACATGGACAGCAAGCGGCCAAAAAAAAAATGGCAAGTAGTTAATGTTGAAAGTGACCAAAACGGCATGAGAGTCACCACGGGAATGCTGCTACTGCATGATAAAATGATTTTTAATTTATCACTGCGATTTCTCCAGGCATTGTCCTCGATCAAAGGTGTGAAAAAAGCATCTGGTTCACACAGGCTGCGAATCCTCATACTGCTATTTACAGTGGTAGATTCCACACAACCGAGCCATTTGTTTGAAATAGCGCATAAACAGCCGACTATTTTTTTTTCAATGCGTGCCCTCGCTAATCATAACTATTGGAACTCTTCGCATCCTGATGAACAGGTTAGAAACGCGACCACCGTTGTGAAGACACGAAGTTCAACGACAAAACTTATCTTTAAACCAGACTGTTTTGGCCTTGATATGTTTCAAGGTGAGTGTGACTACACAGGTGATGTTTGCGAGACATTGAATGCTTCTTGAATGAGCCGGTAAATGAAAAACAACACCATGGACTAGATCAAACAGGAGACTAGAAAATGGCGCCTTACCATGGCGGTGTCCAGCATTGTTCCAGAAGAAGCAGATCTCGAGCAGTGCAACGCACGTGCAACTTCTTCTTCAGTAGATGTTGATTCTCGCCGGTGAAATGCGCGTTTCGAAAACCTTCTCTTGAAATCTTGAGTTCGCTGTAAAGTGGTGTATTAGAAAATATTGATGCTCAACCTTAAACAAAGATGCTCACCAAATTTTAAAAATTGTGATATAGCGAAGGTTCTGACTCCCTTACGTTGGCCTTGTTCGCAATGAAACAATGGCTGTAGAAGTGGGGTATAGAAGTTAAATCAACGACGCCAACAAGGCAGCCTAATATACTCGGAAGGCTACCGTCATTGCTGTAAAGCGTAATATCAATAGTTTCAATTCGCAAAAACTTCTAACCCGCTATGGGGGTGTTACGCGTATGGTACAAGGCTGCTACACGCTGCTCGTCATAAAAAATTGCGGCGGCAGCCACCGCATGTTAAATGCGAAGCATTTCTTAGCGAGCTTCGGCTACTTTGAGCGTATCTATCTATCTATCTATCTATCTATCTATCTATCTATCTATCTATCTATCTATCTATCTATCTATCTATCTATCTATCTATCTATCTATCTATCTATCTATCTATCTATCCGCCTACGACTTTTAGTTCTCCTGGCCTTGGTGGGGACAACACGACTGTATGAAGAACATATTTCACGACTCATAACATGAAAATCATCACATGTATATCATGAATGTCATGATTTACATTTCCCGGTCCTGCAGCTCTTGCGGTGGTTTCATTCACATGGCATGTTGCAAAACTGGTATGGTATGGTATTATTGCATGGCGAACACAAGCGACAACCCTAACATGAAAATCATGACATGCGTGTCGTGTACCAACATGACTACACGCCACGCTCATATTGCGTTCACGGCCGTATCGCTGGCGTCACATATACCAAATATGGTATTACAATACGTAAATGAATGGCGAAGGTATGCGACTGGCGCAATTTAATTACGATAAGCATAAGATGCGTGTCATGTAATACCATGACTACATGCAATCCTCATGATGCGATGGTGGCCGTTTGGCTAGCTTCAATTGTACCAAATTTCGTATTCTAGGACGGGAATGGATGGCGAAAATATGATACTGGTGCAAACATGATAAACATGAGATGCGTGTCATGTAACAACATGACTACACGCTACGCTCATGAGTCGCTCGCGGCCGTTTCACTGGCTTCACATGTACTAAACTCGGTATTACGCGACGCGAATGGACGAAATAGGTAAATGACACATCCAAACATGATAATCACGACATGCTTGTCATGTAACAACATGACTACACGTCACAGAGATGATGGGTTTACGGCCTTTTCGATAGGTTCCATATGCCAAATTCGGTATTACGTGACGCCAATGGATGCCGAAAGTATGTGACTGGGGCAAGCATGATAATCATGAAATGCGTGTCATGTGAGAACATGACTACTCGCCACAGTCAAGGCACCAAGATATTTTGACGTTACTTGGTGCGAATGCTCGCCTGCGTTCATTTCGTCGCGTCACGCCTGCGTTGCCATGCCAGGCGCCGGTCCTGCAATATACTCGCAGGCGGGGACAGTGCTGCGTTTCTTTGACGCATGCGCGTTTCAGCGCGATGGCGTCCCTCCGTTATAAAAAAAATGCCGCCATATCCACGAAGTGAATGATGATGAGTGGGCGAAGCTCTGGAGGTAAACCTGGTAAACCATGAATCCTCCGTACATTTTGCCCACTCGATTTTATTGCAACGCTCCCCCTAGCGTACGTCGCCGCACTATATCGAACGATGACACGCGCCATATGTGGCATCATTCCTATTTTATAACACCTCGCATCTTTCATAATCAACTACACGTACCACCGTCTAGTTTATAACATCTTGCATCTTTTGGATGGACGGACGGACGGACGGACGGATGGACGGACGGATGGACGGATGGACGGATGGATGGATGGACGGACGGACGGACGGATGGACGGACGGACGGACGGACGGACGGATGGATGGATGGATGGATGGATGGACGGACGGATGGACGGATGGACGGATGGATATGGCTGTACCCTTTAGATCGGGCGGTGGCTAGCGTAATACTTATAACTGAACGAGAGGTGGCTACATACAGGGGACGCACAACCCACGCCTTAAGGAGCTTCGCTCCTAAAAGAGGTAGACGCAGGGTCGTCTGGGTAACGCATTGGTGTGAAATGCAAGATGTCGCATTTCGCGCGGGTGCCGTCGGGCCGCACTGACGGACGCTGGTCGCGCCTGGCGTCAGACTATAGAGTGCTCGCGTTTTGCTAACGTATAGCGTCGCGGTGCCCAGCGTGCGCACGCGTTAACGCTACGTTGGAGCATATTGGGCCCTTCATGATGCGCTTGGGGCCGTTTCGCTATAGTTACACATATACTAAATTTGGTATCACGTGACGTTAATAGATGACAAAGGTAAACGACACATCCAAACATGATAATCATGACACGGAAGTCATGTACGGCATCAATTACTTCCACCTCGTAACGTTGTGATGATTTCAAAGTTACATATCAGCATTTATCATGGATGCTTCGCATATCATCGATTCCCACTGTACGTGGGATCTGCCAATTTTTTTTTATTACGCAATAGCAGCATTTACGGGGTGACTTGCACGTTGTTTTTGACAATCTTGCCCCTACATGTCGATTTCAGCTTACATTTGCTCTCTATACCAAGGACCGCCAAATCGCTTCCAAGACGATTTGATGTGTTTACGTGTTTGCTATTATAACTTTATATTGGTTTTTATAGCCACACAAAGTGTGCATCTTTCTTATACGCGTGATTGGGCTTCTAATGTGGCTTGCGCAACACTAAGGCGTTAGATTGATTCCTCTTCACGGCAAAAGCATTTACATAGGTAGTTTGCTACCACCTGACCATGAGCCACCTCGTATCGTGCCCTTAGTTCCTAACACCCACTAAACTTATCGCTTTGCTTGTTCAGTGATTGATTTGTGAGGTTTAACGTTGGATATCCACCGTACAATTATGAGACACGCCGTAGTGTAGGGCTCCGTAAATTCAGACCACCTTGAGTTCTTTAACATGTACCCAAATATAAGCACTTGGTCCTACATTTTCGCTTCCATCGAAAATGGAAGCGAAATTCCAGCCTCCGCTGCCGGGATTCAATTCTGCGAATTGCGGGTCAGCAGTCCAGTACTTTAGGCACAAGACCACCATGGCGGAGAGTTTTTCTTCTTCGAAGCACCCAGTTTGCAAAGAAAGATGGTGTTGTATGCATATTTCGCTATATGAATTCCAGTATCCCGTTACACACGTTTCGCACAGCTAAGCCAAGTTCTCCTCCCGCGCTGGTTGCAGCCTATGATTTGGTCGCCGAACCAAGATACCGACCTATCTATATCAGGAGGACGGCGAGAGTTCATCCGCGGTGGAACGAGGTGGCCTGGACTCCGCTATCCGACGCTATAGGCAGCGCAGTGCCATGGACGACTCAAGCCAACTGGGATGACGCAGGACCGCAGGCGCGGAAAGCAGTTGGCGATTCGGGCGTTTTCGGCGCCTTCCTAATGCACGATGCACCTGTAGTACGCAGCATCTGGAGGCACCGACGCTCGACCACGCAGAAGCCGACGCAAATGGTTGCATATTAGATGCGAAGCAGTGCTTCACTCTGTAACACCGTACGTACGTGAATCCGTGTGAACGCGCCGCAACACGCTCCTCGCCACAAGTGTTCGAGCAGTGCCAAGCATAGAGTTTCCTAAAATTAACTAGAGGGCACTCTGGCGCTGCCATCGTTCAGCGACCATGGGAATGATAGATAGTACACACATTTGCCTAGTCTTCGTGCTTGCGGGTGGCGAATCGTACTTGCGGCTTCGTTTATTGGTGGTTATGGTTCTTTTTTAAGAAAGGACCGAACTCTTTGGAACTTCGTGACCTTGTTTGAAAAGGTAAACTTTAAAAAATAAGGTGGTGAAGCACAACTACTAAACATTTGCTGATTTTTTTGTTTCGTGAGAAAACAGCTCCAAGCCACATGAACACAAACGAAGCCAGAAGCAGGCCAGAAGTATGAAGATTAGACAAATGTGTGTACTACCCATCATTCCCATGCTCGCTGAAGCGCCGTGCTTTGCAGCTCCCGTAGACACTAGCACCAGAGTTCCCTCTAGTGTACATTAAGAAACTATCGTGCCAAGTAGGTCACGCCGCAACAGCGCGTTAACGTCCCGCTCCCCTCGCAGTGTGCTCTGACGTCACTCTCTTCCTCGCCTGTGCTCGTGCCTGAGGCGGCAGCCTTGTCTGTTCTTCCGCAACGCTTGCCGCTACCGCCACTCGCTGCGCTACCAGGAACGTCACTCGCTACACCACCGACTCGTTGGTACTGGAAGATTGATCCGGAACCTCTCCAACATGCTCCTGTACCGAGTGTGTTGCCTTTCGCGACTACAACCTCGTGGTCCTTGCGCTGTACCTCGTTCCCAACATGCCATAGGAATAGGTTAGGCGCTGTTGTGAGGAGACGCTGACTGATTGAGGCGAAACGTGTCGACGAGTGCCTCCTAAAGGCGTACTGACACAAAATCGCATGGCCGAAGTAGCCTGAGAAATCAATTCCCCTAAGCAAGCGTATATCATCTCTGCAAAATATCAACGGCGAATATAATTTGGAAAGTATTTTAAATGATTTATGAGGCTTACGTGAGCAATCGACTCCTTCGCGATATTGCATCCCTCGAAGGGGACTCTTTGAGAACCCTCTATTTCCCTCCCATCACCACGCTGCAGTCAATAAAAAGGGTTAAGACGATGTCCTAGCCACCATATTTTTTTAGCCACGTATGTTACTGAAATTGCTGGTCGCGAGTGCATGGCTGTGGCGCACGCTGTGAAAGTTTTGTGTTAGGTGCAGTCCCTTTTGTTATTCAAAAGTATTTCTTTATGCGGGTCATGCGGAAGTGTGTCACAGTTTAGTGTGCTGATGCGATCGAGAGTTGCGCGCAAAAGGTGGTGGTACTTGCACCCAGTGGCTTTTCGTTTTTTGAGCTCTCTCAAACCGGAACTGCTCTATAATGAGGGGCTTGTAATTAATGATCTGTTTCGTTTCGCAGTAAACGATGTGTCGTGTTATGAAAAACAGGCACCAAGCAACATGATGTCATAGTTTTTGTGTCATTACACCTTTAAGGCCTTACCCCAGGTCCCCGTTACAGCATGTGTCTTTTTTTGATGCGTCGCCACTCCCGCTCCCCAAGAGAGTTGGGGTGCGTGGCTACGTGTCGTTGCGCGCCCTCTCTATCTATAGGGAGAGGGCTGAGTGACGCGTAAAGAAAGCCACGCGTTTACGCACTACAACGTCTACGTATGGTCAGACCTTTGTAGACGCAGGAGACTTCAAAGTCACCAGGAATTAGACATGGTACAAAAATACTCTTCTTTCCTTTTCTGTGTTCCTAAAAATTGTAAATGTTATATTTATTCTGTATGGCCTTATTGATAGTTTGGGCAAGGTATTGGTGTGCAGTATGTCACTATACAAAAGAATGAAATCGGTCAGGAAGTGTCACATCTCCTTCTCTACCACTTGTTGTCTTTTTAACGCGCGATAAATACTTGCATTTTATTTAGTGCGCAAACATGCCACTTGCTAAGGCACCTGTGTCATAGCCGGAAATAAATAAACGTAGGCAAGGGTTCACTTACGTACAGAGTATGCCGACCCGGTTGATGGACATATGTGGACTCGAACATGAAGTGGATAGTGGTGGGTCCAGTAAAGATAGCCAATGCAGGACGGACTATTGAAACCTTACATCAATTTTTAGTAGTTATGGCCTCCCCGAACCGTGACATTCAATAATGAAACTTAGTTTACTAGTGCGCACAATCAGTCATTCATGAACGAAAACGGAATACGCCACCTTCGCATTACACCTTATCATCCGCATTTCTACGGTTGATCAGAAAGGGAACTGGACGACTAAACTGGGACTGCACAAGAACGCTAGTAGTACACGCACTGAAAGGTCAATTAGACCGAATTCTGCAGCAGTATAACTACCCACCACTGCCAAGTGGGAAAACACCAGCCTTCACGATGCTCGCTTTTGAGTCTCGTTGCAATTGGTGCCATTGTTTCACGCCACCCATTTTCTAACGGAGATACTGAAAAGCTGGGATGCTCTGATATAGTAACTACAGGACGAAATTCAGGTGTGAGGATGGCATTGTGCAGGCCCTTGACGGCCACCGCATGGCTTCCATCAAGGCCGCCGACAGCGAACATCATCGTTAGCAACTGAGAAGCTGCTCGGAGCAAGAAAAACATTTTGTGACTTGCGCCGTGGAAGAGGACGTCAAACATGAGCCTGGTGCTGAGGCAACGCAGACAGAAGCTGGCTAGACTGGGGCACCGGTGGCCTTAAGCTGATCCCACAGCCGACTCGACAATTGTTAGCATTTACCGTCCCGAACCCACGTGATAATAACAGATGCCGTTGTGGAGGCCGTCGAGAATTTCAACCATTGGGCATCTTCAACTTGCACCTCAGTTTCATTGCTTGTTGAATTCCTGTATGTACTGGCACATACCCATTTTGGGTGCTATGCCATGAAATCTAGTAGTAGCCTACATGTGATACACTGAATGACAGGGTAAGTGGACGGGCTGCAGTCATTTTTGTCTTCGTTGAAAAAAGCGGAGGCCGCCACCGAGACTTTTCATGAAGACCAGTGGGCCAGCAGCCCACTAGCATACGTATAACGCCATCGTAACGGGTCGCAAGTTCTTTCTAATCCAAACTATTGATATCACGCTCTACCGAAATGACGGTAGCCTTCCGAGTATGTTAGGCTGCCTTGTTGGCACCCTCAATTTGAACTTGCAACCGCACTTCTACTGCATTGTTTCATTGTGAACAAGGCCGCCGCAGGAGAGTCGAAGCCTTCGCTATTTCACTATTTTTAAATTTTGTAACCATCTTTGTTTAAAATTGAGCGTGTATATTCCCGAACACACGAATTAAGCTGGAACTCATGATTTCAAGACAAGGTTGTCGAAACGGGCATTTCACGTGCGAGAATCACCTTCCACTGAAGAAGAAGTTGCACGTGCGTGTCACTCCTGGAGATCTGCTCGAGATATAGAAAGGCATGTTTGCACAAAGAAATAGAAAAATTATCATTGCATAAAGTCAGAGACTTCGTACATCTAAGATATTGCGGGAACAAACAGTGCTGTGTATCTCGGCAGTTAGAAATTAGAATCACCAGATTACGATGCAGAATTCCGCATCTGAATTACTACCTACATAAAGCTGGACTAACAGCATCTCCCTTGTGTCTCTTTTGCAAGGAATCGGAATAAATAGATCATTTCTTTTTATCCTGTCAACGTTATGCTTATCAAAGGAAAATATACCTGGTCGAACCAATTGAGAAGCTAGGTTTAAAATAAACGTGGAACTAATTTTATCCTTCGGAGGGATTACATTAAGTTATAGCCGCAGGGAAGTTTTCTCTGCTATGTGCGAGCACATAAGGGCAACAAAGAGGTTACCCTGTTAGTCAATTGTTATTATCTACGGCTACGAGACTACCTGAATGCCTGACTTAGCACACTTGATGATCCTGCCGCCCGGTTCTTGGCCAATCCCCCTTTGTGGGCGAGTGCCAGCAAAGCTGAAGGTTCATCATCATCATCATCATCAATGCTGGACACCGCCTCGGTAAGACGCCATTTTCTAGTCTCCTGTTTTAGCTAGTCGACACTGTTGCTTTCTCATTTAACTGCGCATTCTTGAAGCGTTCAATGCCTTGCAAATCTCCCCTGAGTAGTCACACTCACCTTGAAACATATTGAGACCAAAACAATTCAGTTTAAACATGAATTGTGTCATCGAACTTCGTGTCTTCACAACGGTAGTCGCGTTTCTAACCTGTTCATCAGAATCCACAGGAGTTCCAGTGTTTATGAGTAGCGAGGGCGTGCATTGAAAAAAAAAAAGCCAGCTGTTTATGCGCTTATTCAAACGGGCGGTTAATTGTGTGGAATCTACCGCTGAAAAGCACAGTATGTAGATTCGCAGCCTGTGTGACCCACATGCTTTCCTCGCAAACGACCGTGCGGGAAGCATTTGCAGCGATAAATAAATAGCATTGTATTATGCAGTAGCAGCATTTATGTGGTGACCCTCATGTCGTTTTGGTCATTTTGGGCATGGACTCCTTGCCAATTTTTTTTATTGGCCGCTACCCGTCCATTCTAGCTTACATTTGAGCATTGTACTGTGGATGGCCAATTAGCTCTAAAAACCACTCAATGAGTTGACATGCAGTAGCAGCTGTGGTGACTCGCATATCGGTTTGACCACTTACGCGTGAAATCCTTGACGGTTTTTTTTTTGCTGCTAACTTTTTATTTAAGCTTACCTTTGCGCATTCCTCCACGGGTTGCAAGTATATAGCTTACAAAATGACTCAATCAGATGAGGTGTTCGCAATTTCTATAAGTCGAGAAAGATTGCGGTTTTCAGTTCATGTGAATATCTTTCTTATCTTGATGGTTAGGCTTTGAATGTGGCATTAAACAACTTGACGGCACGATGCAGATTCCTCTTCACAGCAGATGCATTTAGATGGGTAGATTTCTAGCCGCCTTAGCTGCGTACCTCGTATTGTGCCTGTCGTTCATATATCACGACCATTAAATGTGCCTTCTTGCACCTTTATAGAACCTAGTTTCCACGCAAGCCCCGAAGATGGTACAAGCATGTTTCGATAGACGAATTCCAACGTCTGTTTATATACGTTTCACAGAGCAAGGCCCGGTTCTTATCTCGTGCTGGTTGCCAACTAACACTCGGCCACCAACGCAATATCCTGGCTTCCCTACATCAGCAGCACACCAGGAGTTCAACCCCGATCAAAAGAGGTGGTCTGAACTCCTCTATCCGAAGCCTTCCACGCAGCCTGGTGCTACGGTCAACTCGACCCAACAGTGACTACGCAGGACCACACTTGCGGGCAGCAGTTGGCGACTCGGGCGTTGGCGCCGCCTTCCCGATGCATGATGCACCTGTGGTAGAGCGCCTGGAAGCGCGGACGCTCAACTACACTAAGAAGACGGCACTGGTGGGTGCATATTTATACACATATATGCTGCGTAGAACCGAACGACCTACTAGACGTGGTAGAATAGCTGTTGGCGTATACAGTAAAACAACGTGGCTAATTTCTCTCTTTAGGAATTGTTATAACAAGAAAGGGAAGCCTGTCTTCACAAAGGCAGTTGAGCGTTTATTGTGCATCGTTTGGCCACAAAGGAAAAGGAATGATTGCTACAGCTAGAAATTGAAAATTCAAGCTAAGAACGACAACTACCTCGAAACTTTTAGCACACACCTCAAGCCGAAAGCACTTACGAAACGAGGATACACAACTCGTGTGCGGGCTTATGACTGTTACAGATCGACTTTCGAAGCGTCCTGTTCAACCAGAAAAAAAAGATGCACCACACAAACGCACAAGTATAAACTGCACAAGTGCGAACAGTCACAGTCCTCACTTCTATGTGTGTGAGAAGCGTGCTCGGTTTTAAAGCGTGGCAGCAGAAGGGAGCGAAGTGGCTTTTTCGCTCTCCCAAACCACGAGTCTGATAACCTTGCGCGCAGGAGAGACTGCGCTGTGTGGAGGCGGCACTTAAAGAAACGCTAGAGCTGACGACCTTGCGAGCGCGCCCAATGCGAAGCGATCGCACCAACTCGCTACTGACGACAATAGCGCGATGAAGTCAGAGCTCTGAGGACCGACATACGGTATATGTTGTGTAAAAATGGCTTGTCATTGGCATGTTTGACAACGTACGTTTCGTTGCCTAGTGAATAGCGGCGCACGTTGCAGATAGTGAGGTCGCTGAATCGACGCATCACGACGGAAAAATTCCGTGTTGTTTCTTTTCTATGGAATCTGTTAGAGTATATTTTAAAACATTTTTTTTTTACCTGACGGAAATACGTAAGCCGCGCCTTAATTAACCCCGGCATAAAACATTTTTGTGTTAAAAAAAAAAGAACGCCCTTTTTCTGTCCCAGCGCAATATTCAGCATCAATCTTGCTTGTGTTGCATTACCAACGCGTGCCTCGAATTTCCTAGTCGCGAATAGCATGTGCATTATCTGGATTCGAGACGTTAAACCCCACATATATGCCCCGCCGCGGTGGTCTAGTGGCTGAGGTACTCGGCTGCTGACCCGCAGGTCGCAGGATCGAATCCCGGCTGCGGCGGCTGCATTTCCGATGGAGGCGGAAATGTTGTAGGCCCGTGTGCTCAGATTTGGGTGCACGTTAAAGAACCCCAGGTGGTCAAAATTTCCGGAGCCCTCCACTACGGCGTCTCTCATAGTCATATGGTGGTTTTTGGACGTTAAACCCCACATATCAATCAATTAAACCCCACATATCACTCGTGCGCATTATCGAGGTGACAGTAGTATCTATGATGGAAAAGGTGTGTCTAGTTTTCAAAATGCAAGCAAGCCAGATGACGGGTATTATTGTAGTTATGTAGTAATATCTAGGGCGGAATTGGGTGCAGGTTAAGGAACCCCAGGTAGTCCAAATTTCCGGAGCCCTCCACTACGGCGTCTCTCCTAATCATGAGGGGGTTTTGGGACGTTAAACACCACGAATCAATCATTATAACGGGGTGATAAGAACATCATCTGGGGCTTTAGATACTTCCTGAAACCTTTTATATGATTATAAGAAACGGAGTAGTGAAGGGCTCCAGAAATTCTGACAATACGGTGTTCTTCTTTGCGTTTTGACATCGCACAGTACAACGGCCCCTGACACATTCTTCGACCGAAATGCGTCTACAATCGCATATTTTGAATCCACGACCTATGGGTCAGCAGCCAGATAATGAATGTTGTGGGTTAAAAAGGCGTTTTTGATCACACCACTTTTTAGAGTTTATTGCGATATATGCGTAACTTCAGAAATGAAACATAGAGCGATAAAATTGTGTTCACTAGGATCTCTGTGGGACAAAGGGCAAATTCGCGCTGTTTATTTATGCGTGAAAACGCCCTTCGGGCTCCATTTCGTCAAATAAATTCGTTAATAAATAGTAAGTATGTTCTTGTTTCGGAACTCTTCCTTGTGAACATCATTTTTTTTTGCGCCCCTTTTAGTTTCTAGACTTGACTTTTTGGGAATGTACGAGGTGTGTTAGTAAACGTCTCTTGCATTTTAAGAAATGGCTTATTTTTCACGCAAGTATTAACATCTCGAATATTGTATATAAAAAACGAGACAGGCCTTTCATAGAACACAGCATCTGCCTTCATGTCAAAGGTTCGTTGAGAATTGAAACGTTGTTAGAATAGTCAGTCGCATATTGAGCTCGGCAGCACACTCCTAGAATATTCTATTTCCTCTCGCTCTTATATTTCTGTATTTTTTGTGTGTCTCTTTGTTTTCATTGCACGTATTGCGTGCCGGAATCATCATGAATCAGGTGTCGGTGTCCTTGAGCGACCAAACGTTTGCGCCAGTTGGTTAGACAGCATTACATTCGATGACAAACGAAACATGAACGCCTACAGCTTTCTAACGACTGCTTGTTTTTAAACTAGCGAAAATTTTAACTAATTCATTAGTTTTAGTACGTGTGTTCTCGCTAATATGCAGTGCAATTTCATAACTTCTGCGAGTGTTTTACACGACAGCGTTAAAGAGCTCGTTTCGCAGATATTCCAGCGTCAGCGCCATTGGTTGGCAGCGATGAATCATCGTATGCACGGCCGAAAAAATGAGGAACAATAGAAACAAAATGAGTGATGAAAAACCCTTGATAAGAAAGGACTCGAACCCGGGTCGTCAGCGTGGAGTGCGGATGTTTGAACCCACGGCCATGCGTGTGCTTGGAAATGCGGTGAAAGGAACTTCCTCTGCTTGGAAATGCAGTGAAATTAATTTTGATGAACTAAAAACACAAGCGTCCTGTATATATGCATCACAATACGACACAAAATATTGCAATAATGAAGCACCCATTACCAGCATGTGTCAGAACATTGATCATAATTGCTTCGTGGTTTAAAGCTATTCACCCACTAGAAAAGGCACACACGCAGCTGCGCCTATTTCCTTAAGGCCATATGGTGGGTGCATATCAAGTTAGTAAAGGTTTCGTGCGCTACGTATATGAAGTATTCGGACTAGGAACTGGATACTGCAGTCGCGCTACACTCTCAATGTCGCAATTACGGAGCACAATCATTTTTTTCCTCTGTGTTGTTCGCAGTGCCGGTTTCTTTGCCTTTGATTATCGTGCTCATTGTGGGTTGGTTGGTTGCGAAACTTTATTGTAGTCCTGCAAGGCCCGAGTCAGCACGCAGCGGGCCACTCCAATGTCGGGACCATTAGGCCAAGCCTATCGGCCGCTCCGCGGGCCTGCTGGACGGCCCAAAGTTAGGTCGGCGAGGAATTAGCTGCGTTAGGGCCGCCTTCCACATGACCGATGTACTGTTGCGGTTAGTGTGCATTGTTTTGCACTGCCAGAGCATGTGCGCCAGCGTGGACACATCCCCACATGCGGGGCAAGCGTCATTGGGAAACACGTCAGGATAAATAGCGTGAAGAGATCTCAGGTTAGGGTACATTCGGTCTGCTGTGGCCTGAGCGTAAGGGCCTGTGGCCTAATAAGTTTTGGATGAGGGAGTGGATATAGTCTTCGTGCGAGGTGAAAATGTTTGGTTATTTCGTTGTACATGGCAGGTGCGTCCCTGTTTTCCGCAACGGCGTTGGCCCCGAATCGTTGCCCGAATCCGGCGCGGTCGGTTAGCGCGCGCACGGCCTCATGGGCAGACTCGTTGAGGTTGGGGGGAGCACCTTGGACCTGTCTAACATGTGCAGGAAACCA
The DNA here is from genome assembly GCF_013339725.1 of Rhipicephalus microplus. Lineage (NCBI taxonomy): Eukaryota > Metazoa > Arthropoda > Arachnida > Ixodida > Ixodidae > Rhipicephalus > Rhipicephalus microplus. The sequence continues at coordinate 1,764,378 of NC_051169.1, read as the reverse complement.
GATCAGTACGTGGTGCTTGATACCATCACGGCCACCTCTCTGGAGCACGCGTAGGGCTTTCTTAGAGATTACACCGTGCTCTAAAGCGCGAATAGTTGACCTAGAGTCACTATATATGACCTCTCTTTCACCTTCCAGGTTGGCAAGAGTGATGGCCACTTGCTCGGCAATCGTCGGATCATCAGTGTGAACCGATGCACAGTTGGTGATTTGCTGTTTGGAATCGACGATGACTGCGGAGAAGGCGCGGCTCCCACGGTATGCTGCCGCGTCGACAAAGCTCACGCCGTGCTCCTCACTTTGAATCTGCTTGAGAAGAGTGGCAGCTCTAGCCCGTCGCCTACCACGATTGTGCTCAGGATGGACACTCCTCGGTATCGGTGCCACTATGATGAGGTCACGAATCTCACGGGGCACCTGTCTCATCTTCTCGTCCACTTCAGCCGGAGAGTGACCGAGCTCTCGCAATATATGTCTGCCGGTCTGGGAGCTCGCAAGGTGCGCGAGCTAGGACCCGCTACTGCGCTTCGGCAATATCCTCCAACGTATTGTGTACTCCGAGCTGGAGCAGGCGCTCGGTATCCAAGCGGGCCCTCAGTATCCTGATCGGGATACCGAGGGCCCGCTTGGTAATCTTTCTGAGCAAGACGTTGATCTTGTCACGCTCGGCACGCTGCCAATTGTGCATGGACGTGACATATTAGAAGAGGCAGAGCACAAAGGCATTGACCAGGTGGATTAGGTTGTCCTCCTTGAGGCCTTGGTAGCGGTTGGCCACCCACCAAACCAGCCTAACCACATTATCCGTCTTGGCGGCGAGCTGTAGTGTAGTCTTGCCGTTGGAACCATTGGACTTGATGGTCATGCCAAGGACCCGAATAGAGTCGACTCAGGGTATTGTGCCGCCATCTCCGGCATAGAATTTAATGTCACTCTTTGAGATCGGCTGCCAGTTTTTGGGCTTTTGCCCTCGCCTAGTTGGTTGGTATGGGAGGAGCTCGGACTTGTTTGGGGAACACCTCAGGCCTCCTGCAAAGAGCGTTCGACTTGCCCGTCATTGCCACTATTGCACCAAATGGTAATATCGTCCGCGTAAATTGTGTGGTTAATACCTTCGATACATGAGAGCCTCTTGGACAACCCGACCATGACAAGGTTGAACAGGGCGGGCGATATCACTGACCCCTGTGGCGTTCCGCGTGAGCCCAGCTTGATCGCCTTGGAGACAAAGTCTCCCACTCTGAAAGTGGCTCTCCTACGGGTCAAGAACGATTTGACATATTCGTAGAATCTGACTCCAAGGCCGAGCTCAGCAATCGACCTGTCAACACGAAAAAGTGAGTAACACTGTCGAAGGCTTTCTCTAAGTCGAGGCCGAGAATGGCCCGCGTGTCTCGAGTTGTAGTCGATGACTTGGTGCTTGAGCAGCTTCATACCGCCTTGCGTCGAAAGCTTGGCCTGAAAACCAATCATGGTGTGCGGGCAGAGCCCATTGGCTTTCAGGTATCGAGTCAACCTGTTGAGTACCACGTGCTGTTGAGTACCACGTGAGTACCTTCCCCTGTTGAGTACCACGTGAGTACCTTCCCCACGCAGGATGTGAGCGATATAGGGCGCATGTTGTCCAAGTTGGGTGGCCTCCCCGGCTTGGAATTGAGCATGGTGCGTGCGACCTTCCACGCTTCGGGGACCTCGCCGCTCTTCCATGCGTCGTTGATAACTTTGACGAGGTAGTCAATTGACCGTTCAGTCCAGGTTGCGCAGGGCCTTATTAGTTATGCCGTCGGGGCCCGCGGCAGACCTTCCGTTCAGCCCGTGGAGCGCCTTCCGATCCTCTTCGTGGCATATCTCGGCGTCCAGTTTAGTGTTTGCTCGTCCCGAGTACTTGGGGTACGTTGTTGTGGGGTTAGAGTCGACAGGGAGGTCTCTTGCACCAGCTGCCTCAAAACCTCCTCTTTGAAGAGGACTGCTTGGCTTCGTGCATGGCTTGCCGCTAGTACGTTCCACTGGTTAGTTTTGGTGTTTGTCTCGCTGAGCAGGTGCTTGAACAGGTTCAATGTCTTGCCAATACGCATCTGGCCGTCTACCGAGTTGCACATCTCGTCCCACTGCTGCTTGGAGAGGACGCGGCAGTGCTCCTCGATGGTCTTGATTAGGTCAGAGATTTTCTTGCGCAGCCTGCGATTGAGGCGCTGGCCTTTCCAGCGGGCGAGAAGTGCCTGCTTGGCCTCGAGCAGGTGGGCAAGGCAGCTGTCCATTTTTTCAACCGGAAGGTCAGTACTAATATTATTCGTGGTACTTGTGACGTCCTCTCTGAGCTGGCTAATCCACTGCTCGAGGCTTGGCCTGGGTGCAGGTAGCGGTCGGTCGTTGCGGACTTTGCGAAACTGGTTCCAGTTTGTCCAAGAAAACTCCCTTGTCCTCTTTCGGACCACTAAGAACTGCGTCACCAGGACGTAATGGTCGCTACCTAAGTCAATGTTCGAGTTGGCCCACTGTACATTGGGGAGATTCTTGACAAAGGTCAAGTCGGGAGTCGAGTCTCTGCAGGATGAGGCGCCCAACCGAGTTGGAAAGGCGTTTTCGGTGATTAGAGTCAGGTACATACCAGTCGCGTTCTGCCACAGTTTCCGCGCCCATGCTGGTATTGTACGGGTAGCCCTAAGTGTGGTGCGGAGCAACAAAATCGCCCGCCAGAACCATGGGGTTGGGACCCGCCACGTTGACTGCCTTCTCTATGAGGGCCCTGAAGCGCTGTCGTCGGTCCTTAGGGCTACTGTACACGTTGAGAAAAAAGATGCTGCTTCGGTCCGAGCTGCGCGGCAGAATCTTGGTCATGACATATTCGGCGCTGCTGGTGGCAATTTCGAGGTCGTGAGAGATGTGTGTGAGCTTGTTACTGACCAAGGTGCAGACGCCCCGGCCATCAGAATAGCGCGAGACGGGCTGGTAACCAGTCAGTGTGACGTTTAGGGTTCATGTTTACTGAAGCAGAATGACGAGAGGTTTTCGCTAGAGGATCAAATGTACTGCTGCAAGGACGCCTTTTTACTGGTGAAGCCCCTGCAGTTCCATTGCCAAATGAGAAACGTCTCATATGGCTTGGCCATCTTGGTACTTTTGTGGGTTGGTGCTGCCCACAAATTGGCTAAGAATAGCGTGGACGATAGGGCCCGTAGCGCCGGGCTGTGGTTGTACGACGGCGGGTGAGGTCAGGGCAGGTTTCACTACGCTTTTGGGAAAGGACTCTACCTTGAATACTCGGTCGTTTTGCGCGGCCAGGTGATCTTCAGTTGGGTGAACTTCTCCCCGAGCTTGTTGATGCTTTCATTGAGCGTGGATAGCGTCTCTCAAAGCTCATACCTGCCTCGAATCAATACACCTTTCTGTTCGTAGGCGACGGCCCTCTTCTTGGGAGCACTTTGACTGTCACTGCTGCTGTCGCCGGCTTCAGTGCTGTGCACTTCCATGGGTAGGGGCATTGTATCGGCGACGCCGGCTGGCGGCAGGTTTGCGGTGGTGGGTTTTTCTTCTTAATCTCGGCAATTTCGGACATAGGCCTGTTTATGGTTTCCCTCATCGCAGGCTTCTCGAGTTTCAGCTGGGAAATCTCGCGCGCTCTCCGCGAGGTCTGGGAGTGACCCCGATATTACCTCAGCAGGCCCTCCTGGGACTGTGTCGGCCCAGGTTACAGAGCCCGACTTCTTGCTTCTCGCTGACACCCCGCTAGGCTGCTGTTGACGCAAGGTAGACCTGGATCGAGACCTGGAGCGGCTCCCAGACCTGTAGCGCCGCACTCCTCCTCGGGACTGGGAGCGGACTGGGAAACGGCCCCTGGAATGGGACCGTGAACGTCGCCTGGAACGGCCCCCGAAACCGCGTGACTGCTGGAAGTCCTGCCCATCCGTAGGGATGATGATGGTGCCGTGGCTTGGCCTTGATCGGTGGCGCGAGACTTTTCCCAGCGCTCTCGTCGCACGACATACGGGATCTGGAATCTTTGCCTACAGTCCTTGTCAGCCATGAGGTGCTGCCCATCGCACAGCCTGCACTGGGGGGTACACTTGTGTTCTGCGTTAGGATTTAAAGCTCCGTAGCCCCGACATACGACGTCGCCTGGGCTGGGACACACATCAGCACGGTGACCGGGCCGACCGCAAGCGTAGCAAATGTCTATTTTCTTGTGATAAAGTGAACATTGCACAAGGGTAAAGCTGTAGCGTACAAAGTTTGGGACTCTATGACCGTCGAAGGCGACGATTACCGTACCGGTGTTGCCTAAGCGCTTGGCTGCCAGGGCGAGCAGATTTCTTTCATTTACGATCTTGTTGTCAATACCATTCGGGCCGTCGACGGGTGGAATACCGTCGGATCACGCCTTTGCACGTGGAATGAGGGGCGGTCTCGTAGGCACGGACCTCGTATGCTCGGCCCATGACGACGAACTGCCGAACTTTGACGTAGTGGTTGGCATTTTCGCTTCTAGGTGTGCTGAGAACCATAATATTCTGCTGCACGTTGGGGCATAGCGTGTCGCCCCGCAAATATTCGGCGCAGATGCTTATGGCTGCCAGGATGGCATCAGCCACCACGGTGCAGCCAGTCTTGACAACATTGAGGCCCTCGCGGGGCCGAATCACGATCTTGGTACCCTCCCTGGGGAGCTGGGGCCTGCGGCCCTCGCGAATGATCCTAGCCTTGATGTTATTGCCACTGTTGCGGCCTCGCGGGGCCTCGGCCGTTGAGAGTAGCAGGACTAGGATTAGCGCCTGCCGAGCTCGCGCCAGCTCTTCTGGCGCCACCAGACTGCAAAGCGCGGTCTTTTGTTACCTCTTCGGGGGTGATGTCCTCCCCCACTACCTGATATTCCATTTTTCTGGAACTAAGCTCTTAGAATAGCGAAAAGGGCACCCGGGAACGGTGATGCGGCTGGCGTCGCGCAGGCGTGGGCTTACCTCGTTAAGCTTAGCCCAAGCGGCGGCTGGCTCCGGAGAAAAAAACGTTCCAAAACGTCGAAATATTCTACTCACGCAGCAAGTTTTGGCATCAAAATAGTGCTGGCCCTCTCACTTATGCGACACAAACAAAGCTGAACGCGTACTCGAAAAATTCACATGAAGATTATTGTAGAAAGCAGGAGCCGCTCGAAGATCTTATAAACAACACGGACGCCGCGCCACGTCTCCTAATTGTCGGTTGGCAGAAAAAACAGAGTTCACTTAAGCGACTCATTAGTCCTTTATTATGCAATTAAGTTTTCGATCATGATGCCTGTGCGCTTTAACGCCATAACTTGATTGATTGATTGATTTATTGATTGATTGATTGATATGTGGAGCTTAACGTCCCAAAACCACCATAAGATTATGGGAGACGCCGTAGCGGAGGACTCCGGAAATTTCGACCACCTGGAGTTTCTTAAGGTGCACCGAAATCTCAGCACACGGGCCTACAACGTTTCCGAATCCATCGGAAATGCTACCGCCGCAGCCGTGATTTGATCCCGCGTACTGCGGGTCAGCAGCCAAGTACCTTAGCAAATAGACCACCGCGGCGGGGCAACGCCATAATTTGCTGTTAAATTAATTGCGGTAAGAAGCGAAGAAACTCGCCCCCCGTTTTTTTACATTGCTCTCGCTTCGCGTCAATTGTTATTCCGGTGGCATATCTGCGTGAGTAGCCGCGATTATAAACATGAGTTGTCATAAAGCAAGTAGTAATGCTGAAGATAAGTAGTACGACCGTAGGTCGGAAGAAGACGCGGAGATCAGTTATACTCACTAAATAAATGTATTTTCTCTTTCAAGCTCACTGGCATGCACACTCGCACAAATTTTTCTCAACTGCGCTCACAGGGACTTTGCTTCATAATTTTTCCTAAATTGGACTCACTCTCTCACCGACATTTCTGTAAAAAGTGAACTCACTAGCTTATACAACTGCACCAAATTATTCTTCCAGTGACTCTCTGAGGTTGGAATTCACGATGCGATGTGAGTAGGAGTCAGTTGACTCGCTAGTCTGCTGTCCTTCAATGCTCACTCTGGCGGCGTTTCGCGCAGGGCCCCGTTCTTCTTCGTGCATCGCCAACGCTCCAAGCCCTGCACATGATGGCCACGCCACTTGCGGTAGCCCCCTATACGCCTTGGACGGGAAAAGCGGCCGCAGGGTGAGATGACGTCGGCGGCGTCTCAGATATTGACGACTGGGATGACGAAGGCGCTGAAGTCGGTGTGAGAGTCCACCGATGCCAGCCACCGGCCGGTGCCTTTAGCGGCGTCTTAATGTTTTGGTAATTGTTATACCTTAAAGTTTGTTCAATTTTGTTCCTATTAACTGCAATTCAGAAAATTTTCTTCACGACAGAAATAAAGAAATAGCATGCGAACTGTGTTTCGCTGTTTTCTTTTTTCGATGGGTTTATTTGAGGAGCTTCGTTAAACAAGGGCAGAATGACCCTCAATAGCGAATTGCAGATATGAAGCTCAGAGAAAATAAAAACTGCTTAATCTGTTGTGAATTTCACTTCGAATGTGGAGACTTCAAGATCCTTCAATAAAGCTAGTGTAGCGAAGCACTAGAGAAAATTGTCATCGAAAAGTCGCACACTGTGCCATACTAAATGTCAGCTGCTGATGATATTAAAAGAGCAAAAGCGCCAAGTTGGGTGTCTGCAAAATCTCCTAAGAAACACTAGCGTTTACTTCGTAAGTTCGCTAAGGGCAATCGCATTTTTTTTTCATTGCAAGCAGTTAGAAATGAACGATATACAGTGACGCAGAATCGAGCACTATAGATGTGAAAAGCAATAAAAGTTTCACGCCGTTTCTTACGCATTGTTCGCCATAAGTGACTCGAAGGTGAAATAGTTTTGTTGTGGGTCTATTGTTATAATGATTACCATTAACATTGGAGCATAACAGCTTTGTTGATGCTGAGGGTATACGACGATTGTCATATGCTATGGCTCGGCCGTCTGCAGTAGGTGCCTGGTTTTCTACCACGCTCATGTTTCTCAGTTACTTGACGTGACGGCTGGTGCGATTCTATGCTTTCGCCACGCAATAATAATTACGGAACACTTATTTGCGTAGTGTAAGCACTTTTGGTTTCTATTGGCGTATCTATACATCTCTAGCCGCCTACATCTGAGTGCTCTCGTGATCACCCCCTTAACTTGGCGTGAACTAACATTAGTATGGGAGGGTAAGATTGTATGACGAAGTTCACGCACTGGTCGACACATGAAACTTCTCACAATCCCGTTGCGTACGTCATTAAACATCGAAGCGGAGGTCCAGATAAATGGTGCGCTGGCGTGCATATCATAAGCAGCCTTCATTGGCGTACTGCGGGGACGAGAAACGCCTGACTATAGATTGCAGTGTCATGTGGGTAATTCTTGCATTGTCAAAAAAGCTATCAGACACGCGTGCACCAATGTACACACGAACACATGCACTCACTTGCTAAATGTGACGTCTTTCTTACGTATACTACAGAAGATGAAACACGAGGGCGAAAGTTGTTGTGCCAAGTTCATTTCTTGAAATTCACCAACCCCGAAAGGGTTGTCATGGTTTCAGCTACTCGCCCATCTTCCAGTCGCAAATTCATTCCGCAAGCTCTTCGGTAGTTCCATGTAACTTCAAAATTTCCCTGCATACATGCACACGTCTTGTGTGAGCGGTGCGATTGGATCACTGGCCAGGTAACATGACGATATAAGAACGCCAAAGATTGTTGAAAGAAAGAAAAAGGTGAGTCTCTTGCACTTCGTTGTTAAAATTGTTGAGGGGTAAGGGCTTCGCATCATTGCCTTGAATTCATTCCTCGAGCTGCCTTACCTTTAGGACTGTATTGACCTCTTTCGAGGAACGTTCTCAAAAATGAAATGAGGTACTTAGTCCCTACGGGCGGTTAAGCATGAAACCCACCGTTCCGTCCCTCACCAGGACGTGTTTGGCACTCGGACCTTTAACGGTTGCTGTGTTGCTGACATTCGTATATTCAAGGATAAGCACTTTCACACCCTGACTGAATTTTGGGTGCACTTTCACTGTTTATGCATGTGGCATAATTTGAAGAAACGTGGCTACTTAAATAGCATTTTTCAGCGATTACGCGGAATAAATGAGCTACCACTGAACAGCTTCATGCCATTTTGGCAGTGTCCGCTTCAATGGATCTGTGGCTATGGTGCTCGGTTGTTGACCAGAAGGTCGCTGGTTCGATTGTGGTTTCGAAGGTCGAATTTTTGTGTAGGTGAAATCGCAGAAGTCCGGGTAATGTGTGAGGTCAGTGCACGTTTAGGAACACCAGAAGGTCGGAATAACCGAAGCCCTTCATTCATTCATTCATTAATTCATTCATTCATTCATTTTTATTTCCTTAAGGACCCCTTTGGGGGGTATTACATAAGGGGTGCATACACAGAAAAATAGAACATTTGAACGTTTGTTTTCGCAGCACAGGTGATTTGTAACATTTGTCGTGAAGGATGATGGGCAGGTGGTTGAAGCAATAGAGCAGGGAAGTTCGTTCCAATCCTTGACGGAGCGAGGAAAAAAAGAAGTGGAACAAGTGGCAGTTCTGTTGCGATAACAGGACACTTGAAGTGAATGGCTTGTGCGGTGTGAAATGTATGTCGGGGGAGGATGTAAGGAGCTGCATTGAGAGAAGAATGAAAAAAAAATTATTAAAGTGAGAAAGGGTGGCAATACGGCGGTGAACAGAGAAGGGTGATGAACCGGATTGTTCTTTCAAAGATGAAATGCTGATGTCGTATGAGTACTGGGAGTGAATGAATCGAACGGCACGATTTCGGACAGATTCGAGGTCGTTAATGAGTTATGTTTGGGGCGGGTTCCATATGGGGGAGGCATATTCGAGTTTCGATCTGATGAGGGACTGATATGCCAGTAACTTCACATCTTTTGGTGCATGACGTAGGTGACGCTTCAAGAAGTCCAGAGTTTTATTTCCCGATGAAATAACGTTAGTATTATACGCATTCCAAGTGAGATCGCAATACAATGTGACACCTAGATACTTGTAGGAAGGTTGTGATTGTACAGGGACGTTGGCAATATGATTTGAAAAAATGAGAGGATTCTTGCGGCGGGTAAACGTAACAAGTTTGCATTTGTTAGGGTTAAGAGACAAAAGCCAATTATCGCACCATTCTTAAATGTGGTTAAGATCGTTCTGGAAAAGATTTTGGTCGTGAGTGTTAGGTACTGTCCGATAGATTACACAGTCACCTACAAACATGCGGATTTCGCAGGATACGCTGAGGGCTAAGTCGTCGATGTATATCAGAAACAGGAGAGGCCAAGAACTGAACCTTGAGGTACGCCTGATGTTACTTTGAGGTAAACAGAAGATTTATTATTGACATGCACAAACTGAGAACGGTTAGTTAGAAATGCTTTGATCCATCTAAGTACACTTGGGTCTAAGTTTAACTGCAATAGTTTTAGCATTAGTCTTTGGTGGGGTACTGTGTCGAATGCCTTTGCGTAATTTAGAAAGATTGCGTCAGTTTGTAAGTTGTTGTCAGTTTGTGTGTTGTTGTAAGTAGTGCGGCTTTCCTAATAATTATATTGTATTTTGATACGTAAAAGCGCAGATATTAATCTTTTGGAAGGGCACAAGTGACGCACAGAAAGACGAGAATACCGGCAGATTGTTGAGTGACACATGTGTGTAACAGGCTCTGCCGCACATTCACTCTATACAACTGCTCGAGCGAGAAATGGGCCAATAGCAAAAGTTGAGTGGCAATTGAAAGTATTGCTGACGCATGCGCACTGACACACCACATTGCATGAAACTTAGAAACGCCTAAATATTGTGCTCTATTAAGCGTATTGTTGCTTCGTGAACCCCATTGCAGGCCTATTAGCGAAGACTTTCGTGATACATGCTTGCAAAGAGATCTATCTATCTATCTATCTATCTATCTATCTATCTATCTATCTATCTATCTATCTATCTATCTATCTATCTATCTATCTATCTATCTGTCTGTCTGTCTGTCTGTCTGTCTGTCTGTCTGTCTGTCTGTCTGTCTGTCTGTCTGTCTGTCTGTCTGTCTGTCTGTCTGTCTGTCTGTCTGTCTGTCTGTCTGTCTGTCTGTCTGTCTGTCTGTCTGTCTGTCTGTCTGTCTGTCTAGGACTTTTAGCTTTCCTAACCTTGGTATGGCATATAACATGAATGTATATATATATAGAGAGAACAACTTTATTTAAAATAAAAGAACCCTGGTCCGGGTCTACTAAAAAAACACTATCCATCAGCCAGGCCTAGAATTTGCAAATGCTGGAGAAGTGTCTTCATGATGTCCGGAGAGGAGTCCACCAGCCACTCTTCCAGGGTCGCAGGCCTTAGGTGTATAGGTATGTGCTTGAGGCTCTCGCCCAAGGCTGCGCGACCACCCGGACATTCCCACAGAACGTGAGCATTATCCGGGAAGCCACCACATGCCATGCAAGCAGGAGACCCGTATTTTCCTTGTATGTAGTGTTGAATGTGTGGTGTCATTAAAGAGTCAGTTTGGGCACGCTTTATCAGGGATGCCTCGCGTCTGGTCATGAAATGAGGAGGATCGGGATAAACCCTGCGAGTGTTGCGCATCTCATCTAATCGTTCGCGTCTCTCTAAACGTGCCATAGCAAGTAATTCGGTGCGTTTCAGTGAATCCGGTCACCACGGAGGAGGGCCTGGGAGATTTACGCAGGACATGGCGTGTGCCACTTCATGCCCTCTGATTCCGAGTGACCAGGTATCCACTGTATGCGAACACGTAACGAAGGGTGGTCAGCTAAGTGGTTCGTAAGTTTGTTGTAATGTGCGTCTGGAATGTCACCTGTCACGAGGGCTCGGCAGGCAGCTTGGCTATCTGTGCGAATTAGTAAATTACGGGCATTTGGATTCAGCATGGTAACTGCTTCTACTATGGCCGTGATTTCTGCACTGCATTGCGTACTAATGTTGTAATGGAAGCCCCATGACAGTGGTAGTCTATCGGAAGTTATTCCCGTTCGAAAGCCCTCGCCGGTATGAGACGGAGATGCATCCGTGTACATGATCCACTCTCCTGTGGTTTCTTGGAGATGTTGTACTCGTGATTTACGTCGTCCTGTTTGGTTATCTCGATCCATGTGCCGCGGAACTGGTTTGTCGGTGATCTGGTCGAGCGTCGCCCAAGAGGGCCAGGTCGCTTCAAATGCGACAGGTGCAGATATGTTGTAGCCTAATTCACGAAGAAGGGTGTATCCTTGTGCGAAATGTTTGAGGCACGTGAATTGTGCTTCACGGTGAATTTGGGCCAACTCGTCGAGGTTTGGTAGGATCGCAGTTCCTTGAACCCTATCAGACTTTGCATAATGAGGGGTACCCAATATCGTGTGAGAAATCTGCCCTTTCTTTTCTCAATGATGTCAACAAGCTCACTAGAACCGGTAATTCTGACTGTATAAAAGAAATATTTGACTAGTCGTAACATGAAAATCACATTTGTATCATGAATGTCATGATCTACATTTCATGGTCCCGCAGCTCTTGTGGTGGTTTCTGTCACATCACATGTTGCAAAACTGGTATAGTATGACATGATTGCATGGCGAATAAAGTGACCAACCATAACATGAAAAGCATGATATGCGTGTCATGTAACAACATGACTACATTGCACGCTCATGATGCGCTCACGGCCGTTTGGCTATCGTCACATATACCGTAATTCGTATTGCGGGACGTGAATGGATGACGAAAATATGATACGGGTGCAAACATAATAAACATGAGATGCGTGTCATGTGACAACATGACTACATGCTACGCTCATGATGCGCTCGCGGCCGTTTCGCTAGCTTCACATGTGCCAAACTCGGTATTACGCGAACGGACGACATAGGTAAATGGCACATCAAAATATGATAATCATGACATGCGTGCCATGTAACAACATGACTACATGTCACAGATATGATGTGCTTACGGCCGTTCCGCTAGCTTCACATGTACCAAACTCGGTATTACGTGTCGCGAACGGATGGCATAGGTAAATTACATATCCAAACATGATAATCACGACATGCGCGCCATGTAACAACATGACTACATGTCAGAGATGTGATGTGCTTATGGTCGTTTCGCTAGCTTCACATATGCCAAATTTGGTATTACGTGACGCCAATGGATGCCGAAAGTATCGGACTGGTGCAAGCATGATAATCATGTGATGCTGTCATGTGGGAACATGACAACATGCCACAGTCAAGGCGCCAATACATTTCGACGTGACAGCGCGCGTGCTCGCCAGTGTTCATTTCGTCACGTCACGCCAGTTTTGCCACACCAGGCGCCAGTCCTGCCATATACTCGCTGGCACGCGCTGCGTTGCGTTGACGAATGGTCGTTTCATGACGTGCTGTGTCCCTCCGTCACGAAAGAGAGAGACGCAGTGTTGTCTGGGTAACGCATCGGCGCGCATTGCAGAATGTCGCATTTAGTGCAGTTTGCCATCGGGTCACGCCAGCGAACGCTGGCCGTGCCTTGCGTCAGAATATAGAGTGCTCGCGGTTTGCTAACGTAGCGTCGCTGTGCCCAGCGTGCGCGCGCGTCAGCGCTACGTTCAAATATATTGGGCCCTTCAAGATGCGCTCGTGGCCGTTTTGGTAGCTCCACATATACCAAATTTGGTGCTACTTGACGTCAATGGATGACGAAGTATATGACTGGTGCAAACATAATAATCCTGACGTGCGTGTCATGTAAGTACATGACAACATACCACGCTCATAGCGTGCTCACAGCCATTATGTTAGCTCTACATATACTAAATTTGGTATCACATGAAGTGAATAGATGACAAAGGTTAACGTCATACCCAAACATGACAATCATGACACGGAAGTCATGTTCGGCAACATTTACATCCACCTCGTAACGTTGTGCTGATTTTTAAGTGACATATACACATTTCTAATTCGTGCTTCGGGAATCATCAATTTCTCCTGTACGTGGCATCTGCCAATGTTTTTACAAGCTTTTTATCGGGCATGATCACGCAGTTTAATCGTGTAATCTTTGTATCGCGAGTGATCTGTGGTGGGGTTGGGGTGAACGCTTTGCTGTCCTACACCGGCGGCATGTCTATTTCCGCAGCCAGGCTAAGAGAAGGTTCTCTAAGCCGGGCTAGAGAAGGCTCTCTAAGAGCCCGGCTTAGAGAAGGGGAGCTACGCTCCCTCGCGCACCCTTATCTCGCGGTGGCGAGTAGGGGAAGATCGTACGCCTTGGCCGGCCTCAGGCTTTACCTGGAACAATTCTGCTGTAGTTATTGGGCACACAAAGGTCACTGCTATCATTGCAGTCTCCGTTCCCGAAAAGCACGCGGTTTTCAGACTCAGCGGAGTAACAAATGAGACGGTTATTCGCGGACATCCGTACTGGTGAGTACGTTTCGTGCACAATTTGTGCGCGAAAAACGCGGGGCCCGTTTCGATCTGCTTTCCATTCTGCGCGTGTGCTTTTAAAGTGTTGCCATCGCGTTCATTGCTTCGCCTATGTGGCAGAGCGGGGACTTTTCCTTACGATGCATTCACAAATGTTCCCTTGTGTGCGGGCCCTCCCCGCGATTTCTCTAGTCACCATCTTATCTGTCGTCGCTGCCCTCGTCGCCTTCACCTCGTGCACTCTGCGAGAAGCTCGTGGGCCGTGAAGAAGCCTACAATGCTTGTTTTCTGACCGGTCGACAACGCCGACGACGACGATGGAGTTGTCCAGGCCTGTGACGGCATCTTCAAGATCACCCTGGGCATCAGACCAACAGAGCCTGGCAGGTACTGCAGCTGCCACGTTGAATATAAGTTTACATGGACTCTACATGCTAGATTGTGCAAATTTAGTTTCTCGCACACTTTCGTGCTTTAGGAAGTAGTTTTTAAAGACAAAAAAATTCTTTTGAACTGAATAACAGTGTTTTACTGTCAACCGTAGCGTTAAAAGAACTCATTTGAAAGTAAAGTAAATGCTCTTGCGCTTGCAAGTGCATGTACTTGAAGAATTCATTTCTTACATCTGTTCAACGAAGCCCTTCATGCATAGCATTTTTTAAGCATAGGCGTACAAAATGAGAGAGCAAGCAAAAAAAGTCGTATACTGATGGATTAAGTAGAAGGCTGCAGACTTTACCAGCCTATGAAGATTTGGTCCTGCTGTAAATACGTGGTAATAAAAAAACATGCATGAGGGACGATTACGCCACAAAATTTGTACTTTTCAGAATGATGAGGCACGCACTGAGAAGCGTAGCTGGGTAGAGAAAACACTAATTTGTACTTATACATTCTTTTCGTTGATGTTACTTTGTGTTGCATGGTTAGTCTTCAGAGTCATCACTTAATTGTTCCTATTCGTGTATTCAGCATACTGGGATAAGAACGTTTAATCGGCTACACATCTGCTATAAGTATGACCACCCGCGTTAAATCTGAAGACTGTGGAGAAGGATTACCGAGCCCCACCCTCTTCGTAAACCAATTTTTCTTTTTCGGGGAACCTTAATTCCTCCAAGCATACTCCAAGTTTGTTCAATGAACCTCAGTTGATAGTTTGCGCTTGTGCTGTCCCCCCACCTCTTTCTTGTCTCCGGTGTATTCTTCGTTTTCCACAGCAATTGTAGCGCATTTGTTTTCCAGTAATGAAAAATTATCTAGCCCAACAAATCACTGGACAAAGAAAATTGATATTTCGCGCCAAGCAGTCAGTGAATATCAGCCAGCTTATGCAGATATTTTTCCGCTTTGAGCCAAGCGTACGAGGTGGTTAAATGTCTGAGTGGAAATCAAGCTGTCGTGTGCGTTTCGTACACTTACCTGGTAAGGTGGCTGCATGCGTCAATAGAGGGTAGTTCATTGCAGAAATTCACTCGCGTTACACCAGAGGCTTCAGTATCATCACCACGAAAAGCACGTTACGGGGCGACGATGCGCATATTGTATACGCAGCGGTCGTAGCAGTGTTAGGTACGAGTTTCCGTTGGTGAATTTTAAATATGTGTTGTTTATTCCTTTGAAGCGATAGTTCATGACTCGCCCTGCAACCACAATAACTGTTGTCCTGATATAACGCGTGTTCTGGGTCTTTTTTTGAAACACGTCAGAGCCCTGCGGTGTCTTTGAGGTACCATGAAAAATGCTTGGGTTCTGTTCCAGAAGCCGGAATTTTCTTATTGTTTGCTCCTATTGCAGTATTTATTGAATCGGACACGCCACCGACAAAGACACCTTATTTTCTTTCGCACAGTCTCCTTGGCACTCCGGAGTCTATCACCTGTGGGGCAACCCACCACGGTAGTATAGTGGCAAAGGCACTCGGCTGGTGACCCGCAGGTCGAGGGATGGAAATGCGGCTGCGGGGGACTTGTCACAGCGCCTATGACATAGCCGGAAAACAAAGAAAGCTTGGAAAGGGTGCACGTACAGAGTATGCTTACCCTGTTGACTCGCTCAACGTGATTGACTCTCAGAGAAAGTGGATAGAGGTAAGTCCAGTGAATATAGTTGTCGCGGTACCGACTATCGGAGCCTGACAGTCGGTGTTTAGTAGATTTGGCCTGCCCGAATGGTGCTTGCCGATAATGGAACAAAGTTCACTAGTGCGCAGTTTCAGTCGTTCAAGAATGAAAATCGAAAACGATACTTTCGCATTACGCCTTTCTAAAGTTAAGCAGAAAGAGAGTGCGAACGACCAAACTGGCACTGCGCAAGAACGCTAGTGGCACATCGAAAAAGTGATAAGAATGAATATTGTTGCTGTTTGACCTCACACAACTGTCAAGCAGGAAAACACGCTTCACGCTGCTTGCTTTGCAGCCTCACTTCAATAGATGCCGTCTTTTCACGTCGTCCATTTTCCCACGCAGATACAGATTGATTCTCATATTCGAATACCGTAACTACAAGACAGAACTCAGGTGTGAGGCTGGCATTGTAGAGCCACTTGACGGCCGCCGCATGGCAACCATCAAGGCCACAGACGGCGATCATCAGCGTTGGCGAGTGGGAACCAGCTGGGAGCAAGGAAAACAGACGGTGCGGGAGTTGCCACTGCTGAAGCAGACGACAAGCAAGTGCCTGTGGCTGATGCACCGCAGACGCAAGCTGGTGAGACCGAGGCACCAGTGGCCTTAAAATATTGACCCCAGAGCCGACGAGATAATTTTAAGCGTGAATACACTTTATAAACGACCCCAAACCATCCACCGCCGTCGGCGGCGTCCGCTGTCTTCTCTCTATCTTTAAAAGAAAGAGGACTTGGCGGGCCGTAGCGCGACGCTCTACCAAATAAGCCACGGACGCGACGCTGATATCGGTGTCAGTAACGCGCCTTATATCTTTAACGCCGCTGCGCGCGTCCCCCTCCGCCTTCACTCGCTCCTCTGCTCTCCTTGCTCGCTGCAGCTGCGGGCGCACTCCTCTCTCTCGCGCGCCCGCCTTCTCTCTCAGTCTCCCGTCGAGAGCGGGTCGTGCGATGGATGTCCCGGAGGCAACGCTACCATCAACAACGAATGCAGTACAACCGAATGCCAGCACTGCACCCGTCGTTGGAGGTGACGGTACCGCGGTGGTTTCGCCGACATTGGAAGACAAGGCGGCGCTGCGAAGGGCTCGTGAGACCGAACGTAAGCGGGCGAAGCGTGCAGCGGATGCCGAACTGCGTGCTCGCGAGGCCGAGGACAAGCGGGCGAAGCGTGCAGAGGATGCCGAAGTTCGCGCTCGCGAGGCCGAGGACAAGCGGGCGAAGCGTGCAGCGGATGGTGAACTGCGGGCTCGCGAGGCCGAGATGAGGCGTCAGCATCGAGCCGCGAACGCGGCCCAAGAAGCGGAACGACAACGCAAGCGTCAGGCGGAGAAAGGCGATGAAGGCCGGCGTCAAGACGCCGCTCGCAATTGTCAACGGTGAGTGGACGTTCCCGAAGCCGTTCGAGCCAGTGAACGTGCCACGCGGGAGAGGGTGCGAGCCCTGGACTTAGCTCGTCCGGACGCGTCGTGAACTGTAAATAAATAATACTTCGTATATAATCTATCCGTGTAAAAATGCTTTATGACAAACAACACCTAAATTCATTTTTTACACTTTAATAATCATCATCAGTAATAAAACTCCCAAGCATTTCCCCGAGGGTGAACATGGTTAAGTGCGAATGCACGGGGTGATGCTATGAAGGGGAGTAAAGTTGAAATCCGTTGGCATTCACCAGTGAGTTAACGTAAACTCCCCCGTGTGATCAAATTGCGATTCCCAGGAACCATTACACCATAAAGGCACCATAGTGTGATTAATAAATATAATAGTGTGAATTAATAAATACCTCCCATAGCATCACCCCGTGCATTCGCACTTAACCATGTTCACCCTCGGGGAAATGCTTGGGAGTTTTTTGGGGTTTGACGTCCCAAACCCACATTATAATGAGAGACGCTGTTCGAGAGGCCATCGAGAATTTGAGACAACTGGGGTTCTTCAACATGCACCTAAATCTAACTACTCGTATCTCAGGCATTTTTGCATTCATCGAAAACGGGGCATCCGGCGCCGGCATTTTCAATGATGACCAGCGAGTCAGCAGCCCAGCACCATACACATAAAACCGCTGTAGCGGGTTACTAGTTTTTGCTGATCGAAACTATTGATACCACGCTCTGTAGCAATGACGGTAGCTTTCTGAGTATAATAAGTTGCCTTATTGGCGCCATCAATTTGAACATGCATACTATACCTCTACTGCATTGTTTCATTGTGAAACGCCGCCGTAAGAGAGTCCAAACCATCTTTACTTCTTGTTTTTTTTATATTTGGTTGGTATCTCTTTTTAACTAATACCGTGATAATTCCCCAATATACCGCTTTTCACCTAACTAAAGATTTTAAGACAAGGTTGTCAAAACCTGCGTTTCACCCACGAGATTCACAATCCACTGAAAAAGAAGTTGCACGTGCGTTGCACTCCTCGTGATCTGCTCGTTCTAGAACAACGCTAGACACCGCCATGGTAAGACGCCATTTTCTAGTCTCCTGTTTGACGTAGTCGATGCTGTTCGTTTCTCATTTAACTGCTCAATAATGAAGCGTTCAATCTCTCGAAATTATCCCCTGAGTAGCCGCACTCACCCTTCAGACATATCGAGGCCAAAACAATCCTGTTTAAACAAAAAATGTGTAATCGGACTTCGTGTCTTCACAACGGCAGTCGCGTTTTTATCCTGTTCATCGGAACCAACAGGAGTTTTGAGTAGAGCGTGCGTGCAGTGAAAAAAAAATTGTCGGCTCTTTATGTGCTTTTTCAAACAAATCGTTTCGTTGTGTGGAATGTACCACTGCAAATCACAGTATGTGGATTCGCAGCCTTTGTGAACCACATCCTTTTCTCGTACCTTTAAATCGAAGATAACGCCTGGAGAGATTGCAGCGATAAATAAACAACGTTTTGTTATACAGTAGCAGCATTTAAGTGGTGGCTCTCATGTCATTTTGCTCACTATGAATATTTCTGCCGCTACCTGTCTGTTAGCTTACCTTTGCACATTCTACTGTGGATGGCGAATTAGATCCCATAACCACTAAATTAGTTGACATCTTGTAGCAGCAATTACTTGGTGACTCGCATATCGGTTTACCAACTTAAGCATGAAATCCTTGACGGTTTCTTTTGCTGCTAACTGTCGATTTATGCTTACCTTAGTGCATTTCGCTGCGTACGGCAAGGAGCTTTCAAAACGACTCAATCAGTTGATGGGACTATTTCCAGAAGTCGGGAAGTTTATTTCCTTTGGCGGCTTTCAGTAAAGGCACATAGTGTGTATATTTTCCTTATCTGGATGGTTGGGCTTATATTGTAGCATTGCACATTACGACGGCACGATGCAGATTCTTCTTAACAGCAGATGAATTTAGTTGAGTAGTTTTGCAGCCCCTCAGAACTGCGTGCCTCGTATCGTGCCTGTCATTCATAACAACCATTCAATTTGCCTTCTTGCTCCTATATAGCACTCAGTTTTCAAATCACGAAGGTGTCACAATTAAGTTTCGATAGACGAATGCTAGCGTTCGTTTATATACGTTTCGCAGAGCAAGGCCCAGTTCTTCTCTCGTTCTGGTTACCGCCTTACACCCGGCCGTCGACGCAATCTCCTGGCTTCCCTACATCAGCAGCGCACCAGGAGGGCAGCTCCGATCGACAGAGGTGATCTGGACTCCTCTTTCCGGAGCCTTCCACGCAGCCTGGTGCTACGGTCAACTCGACCCAACAGCGACGATGCAAGACCACACGTGCGGGCAGCAGTTGGGGACTCGGGCGTTTGCGCCGTCTTCCCGATGCATGATGCACCTGTGGTACAGCGCCTGGAGGCGCCAACGCACAACTACACTAGGAAGACGACGCTGGTGGGTGCATATTTATACACATATATGCTCCTTCGTAGCACTGGACGAGCTACTAAACGTGGACGAATAGGCTGTCGGCTTATACAGTAAAAACGTGGCTGATCCCTCTTTTTAGGAATTGTTATAACAAGAAAGGGAAGCCTGTCTTCACAAAGGCAGTTGAGCGTTTATTGTGCATTGTTTTGCCACAAAGGCGAACGAACGGATGCTACAGCTAGAAATTGAAAATGCAAGCGGAGAACGACCACAACCTCAAAACTTTTAGCGCGACTGTTACGACTGTTACCGATTGACTTTTGAAGGGCCCTGTTCAACCAGAAAAAAAGATGCACCAAACGAACGCACAAGTATAGACCGCACAAGCGCGAACAGTCACAGTCGTCACTTTTTCGTGTGTGAGAAGCGAGCTCGGTTTTAAAGCGTGGCAGCAGAAGGGAGCGAAGTGACCTTTTCGCTCTCCCCAACCACGAGTCTGATAACCGTGCGCGCAGGAAAGACTGCACTCTGTGGAGGCGGCACTTAAAGAAACGCTAGAGGCGACCACCTTGAGAGCGCGCCCAACGCGAAGCGATCGCACCAACTCGCTACTGATGACAATAGCGCGATGAAGTCAGAGCTCTGAAGACCGACATACGATATATGTTGTGTATAAATGGCTTGTCATTGGCATGTTTGACAACGTACGTTTCGTGGCCTAGTGAATAGCGGCGCGCGTTACAGATAGTGAGGTCCCTGAATCGACGCAACACGACGGAAAAATTCCGTGTTCTTTCTTTTCTATGGAATCTGTTAGATTATATTTTGCAACATTTTTTTTTACCTGACGGAAATACGTAAGCCAGGCCTTAATTAACCCCGGCATAAAACATTTTTGTGTTAAAAAAAAGAACGCTCTTTTTCTGTCCCAGCGCAATATTCAGCATCAATCTTGCTTGTGTTGCATTACCAACGCGTGCCTCGAATTTCCTAGTCACGAAAGGCATGTGCATTATCTGGATTCGAGACGTTAGACCCCACATATCACTCATGCGCATTATCGAGGTGACAATAGTATCGATGATGAAAAAGTTGTGTCTAGTTTTCAAAATGCAAGCAAGCCAGATGACGGGTACTATTGTAGTAATGCAATAATATTTGGGGCAGATTTGGGTGCAGGTTAAGGAACCCCCGGGTAGTCCAAATTTCCGGAGCCCTCCACAACGGTGTCTCTCCTAATCATATGGTGGTTTTGGGACGTTAAACACCATGAATCAATCATTATAACGGGGTGATAAGAATATTGTCTGGGGCTTTAGATACTTACTGAAACCATTATATGATTATAAGAAATGGAGTAGTGAAGGGCTCCAAAAATTCTGGCAATACGGTGTTTTTTTTTGCGTTTATATATCGCACAGTACACCGGCCCCTGACACCTCTCTTCTACCGAAATGCCGCTACAATCGCATCTTTTGAATCCACGACCTACGGGTCAGCAGCCAGATAATGAATGTTGTGGGATAAAAAAGCCGCTTTTGACCACGCACACTTTAGAGTTTATTGCGATATGTGCACAACTTCAGAAATGAAACATAGCACGGAAACATTGCGTTCAATAGAATCTGTGGGACAAAGTGAAAATCTGCGCTGTTTATTTATGCGTTGAAACACTCTTCACGCTCCATTACGTCAAATAAATTCAGGAATAAATGGTAAGTATGCTCTTGTTTCTGAAATCTTCCTTGTGAACGTCTTTTTTTTTTTGCGCACCTTTAATTTCGACAGCTTTAAAGAGCTCGACACGACAGCTTTAAAGAGCTCGTTTTGCTGATATTCCGGCGTCGGCGCTGTTGTTTTTCAGCGGGAAATCATCGTATTCTTGACCGAAAAATGAAGAACAATTCAAATAAAATTAATGATGAAAACATTCTGTGTCAAAGGGGGAATTGAACAGGGGTCGTTAGCGTGGCATGCGGATCATCGACCTCTTAGCCATGCGTCTTCTTGAACATACGGCGAAATACACTTTCTCTGCTTGGAAATGCTGTGAAAGTAATTTGTTGATCTAAAAACACAGGCGTCCTGTATATATGCTTCACAATGCGACATTAAATATTGCAATGATGAAGCACCCATTACCAGCGTGTGTCAGAACATTGATCATAATGAATTGGTGTTTAAAGCTGGTCACCCACTAGAAATGCACACACGCAACGGCGCCTACTTCCTTGAGGCCACATGGTGGGGTCATAGCAAGTTCGGAAAGGTTTCGTGCGCTACGTATATGAAGTATTCGCACTAGAAACTGGATACTGCAACAGCTCTCAACACCTAAAGGCGAAACTTCGGAGTACCCCAATTTTTTTGTCTTTGTTTTTCGCAGTGCCGGCTGCTTTGCCTTTGATTATTGTGCAAGCTCACAATGGGTCAGCAGAAAAAATTGGAATTCACTTCAGCGACTCTTGAGTCCTTTAATGTGCAATTGAGTTTTCATTATGCCCGTGTGCTTTAACGCCATAACTTGATTGATTGTTCGATTGATATGTTGTATTTAACGTCACAATACCACCATAGGTTTATGGGAGACGCCGTAGTGGAGAAATTTTGACCACCTGGGGTTCTTTAACGTTCAGCCAAATCTGAGCACACGGGCCTAACGTTTCCGAATCCATCGTAAATGCAGCCTCCGCAGCTAGGATTCGATCCCGCGTCCTGCGGGTCAGCGAGCGATTACCTTAGCCACTAGACCACTGCGGTGGGGCAACGCCATAACTTGCCATTAAAATTATTGCCCTCCTTTTTACTCGCCCTCCTTTTTACTACCTTGCTCACGTTTTGCTTCCGTTGTTATCCCGGTGGCATATCTGCGTGAGTAGCCGTGATAATGAACACGAATTGTCATAAGGCAAGTATTAATGCTGAAGATAAGTTTATACGACGATATGTCGGCAGAAGACTTCGAGATCAGTCATACTCACTAAATAAATGTATTTTCTGTTTCAAGCTCTCTAGTATGCACACTCGCACAAATTTTTCTGAACTGAGCTCACTAAGACTTTTATTCATAATTTTTCCTCAAATGGACTCACTCCCTCACCGACAATTCTTTATAAATTGAACTTACTCGCTTTTACAACTCACCAAATTATTCCTTCAGTGACTCTCCGAGATTATAGACTCACGTTGCAATGTGAGTCGGAGTCAGTCAACTCGCAAGTCTGCCTTTCTACAATGCTCACTATGGCGGCGTTTCGCGCAGGGCCACGTTCTGCATCGCGCATCGCCGACGCTGTAAGCCCTGAACGTGGTGGCCGCGCCGCTCCCCATAACACCCGATATGCCTTGGACGCAAAAAGCGGCCACAGGGTGAGACGACCTGGGCGGCGTCTCGCACGACGATGACGACGGGTATTATGAAGGCACTGAAGTCGGTGCGACAGTCCACCGATGACAGCCGACTGCCGGCGCCTTTGGCGGCATCTTGATGTATTGTTATTCATTATACCTTAAAGTTTGTTTAAATTTGTTCTTTTTATTTGCAGTTCAGAAATTTTTTTTTCACGACAGAAATAAAGAAATCGAATGCGAACTGTGTTTCGCTGTTTTTTTTTTCGTTGGTTTTATCGTGGGAGCTTCGTTAAACATGGTCAGAATGACCCTTAATAGCGAATTGCAGATACAAGGCTCAGAGGAAATAAAATTGCGTAATCTTTTCTGAATATTGCTTCGAATGTGGAAACTTCATGATCTTTCAATAAAACTAAGGTAGTGAAGCGCTAGAGAAAATTGTCATCGAAAATTCGCACACCGTGCCATAATAATATATTGTCTGATTATGATAGTGAAAGAGCAAAAGCACCAATTTGGGTGTCTGCAAAGTCTCCTAAGTAACAATAGCGTTCACTTCATAAGTTCGCTAAGGGCAATTTTTTTTTTTTGCAGGCAGTTAGAAATGAACGATATACAGTGACGAAGAATCGAGCACTATAGATGTGAAAAGCGATAAAAGTTTCACGCCGTTTCTTACACATTGTTCGCCATAAGTCACACGAAGGTGAAATAATTTTGTTGTGGGTCTATTGTTATAATGATCACCATTAACAATGGAGCATAGGAGCTTTGTTGATGTTTTGGGTATACCGACGATTGTCATATATTATAGCTCGGCCCTCTGCAGTAGGTTCGTGGCTTTCTACGGCGCTCATGTTCCGCAGTCACATGGCGTAACAAGTGGTGCGATTCTATGCTTTCGCCATGGAATAATAATTGCTGAACACTTACTTGTGTAGTGTAACCACTTTTGGTTTCTATTTGCGTATCTATATATCTTTAACCTCCTATATATCTGAGTGCTCTCGTGATCACCCCCTTAACTTGGCGTGAACTAACATTACTATGGGAGGATAGGATTGTATGACGAAGTTCACACACTGGTCGACACAAGAAACCTTCACAATCCCGTTGCGTACGTCATTAAACATCGAAGTGGAGGTCAAGGTATATGGTGCACTGGCGTGCATATCATAAGCAGCCTTCGTTGGCGTACTGCGGGGACGAGAAACGCCCGACTATAGATAGCAGAGTCATGTGGGTAATTCTTGCATTGTCAGAAATCAAGCTACCAGACACGTGTCCACCAGTGTACACACGAACACATGCGCTCGCTTGCTAAATGTGATGCCTTTCTTACGTCTACTACAGAAGGTGAAACACGAGAGTGAAAATTGTTGTGCCAAGTTCATTTCTTGAAATGCACCAGCCCCGAAAGGGTTGTCACGGTTTCAGCTACTCGCCCATCTTCCTGTCGCAAGTTCATTCCGCAAGCTCTTCGGTAGTTTCATATAACTTGAAGATTTCTCTGCCTACATGCACATGTCTTGTGTGGGTGGTTCGTTTGGATCACTGGCCAGGTGACTTGGCGATGGAAGAATTCGGAGGACACGCCAAACATTGCTGAAAGAAGAAAACAAGGTGAGTCCTTTGCGCTTCGTTGTTAACATTGTTGAGAGGTAAGGGCTTCGCATCATTGCCTTGAATTCATGCCTCGAGCTGCCATACCTTTAGGACTGTGTTGACCTTTTTCTCGGAACGTTCTCGAAAATGAAATGAGGTGGTTAAGCTTTACGGGCTGTTAAAGCATGGAACTCACCGTTCCGTCCCTCACCGGGACGTGTTTGGCACTCAGACCTTTAACGGTATTTGTGTTGCCGACATTAGTATATTCAATCGTATATTCAAGGATAAGCCCTTTCACACCCTGACTGAATTTCGGGTGCACTTTCACCATTTATGCATGCAGCATAATCTTCTGATTTGAAGAAAAGTGGCTACCTGAGCAGCATTTTTGAGCGATTACGCACAATGACTGGGCTACCACTGAACGGCTTCATGCCACTTTGGCAGTGTCTACTTAAAAGGATCAGTGGCTATGGTGCTCGGTTGTTGAGCGGAAAGTCGCTGGTTCTATTGTGGTTTCGAAGGTCGAATTTCGGTGAAGGCGAAATCGTTGAAGTCCGGGTAATGTGTGAGGTCAGTGCACGTTTAGGAACACCAGAATATCAAAATAACCGAAGCCCTCCACTGCAGCGTTCCTAATAATTATATCGTATTTTGATACGTAATATTGCCACAGAGTTTGTTTACGCTATCCGACATTATTATCAGCGTCCACAGTCTTGTGCGCACTCCTGCTTGGGGCCGCACGACTCATGCCTCTTGTTCACGAGCACGAGTCAATGTGGGTTGGAGCTGCGAAGAAGAAGATGTGCGGGCAGATGAACAGTTTTTATTTTGGAACACTCTAGCGGACTCTTCCATATTTTCGCACATAATTTTCAGGGCACAAGTTCGCCCATAATAAACTAGTTTTTAACGTTTCTTCTCTTGCACCCGTCACATTCTGGTGTAGGGTGCTGGCCCTTTTCGATTGAGGAGAGAACCCACGCACGTCAATCGTAAATAAAGAGACAGTTGTTTCTGATGAAATAACATAAAGAGACAAGTATCAATGACTTAATCTCTAAAAAAACTTTGTTTTGGATTTTATGCTTACTCTACTAAACTAGTATCAGAAGGATGCACTTCGAGCACTATCTGACCATAAATGGTTGCAATGTTAAACTAGCTGGCCGTAGCCTCCTTTGTTTTAGCAAGGTTGTGCCTAATTATTTTGTGGCTTGATGTCGTCATCATCATCATCATCAGCCTGACTACGTCCACTGCAGGACAGAGGCCTCTCCCATGTTCCGCCAGTTAACCCGGTCCTGTGCTTGCTGCTGCCAATTTATACCCGCAAACTTCTTAATCTCATCTGCCCACCTAACCTTCTGTCTCCCCCTAACCCACTTCCCTTCTCTGGGAATCCAGTCAGTTACCCTTAATGACCAGCGGTTATCCTTTCTACGCGCTACATGCCCTGCCCATTTCCATTTCTTCTTCTTGATTTCAGCTATGATATCCTTAACCCCCGTTTGTTCCCTAATCCACTCTGCTCTCTTCTTGTCTCTTAAGGTTACACCTACCATTTTTCTTTCCATTGCTCGCTGCGTCGTCCTCAATTTAAGCTGAACCCTCTTTGTAAGTCTCCAGGCTTCATATCGTAAGGGAAGCCAAAGTGCCGCTGGACGGCCTTACGCTCTCCCAAAGTAGAGTACCCAGTACTCTAAATCGTTACACCCACTTTTTCTAAACACAGGTTTAACGGGGATTTGGCCGCAGTGCCATGAACTAGAGGCGGTGAAAGGCGGGAACTAGACATACAGCGCAGGCCACAAGAAAAGTGCGCGTGTGCCGCACACTCTAGTTCGGCCGTACCACCTCTCGTTTAGTCCTTGGAATGTCCGCTAAAGGGCGGTAATTTTATATGGTGATCATATGATGAAAAGATGCAAGATAGCGGTACTTGGAGTGTTCACTAGACGGACGGAGGGATGTGCAGACGCACGGATGGATGGATGGATGGATGGATGGATGGATGGATGGATGGATGGATGGATGGATGGATGGATGGATGGATGGATGGATGGATGGATGGATGGATGGATGGATGGACGGACGGACGGACGGACGGACGTACGGACGGACGGACGGACGGACGGACGGACGGACGTGTAAAAGGACGGATAGACACAAGCACGAACGAATGGACAAACAGATGGATGGATGCACGGGTGGACTCACGGATAGATGGAAGCAAGAACGAACGGATTGACTCATGAATGCTTCGCCCCACTCCTCATCATGCACTCCGTGGATACGCTGTGATTTTTTATCAACACCATTCTTTCTTTCATGGTCGAACGTTTTTGGTAGATAAGTAGATCGTTTCGCTACAGCAGCGTATTTCCCATACAGATAATCACAAACTGATTATCTTGAAAAAAGACATGAATTATGCACTCTACTGGCTACCGGTATCAAGCAAAAGTATTCTCTGGTCTCCTTTTTTTAGAAGATCACTTATCACGTTTTTTTTTCTGCGAAATCTGTTATGAGATCACCACAAGGGTGTCGCGTATGTCCACGCTGTCGATTACGTAACCGATATCGCACGAAATAAGAAAAAGTTTCCAGGTTGGAACGAGGTTCAAACTTCGTTCCTCTCCGTGTCCGTCCATTATTCTACCAGTGAGCCACGCTGGTTCTCGGAACTCCTGTGAATGGATACCCTATACAAGTGCCATGTCGGAAAGGAACCGGGTTAACATATACTTATGACGTGGTAGGTAAGTAAAATAACAACCAGTCATCACAGAAGGCGAATTCTGTAACCAGGGGTCACACAAATTAATTGCGTTACGAGTCGGTCGTTGAATACTTCCAACCTTTTACAAAGGGCTCAGCCATAGTTGTTCATCACTAATGAACCATCAAATCATTTAACGGAGTAGTGGGTACACGGAAAGCGTACTTTTATAAGTAGCCCCAGGAGAGTTTGAGGCGGTTGCTATAAATGGTGCAGATCCAACTTTTGCTGGGACTGTGTCGCACTTTCCCCGCATGCCTAGTGTGTGTGTTTTTTTTTTTCATCTTTAATCTGTTTCTCACGTAGTTTAGCGCTCGGTGCATACAAGTTAGGAAGACCACAGAGAAAAAAGAACGATTCTTGTAGAAAGAAAAAAAAAACAAAAAGTCACGCTGGGGTGGAACGTGCAGCATGGTCACAGCGTAAACTAGAGAATTCGTCATTTTCAGAGCCCGTTGTGAACTACCTTGGGGTGACTGCTGCAAGCATACAGTAGCAAGGTACCTACGCACCCCTAAGTTGTCATCATTTCGCGAAGTACGGAGGTACCCACTAGGACGCCTGGTAGGCATGACATGCTTCTGCGTACAAGCATACTTTGGTGGTGTTTTGGCTAATGGTATTGAAGCACTATGGTTCAGCTCCTTGTGATGGCTCGAAAGCTTTAAACCACCCACTCTTTATTCAATTTCCTAGGTGGGGCACATGGTTTTACACGCCTTTGCCGCGCAGTATTGCGTCTATTATTTTGATTCCTACTATACACTAGACACTGACGGCCACAACGGCACACCACAATTGGCGCCCAACGTGGGGCGCCAATTGTGACCTGTTCTGTTCTCGTTTTTGTTTTTTGCGACGAAATTTTAGGCTGCGGCATGCCCCTGTGGTAGTATGCTCGACTTCCGCACAGAGTGACTGGGTTCAAATGCTTCAAAAACCTTGACTTTTTCTTTTGTCTTTGTCTGACATAGACGGTGGGGGTGGCGAACAACTACGCCACCACAATCGACTGTTGTTGTGAGGAACTTACGCTGAAACAGTAGGAGTATAGATAAGGGCCGGTGCGCAGTAACTGCCTCTCATGTGAGGATATATCAACTCGAAACACACAATGAGAAAGGAGCTTGATTGGGAATAACAGAAGCTGTGAAAGAAAGGAGGTACAGGGAAAAAAGGAGAATGCACTGCATGGCAAGCATATGCAGAATTTGCAGTTCTCAGGATGTCTGCTTATTCCCCAGCGCGTGGAACACCTACCTCACTCTGCGAGCGAGGTTTCCAGGTGTAGGTGAAGCTTTGAACCATCGGCGCTATAGTTAAGTTGACAATCATAAGAGCCATGCGCATTCCTACTCACTTGCGTGGCCCAGTTACGAAGGCCTCGAATGCCACCTTGTGGAAGCGGCGTTGATTTTCCGGAGCGAATATGTCATTGAAGGAAGAAGAAGAGCAAGGGGAAAAAGACACTAGAAATATAAATTAGATTAAGCACGAGAGTTTCCTATATATTGCCGCATTCAACCTGCCGAGGAGAGCTCGCACAGCCAGAGAAGAAGACGAAGCTCTTGCCCGGTCCTCTTTACGAGCGCCTTTCATTTTTAATTAAAGTGAGCTTTTCTATATCGAACTCCTGCTGTGTCTGCGTCGTGACAGTGGTGGAGGTGCTGGGTACATGTCCAGGACACCTTCCAACAGCCCGGAATCTAGTCCACAAAGACTTCCGCTCGTCGAAACACCCGTTCACCGCGCCAGCCGCCGCCTGTTAGGCCTGAGCCCAGAGTTCGGTCCTTGAACGGAAAACATGACCGCGCTGGGAAGCAGTTGCTCCACCATGACGAGCCCAAGCACGACACAGGTGACTGTTTTCACCCCTAAAGCTCCTGTGGACTTCCATGGCAACACATATGAGGACGCAGATGACTGGCTTGAGAAGTTCGAGTGCACAGCCAACGTTAACGGGTGGAACGCCGCACAGAAGTTGGGGTACGTGTATTTCCCTCTTCAAGACGGGGCTCGCACGTGGTTCACGAATCGCGTGTCGTCAACGTGGGACGAGTTCCGGCGGAAGTTCCTGGACACCTTCGCAAACACTGAAAGGCGGGAGCAGGCACAACGACTCCTTGAATCACGGATTCAAAAGCCCAACGAGTCTGGTCTGTGCTATGTTTGTTGAGGACATGGCTCGTCTCTTTCATCGAGCCGATCCCGATATGTGCGAGAACAGAAAGATCAGCCACCTCATGCGTGGTGTTATAGAGCAGCTGTTTGCTGGTCTCGTACGGAACCCACCTTCAAGCGTCGACGAATTTTCGAAGGAGGCGACCGCCATAGAACGCGCACTACAGCTACGGTACCGCCAGTACGACCGTCCAAACAACAGCGGACAAATCAGCGCAACCGCCGTGACCACTGTGACTCCTGACGAGCGTTTTTTGCGTGACCTGATACGCGAAATTGTGCAAGAGGTGAAGAAGCTCGCCACCACACCGAATGACTGCGCGATTGCGTCGGTCACAGAAGTTGTTCGCCAAGAAATAAGGCAAGCGCTTTCACTTCCCGAGCCGAACACTGAAATAGGTCAACATATGCAGATATTCTCCGTCGACAGCCTAGATCTACCGTGCCGCCACCTCAACAGTACCACCAGCAACAGCCGCCGACAGTGCCTTGGTACTACAGGGAAACGTCGACGCCGATGTGACCCCCACTCCACAAAACCGACATATGGCGTACCCCTGACTACAGGCCCCTGTGCTTCCATTGTGGGGAAACAGGCCACATCGTGCGGTATTGTCCTCATCGCGTTGCCGGGTATCAAGGATTTCCGTCCACTACCCCTCGGCGCTATTTTGACGGAAGACACAACGTTGAAACGAGCGCGACGATCCCGCGAGACGTTTCTCCTGGGTTCCGGTCACGCTCGCCCTCCCCAGGTCATTTTCCCCGATCTAATAGGGGTAGCACCACGGACATTGCGAGAGGAAGGTCTCCCAGTCCACGCCGGGGAAACTAAAAGCAGTGACCTTAGGGGGGAAGGTTGCGAATTGCCGAAGATTTGAAAATCCCCCATTACCGCCGCATGAAGTGCCGCACATTCCGAATGAACCGACGAAAGACGAGATTGTCACCGCCGACATTACACTTTCAATTGATGGCACTGGTCGACACTGGTACGGACTTTTCAATAATGAGTGCGAATCTGGCCGATCAACTCAAGAAGGTAAAAATGGAATAGACGGGGCCGCAAATTAGAGGAGCCGGAGGCCAGCTGCTGACACCTACCGGAAAGTGCACCGCACGAATCAAGATCGGGGATTCATCATTCGTGGCAACCTTCGTTATTCTTTCAGAGTGTTGTAAACAGGCCATCTTGGGTATGGATTTTTCGCGGGAGTACGGTGCCATTAAAAATATACCGGACGGTGTACTGACCTTCTCAGCGGACCATAGCGCAGCGCAAGCCCATGCGCGTGATTGACGACGTGACCATTCCACCGTTGTCACGCCGCCTCGTCTCTGTCACGTGTAACACGCAGCATAGTGGAGAAGGTGTCGCGGAACAAATATCGACGCTTTTACTCTCTCGAGGAATCGCTATTGCCAGAAGTCTCGTCAGTGTAGTTTCTGGGCAAGCAGAGGTCCTGTTGACAAACTTCAGCAACGAGCAGTCGACACATTGCAGAGGGTACCACGGTTGCATACTTCGAAGAAATTGTAGAATTCCGCGAGTGCTTCGCAGTACAACAGGCAGAGACGCCGGCCGCTTCAGCACCACTGCCTGTCGACGTGAGCACAGATTTATCGCCAGCGCAGAGGCAGAGTCTTCTAGATATTCTCGGCCAGTTTGAAGATTGTTTTTCGTTGACCTCGAGGGTAATCCAACGCCACTGACAAAGCACCGAATTATAACGGAAGAGACGGCAAGACCAATTCGACAAAACCCATACCACGTGGCACCGAAAGAACGCGAAGCAATCCAAGAACAAGTCCAGAAAATGCTCAATGATGACATCATTCAGCCGTCAAAAATCCCTTGGGCATCACCGGTAGTGCTAGTTAAGAAGAAAGACGGCAGCTTACGCTTCTGTGTGGACTACCGCAAGCTGAACCGCGTGACAAAGAAGGACGTACACCCACTACCGCGTATTGACGATTCACTTGACAGCCTGAGGCATGCACGCTTCTTCTCGTCGATGGACCTGAAAAGCGGTTATTGGCAAATCGAGGTCGATGAGCGGGACAGAGAAAAGACTGCTTTAATTACGCCTGACGGGCTTTACGAATTTAAAGCCATGCCCTTCGGATTGTGCTCAGCCCCTGCTGAGCACAATCGACGACGTCATTGTTTTCTCACCAACATTCGAGGAACATCTAAGACGGCTGCTATTAGTATTTCGAGCAATACGGTCCGCTGGCTTATCGCTGAAACCTGAGAAATGTCATTTCGGTTTCAAGGAACTCCGATTCTTAGGACATGTGGTGAGCCATGAAGGTGTTCGTTCGGACCCCGACAAGATCGACGCCGTCCGAAAGTTTCCGGTGCCAACAGAAAAGAAGGCCGTAAGACGTTTTCTTGGCCTTTGCGCCTACTACCGCAGATTTATCGCCAATTTCTCGCACATAGCGTCTCCCTAACACGCATAACGAGAGACGATGTTCCATTTTTATGGGGCGAAGAGGGACAAGCAGCATTTGACGCTCTACGACAGCGCCTGCAGACACCCCCTGTGCTTGCTCACTTTGACGAGGACGCTCCAACCATGATCCACACTGATGCCAGCAACGTAGGTTTAGGCGCTGTACTCGTCTTGTGGCAAGACTCAGCCGAGAGAGTGATTGCATATGCAAGTAGGGCGCTTTCCCGTGCCGTGTCCCATTATTCCACAACGGAAAAGGAATGTCTTGCTGTAGTATGGGCAGTTCTGAAGTTTCGCCCATACCTCTACGGCCGTCCCTTCCACGTAGTCAGCGACCACCACTCTCTTTGCTGGCTGACCAACTTGAAGGACCCATCCGGTCGGCTAGCGCGCTGGAGCTTACGCCTACAAGAATTCGATATGACGGTCGTCTATAAGTCTGGACGACAGCACTCTGATGCTGATTGCTTATCCAGGTCACCTATAAAGCAAGATGATGTCTCAGAAGATGATGACATGGCATTTTTAGGAGTGGTCGACACGGTCACCATTTCGTCTAAGAAGAAAGAAGACAGTGAGTTGCTCCCTCTTATTAATTTTCTTAACGGCCAGTCTGCAAGCGTTCCCAAGATATTTGCAAGGAGCCTGCCATCATTCTGCTTGCGCAGTGGTGTCCTGTACAAGAAGAACTTTGCCCCTAGCGGAAATGCCGTCTTACTTGTCGTCCCGACATCAATTCGCGATGAGATCCTGAGCGCTTGCCACGATGAGCCAACCTCCGGACACCTCGGATACACGCGCACATTGGCCAGAATCCAACAAAAGTACTACTGGCTGAAGCTTCCAGGCACTGTAAAGCATTACGTCCGCACGTGCCTCGATTATCAACGATGAAACTCGCCACCTTTAAAACAAGCCAAATTGTTGCAACCAGTTCAAGTGCCCACCATGCCTTTTGCACAAATCGGAATGGATCTCCTTGGACCATTTCCGACTTCGCATACTGGAAATAAGTATGTAATTGTCGCTACGGACTATCTTACTCGCTACGCAGAAACAAAGGCTTTATCAAGTGGAACCGCAGTAGAAACGGCACGATTTTTCATTGAAAATATCGTTCTGAGGCATAGTGCTCCTAGAATTATAATAACAGACAGAGGTACCGCTTTCACAGCCATGCTCCTCAAGTCGGTGCTTGAGTTGTGTGGAACAGCGCATCAAAAAAACTACCTCCTACCACTTACAAACCAACGGCTTAACAGAACGCCTCAACAAGACAATTGCTGATATGCTTAGTATGTACATCGACGTGGATCATAAAATTGGGACGACGTTCTACTATACGTGACGTTTGCCTATAATACGGCGCCGCAGGAAACTACACGGAGCATCGCCATTTAGTCTTCTTTATGGCCGTGAAGTGACGACAATGCTTGATGCCATGCTGCTGCACGACTGCGAGGATACAGACACGGATGTTCAAGCCTTTATCCAACGAGCTGAAGAGGCACGGCAGCTAGCACGCGTGCGAATCGCCCGACAGCAGAGTTACGACGCACAACGTTATAAGCTGCGACACCGATACGTCACTTATCAACCACGCGAGAAAGTGTGGGTCGGGAGCCCTATTCGCCGTCGCGGCCTTTGTGAAAAGTTACTGAAGAAGTACTTTGGTCCCTACAATGTTATACGGCGCCTAAGTGACGTGAATTATGAGGTCATCCCTGACAGTTCCTCGCGAGCTCAAAAACCTGAAATCGTACACGTTGTGCGGATGAAGCCATATTGCAGTGAGCCAGTTGCGTAATACGTCAACTACATACACCGCGTATTCTGTAGCCGAGCGTCGGGTCGATGCTCTTCCTGGAGGGAGGCAAATGCCGCATTCAACCTGCAGAGGAGAGCTCGCACAGCCAGAGAGGAAGACGAAGCTCTTGCCCGGTCCTCTTTACGAGCGCCTTTCATTTTTAATTAAAGTGAGCTCTTCTATATCGAACTCCTGCTGTGTCTGCGTCGTGACAATATTCTGTAACCTTCCAGTTATATTACTTCCAATATTGTAAAATTTCATACTATTCTACAAAACCACTCAATTCTCGGCCACTCCTCTACAATGGTTATGCACTACAATTCACTGTAGGTAAACAAAAGCAATAACAAGGCAATAAGAATAAAAGCGACACAAGCAACATTTATGCACTGTGATATTGGAATATTTATACCAACTCGTGGTCTCGTTAGCGCCTTACGCTGTTGCCCAAGAGGAAACTCAACTAGGTCGTTGAGTGCACATTTATGCTAAACTTCATTTTGAGTAATTTAAATATTTCTAAATTTGAGTGTAGAAAGTTACAGTGAACTGCACCACAGGGCAACACTGTGCAGAATAGTGCAGACACCTCAGATAGCTCTGACCGTAATAAAACAATATTAGAAGACTGTTCCACGGTCGAAAAGAACTTCAGAAGCCCGGAGAGGCCCCGTCCATGTGACCCATGTGTTATTGTCGTTGGAGAAAACAGAAATAAATGGAAGGCATGATGAATTTAGGCTGCATAATAGGCACATAGGCTGGATTTAGGGTGCATAATAGGATGATGAATTTAGCCTGCCTAATAGTACCTGTGTGCACTTCGCTTCTGTTTTTCATCTCTTATCATTTAACGTCCCCCATCTTTTCCCAAAGCTCCCTGATTAGATAATTCAAGTTTCATGTCTGTGACAGAAGTCATGTGTGTTACCTTTAACATTATTATTATCATAGCCATCATCCTAATGATCATCAGTTCATCAATCACGCGAAGAAATTAAACTCCGAGTACTTAGGTACCGTTGCACCTCTAGGAGCAAGTCAATATAGGAATTTACGTTTTTTTTTTCTTGTGAGGATAAAAGGAAGACCAAATACAATATTGGATGCAATGGATGGTTTGCATTTATTGCTGTAATAAGTTTTACATGGTGCGCCTTTCGGGGGGCGTTGCTTGACGAAGCGAAACAAGCGAAACTTGCAGAGGGTGGGCTAGTAGAGCAGGGACTTACTGTGTACCCACGGAGGTAGTGTGTTTTCACTTATATGCGTTGTTGATGTTTGAATGTCATTTATAAATAAAAACTCCCATCGAAGCCATCTATACATACATACATATATATATATATATATATATATATATATATATATATATATATATATATATATATATATATATATATATATATATATATATATATATATATATATATATATATATATATATATATATATATATATTGTTATGGCGTTCATTAGCCGGCACACAGCGAGTCTACACAGTGGCGACAGTAACGGCCAAGCACGGACTCTCCGCGCGAGCGGCATTCTTTTTGGGCCCACTAGAAAGCACTTGAGACTTCGACCCATTTCAGCGTTCGGCGGCTTCTCTACAATTACCCCGGGTTCGAAGAGGAAGCCGCCTGGTGACCTAACAGCTTGTCACTACGAGCGGGTCATAGTAAGCCTTCAGGCGCTCCACGTTGACTATGTCGCGCCCGAGGCGGCGCATGTCCGAAGATTGTTCAATTGGCTCGATAAGCTACTTGACCAGAGATGTGCGCTCGATCACACGGTAGGGACGTTCATATTTCGGGAGTAGTTTGGAAGAAAGACCAGCTACAGAGGTCGGGATTGAGAGCCATACAAGCGAACCAGGAAGGAACGTGGGCTCAGAAGTGGCGGAGCCATCACGAATACTTTTCTGCCGCTCTTGCTCATGCGTCGTAAAAGTCTTCAGCAAGCCTGGAGGTCTCGGAAATAGGTGTACACTCAGATGGATCCGGCGTGTACGGGAGTATCGTGTCGATGGTGTGTGACGGGTGCCTTCCGTACAGCAGGAAGAAAGGTGAAAAACCAGTCGTGTTCTGAGGGGTGGTGTTGTAGGCGTAGGTGACGAAGGGCAGTATGGTATCCCAATTTGTGTGGTTGGCGGCGACATACATCGACAGCATGTCGCCGAGGGTGCGGTTAAAGCGTTCGGTCAGACCATTCGTCTGCGGGTGGTAAGCAGTAGTTTTGCGGTGGACAGAATGGCACTCAGTGAGAATGGCTTCGACGACTTCTGACAAGAAGACACGGCCTCGATCGCTGAGAAGCTCCTGGGGTGGACCGTGGCGCAGTATGAATCGATGCAGTAGGAAGGACGCAACATCACGCGCAGTAGCCGCAGGGAGAGCGGCGGTTTCGGCGTGTCGCGTTAAATGATCTACGGCGACGATGGCGCAGCGGTTGCCAGTGGACGTCAGAGGGAGTGGTCCATACAAATCGATACCTATGCGACCAAACAGATGGTCAGGGCAAGGTAACGGTTGCAGACCAGCTGGTGACGTGTGTGCGGACGGTTTGCGGCGTTGTCAAGCGAGACAGGAGCGAACGAACTGCTGGAAGTAGCGGTACATCCCGCGTAGAAGTAGCGTTGTCTAATGCGATGGTAGGCTTTGAATACCCCAGAGTGCGCGCACTGTGGAGCAGAATGGAAGGATTCACATATCTCCGACCGCAGACTGCGGGGTATCACGAGTAGCCAATGGCGGCCATCGGCGTCGTAATTGCGTCGGTGTAGGAGGCCGTCACGAATGGCGAAATGGTGAGCTCGACGACGCAAGGCACGCGTGGATGGCGTTGCGGACAAATCAGAGAGCAAGTCAACCAGTTGGGCGATCCAATTATCATTTCGCTGTTCGGTAGCGATGATGTCAACATCAATGGCAGAAACAGCAACCGAGGATACTGAGCAGAGCACGTCAGCTTCAGGCAGAGGGGAGCACGAGAGGGCGTCGGCGTCAGCATGCTGGCGTCCGTTGCGGTAGAGCACGCGGATGATGTCGTAGTCTTGTAAGCGAAGAGCCCAACGGGCGAGGCGGCCTGAGGGATCCTTCAATGATGACAGCCAGCATGATGGTCGGTGACGACATCGAATGGGCGACCATTCAAATAAGGTCGAAACTTTGTAAGAGCCCAGACGATCGCCAGGCACTCTTTTTCCGTGACGGTGTAGTTTGTCTCGGCTCTCGTGAGCGTACGGCTTGCATATGCCGCAACATAATCAGGGAACCCGGGTTTGCGCTGCGCCAGGACAGCGCCATAACAATATATATATCCCCGGCTGACGAGTAAAGTAGGGTACCCCACACCTCCACGAGTTTGTTATGGCGTTTATTAGCCGGCACGCAGCGAGTCTACACAATGGCGACAGTAACGGCCAAGCTCGGACTCTCCGCGCGAGCGGCGTTCTTTTTGGGCAGACCTACTAGAAAGCACTTGAGAGTTCGACCCATTTCAGTGTTTGGCGGCTTTTCTACAATATATATATATATATATATATATATATATATATATATATATATATATATATATATACAGTGCGTCGAAAGAGAAGAGACAAGCGAAGAAGATAGGTCAAGTTCAACAAAAGTCGTTCCAATAACTTTCTAGCATTCGGCATGGCTTTACCATAGTTTGTACTACATAGGTGTACAAAGTACGTGCAAAATAGCTTAACCATATTATATATGTGCACACATACACATAACCTCACTGAATAAAAAGGAAGGGAATAAACTGACAAATGTCACATGAAGGGGCACGACGCCTGCCTACTGTTTCGAGTAACTTTCACAAAATAACAAACGCAAAGAACAGAGCAAAATGGTATGTGCCTTCTTTGTCTAACTTCTCTGTAGAGACATCACATAACATAGAGAAGGCGTTCATCTATCTCGCATCCGAGACAGCATGCAAAAGTCGGCAGATACCATGTATCACGGGCCGCCGCCAAGGTTGTTGGGTAGCACCTTTCTCAGCTCGCGGCTGCTTCTGCGCAGAGCTCATAGACGAGCAGACAAGACGATGGTTTCGCGTACGGCATAGGAATAGAAGCGTTACATATTCGGCCCTGGGGCCGACAGCTTAGGGACTCGATAAGAGGAGATGTCTTCTCCCTTACACATATGTCGGCTGCTTGGCGCAGCACCGCTTGGCTTTTTTATAGGTCCCGGATTAACCCTTACGTCAGTGACGTCTAATCAGAACCGCCGCTGGCCGTGATGTCAGATTCCTCCAGTCAGGAACCGCCGCTGGGTTGCACCCATGGACGAGTGATCTTGCCACGCATTGCGTAAGACTCGCCAGAGTGGATGGCGCTGATTGCATCATCAGGCTGCTATCGGGCGCGTGAATGGAGGAAGCTCGCCGTGCGTTGCGTAAGACAGACTGGCGCTGCCGGGCTAGATGACGTCGTTGAGGGGATGGCGCCAGGCGGGCTCGCTCGCTGGTCTTGACACAGATTGCCTTTGCAAAGACAATGACGTTCGGTCTTGACTCCCAGGCTTAACAGGACAGATGGTGACTGTGGTGTAATTTTTTTGTTGAGCGATACATTAGCAATTGGCGTTACAAATCTTATAACTACTGGCATGAATATCGTTTATGCAACCAGTTGTTTACCGTTGCCTATAACGATGCCATGAACAACGTGTGCATTACCAAAACCAGAAGCGGTAAGCAGGAATGTAGCTCTGGTGCTTGCGAGTATGGCAGCCCTGGAAAGTGCCACGTTTACGAAATTCAGCAGATAACGCTTAGCTACAATTGACGGTAACCCGACGTGACACCTGTACTATTGAAGTAGATATGTAATGTATATGCAATCACGTAGGCAGCACTGCAACCACAAGTGACCTTACAATTACCTTACAATGACCTTACCTTACATCTGCATAGGGTCTCTTTCTGAAAGTAGTTCTCATACCTGTTGTGGATTTGTGGTAAAATACTTGATTACCACACAAAATGCTTGGGTTTGACTCTTCCTGGAACCATAGCATATATTCTTCACAATCGTGGCGTAAACACTGCCAATGTCGCTATTTATTGACTCTCTCGCATTTATAATAACGATATATGTTGTTCGCTTACCAAACTCCTGTGGCGTATATCGCGGCCCATGGTATGCGGATATATGCGCCCCACCGGTCTGGATGAAAGGATTTAATGCCGTACGCGATGGTGTTTTCACGTTATTCATGTCATGGCCAGGCAGTCGTAACTGTCAAACCTTCTTGGCCTTGCATGCTAACCTGGGCCTACACTACAAGTTAAAATCGTGATCACAAGAGCACCCAGACGTAAGCAGATGGATAGTCAGATGGATGGATGGATAGTCAGATAGATTATATATATATATATATATATATATATATATATATATATATATATGATATACATATATTATATATATATATGATATACAGATAGTAGATAGGTGATATATAGATGATATATAGATAGATAGATATATGATATATGGATGATAGATACGCTCAAAATGTCTGCTGTATGCAAAGGTATGCTTCGCATTTGAAAAGCTGGATAGAACTTACAACAAAATACTTCATTTATCTTTAGTTTACCACTTGCTTTCTGTCCCAGAAAGCTAGATGTTACCACTCCGGTGTGTCATGGGGTGTGCATGTTGACAGTTAAAGGAGAGGAGCAAGGATGTTCACTGCATGATGACGTCATCACACCATTTGATGGAGTTGTGTCGAATTCCCTTCGCTTTTTATGAAGGTCTTCCTTGCATTGGTGACTTGCTGGGCTTTTGATAACGCTGGCGCTGAGGCCTGCTTCAAAACAAGGCAGCAGAAGTTGCGTCTTTTCTTTCATCAATCTCTCCTCCTCCTTTCCTTGCTCTAGCATATATGCTTAATCCCTGCTACGACGCTCATGTCCTCCTAAAGACAATCCAGGGGCCAACGGCTGGTTCTGACACCACGGCCCGGCAATCGATGTCGAGAGGTTCCTGCAATCAGCGTGATAATCAACAAAATGTCACTATTGTATATTTTACTCACTTAGACAACATAGTAGGCATATGCCCTGAGTTTACTTGCAACACTTTCACTCGCTCTAGTTAAAGGTTCTAATGTGAGGGCTCCATGTAAGTGAATATTTGGCGGCTAATTGTGATATTCAACTTATCTTTAGCGGAAGTGTCCAGTGATTATAGTGACCAGTTTTATGAACGAAAACATTCGTCAATACTTCTTTAGGTTATGCAGTGAAATCACTGTTATTCTAGGACTTCATTTTTCATGACTACGGCAACTTTTGAGTTGAGATAATAATCAAACAAAGCAAGAATTATGTGAACTATGACGCAACGTATAACGGCATCACGAAGTTTTTGCGGTGGCCGGGCACACACAAAAAAATTGACAAAACAGAGACCAGCCACTACTGTTTATAACCCCGTAAGAAGTATTGTTTATTTCTTTTTTTTTTAATTTATGTATGAAACACATTTCAAGTGTCGCTTGTCTACGTCGCCTTTCTTAATTAAAGCATGTTCCGCGCACCATGTGTCTTCAGCACAGTCAAACGATGTATGCAAATCAGTGAGCAGCCACGCCAACAGGGCTTTACAGAGACTGAAAGCCAGAAATCTTACTGCAAAAAGAGAGACGAAGCGTGACCTTTACTGGCTGTCATTATCACTAAGAACTGCCATCAGTATTGGCTTCCTGCAGGCTTATTTCAGAACCATTTTTCTTTGTATCTTCACTTCATATCGCAATTTACAAAAAGCTAGACCACTGTGCACATGCACAATTAGGAAGAGCATGGAGGATGACCTGTGGGAGGAGTCGGACATTGCTACTTGAGAATTTCGTCGGTTACACGCCAAAAAAAACCGTCGGATAGCGAAGCTGTGTTAGTGCGTATGTAGGTGATGGTAGACTAAGATAGGTTAGTTTCATTTCGAACAATATCATCGTGATCATCGACATTTAGGGCCACCGTGACAATGTCAAGCATCCTCGTCATTTCATTTCACCCCTTATTTTATTGACTTCCCCTTCGAGCTCCGTGACCTGCTTGTCATAAGTCAGACATGCAGGTGGCACAGGCACGACTT
Source organism: Rhipicephalus microplus (assembly GCF_013339725.1). Taxonomy (NCBI): domain Eukaryota; kingdom Metazoa; phylum Arthropoda; class Arachnida; order Ixodida; family Ixodidae; genus Rhipicephalus; species Rhipicephalus microplus. Next base: position 1,723,612 of record NC_051169.1, on the reverse strand, counting down.
AGAACAGCTACGCTGTCACAATTGTAACTGAGAACTTCAGTTCCTGCGACATCTGTTTTGTCCTCATATTTCATTGCGCACTTACCTCTCCCTGCGAAGGGCCCAGCTCCAGATGAAATTGTTGAACCAAGCGCGCTAGTGTTAAATTGAGCGCCACGTATCCCATGCGCTGCCCGAGGCAATTGCGTGGTCCCAGGCCGAAGGCCTGGTACGCCACCTTGTGGTAGCTGCCCTCATTTTCCGGAGCAAATCTGACATTGAAGAAAAGGAATGCACAGCAGTAGGAAAATAAAGCACGGTACGAAGAAAGATCTTGTCAACTGTACCAAAGAAGAAGGCAATCTTGAGCTCTCAGTAATAGACGCTCTCATTGACTCATTTCTCTTGAGCATGTCCTTGCCGTTTATCGTCGTACTTAGTTTTTCTGCACCATTAGCAGGTAATAGGGTTGCTTTGAATAAAGGGGGTTGCTTTCACGGGGGATTAACTCGTTATTGACATTAAGTCAAACGTTAAAAAAGTGTGTTCCAAGCAATGTAGGGGTCCCACAACACGGTGGGCCTCATATCTACAAGGTTGTTCTCGAACAGAAAATTGTGGAATTTAATAAATGTTTAATGCTTTCTTATACAAGTGCTTATTTGCAGGACTAGTTGGTTTATAGTGAAATCCCTGCGTGCTGCTCTAACAGAAAGCAGGCAAAGGAGACAGAGTATATGCTCCCTGTGCTATCCTTTTTCTCTTTTTGTGCTTGAGCAGCGCGTCAATATTACAGAACTTATTAACATTTCTGCTCTTCTGCGTGACGCACTGTGACAGCAACAATATTGGTTAGCAGTTCTTGTTTCTTCCTTTTTGTAGCTGACAAGGAGGCGTCGTTGTCACTATAAATTACACTATAATGTGTTTCGCTAATATTTTTCTCTTGTTTTGTCCTAATTCAGTGCATAGTGATGTGAGCGGACTTCCATTTCGTGCATTTTCACTAAGGTACCACATAAGCGGACTAGCTTCCTATAGGATGTTATAACATGAAGAATTGATATAGTATATGCAGAATGATCACACAAAATGGCAAGCTTGTTTTTCTATAATTGACTATGCAAACATACCTCACAACCTCATTATCACAATGCACCATATCGATCAACCAATAGTATATGATGAATACCTCACGCTCTATGTTCCTGAATAAGGAATATGAAGCATGTCGGTTATCTCGAAAGAGGCTACTTCCACGAGTGGCAAAAATTTATGGCCGTGGCTAACATACAGCACCTTCTCATGACCAATGCCCTCTCATTGCTTCCCTACGGTGCATCTTTTGCATTTCACATGTCTTGCACCCATGATCAAGCGTGACCAACTCGTCCTAATTGCGTGTTCACCTAAACTGTCAATAGACGTCCGTATACAACGCGAACCCAGATAAGGGTGACAGTATTGGTGGAGATGACTAAGTAAGCCCATATATATATATATGAAATTATGTCGACAAAAATGTGAGGCTCAGACTCACACAAGAAATATATTTTCCGCGTATGGCTCACTCGGACTCACGGCTCGATCTGAGCTTGCGTGAGCCCAATTGTGAGTTCACCGACCTAAGGTCCTGAGTGACGTAATGACTGTGGTCTCTTACCTTTCCGGATCAAAGTTCCAGAGGGTCAGGCCAGTAACGCGCGTCCCTGTGGATTTGTAGCGTCGGAGACATAAAGCACGTGCCGGCCTTGTAATGAATGCCTTTGTACTCAAAGTCGTCGATAGCTTTCCGCGATACGAACCTGCGTTACAGACGCCATGAGGACAAAAGGCAAGTATTTTCCTGCAGCAAGCGGCGATAATGGGAGAAACGTGCACCACGTTCGCTTTGGATAGTGCAATAGTTACAATATAGTTAGCGCTTGGTCAGGCACTAAAAGAAAATGTATATTCTTCCATATCTATTACGCCATCGCACAAGGGACGTCTGTATGTTGTACTACAGATTGAAAAATCAATTATTTACGTCTGCTTTGTCCATGATACACAAGACCGACTGAAGTTTGTATCTCTTGCGAGCGTTATGACTGTTTTTGGACGGCAAATTACGAAATATTTCCAGAGTATAGACGTAGCCAAGAATTAAGGGGGAAAGATATTCTATGCAGGACGTGGTTTAGCTGAAGTCAGCAGTGTGAGTAAAGTTTGGTGAGCGAAGAAAGAGAGAGAAATAAATAAAAGGAAGAGACAGGGAGGTTAACCTAGAAGAACTGGTGTGCTACCCTTTACAGTGGTGGGGGAAAGTGTCGGAAAGAGGATAGAGATAGAGAGGTGAGCGAAAATTTCCCAAAAAGCAGGGGTGCAACTGAATGGTATTTAGCCGGCTTGGTTGTTTTACTTTTACTATTGAAAAACGACACAGGTGACGGGATGGCCGGAATGAACAACACAATACACCGAACATCTGTTTCACTTATCTAGTCGTTTTCATAATTTTGCCATAATAAATTAGCTACCACGTTCCATTTGTTTACAGGATGTATTTGCTTCGAGCGATAGTACATACATAGAGCTATTTTACTTTCGTCAAAGAGATGAACCTACACAAGGTGAACTTCGCGTGCTACATTTTAACAGTATAAGCGGGATTCGGATGTGTCGCTCACGTTTTTCTAGCGTTCTAGTGAACAAACCCCTAGGAGGAAATACTTATATGCCTCATCAAAAGCGAAAAGGAAGAATCAGCGTCGGTGGCGTCGACCCGATGAATGCAATTAGCAAGCTGGTGACGTCATCCTGCAACATCAGCATGACATGGCAGGTTGCACAAATGTGTGACCTCAAATGATGCCATCCTGGTAGCATCACGACGACATCACAACACGTAACGTCACACGATGACGCCATCACACATCGTTATCATATGTTCAAATGTGGGCCGATCACAGAGGCCACGTGCAAAGCTATGAGAGGTGCAGAAAGCGTCTTCCTATCCAAAAATACAGAGCCACTTTCTGACCAGGAAGCTTCAGTACATGATCAATAGAATAGGAGAAAAAAAAAAAGGAAATGGCTTTCACCTTTTAGCATTTTAGTCAATCGCATGCATAAAGGGACTGTGTGACTTCTTGTTGTCATGCTTATCACCTTTCACACCGAATTAAGCTATGACTCACGCGTTGGTGAACATTTTCTCGGCGTAATATTATGGCACAGATTCATTGATAGTCGCAGGAAATTAAAACGATGCAATACTCACGTCAGTACTGGTGCGTACAAGCGGAGAGCCTCGCTTACAACTTGACTAAGGTAGGGCAGCTTCCTTGTAACAGTTTCATAGTCTAACTCTTCCTGCATAAAGTAAGTATTAATTACCATCACGGCAAGGGTATTCAACTATTGTCCCAAACACCCGCCATTCTTTATGCATGCAACCGATTCTATAAAACTTGATACTATAAAACTGTACTTGCGGCCTATACAATTTCTAGTTACGTGCCGGACTTTTTAAAGCTTTCAGCCAACCGCACATAGATAAAACAGTTCAAGAAGTTATACTCACAGTACTAGAAGTGGCATCGTTGATTTCTTTCCGGACTCTGTTCTGAATGTCCTGATGCTTTGCCAGAAGATACGTCACGTAACTTAAAGAAGTAGACAGCGTGTCATGCCTGCACAATGTCGATAGAGTCTGACTTGAGGCACACTTCGAGCGAAATTTTAACTACTCTTTCATTGCATTGTCGTATTTATTAACAACGCGTCTGACCTCTACCTGACCTTGAATTGTTTTTCGAATATTTGTGAACATACACCCTGGTTACTGAAAAAAAAAGGATTTTGACTTGCAGCGCTTGCTATGTGTTTAAAAACATAGCAAAAAACTTGTTAGCACATATGTAATTAAGCATTAGTATCTTTAATAGGTAACTGGAAAGCGCTCAATATACAATGAGGCTGAGATGAAATTCGTCAGTTCGAGAGATTATTACTGTTATACTTGTATATGCACGGTTAAATTGTAAAATAACCGATTTACACAAGTGACAAAAATTCACCATGGCAATGGCGCTGCTTACCCTGCGACGAATAGTGTGCTGGCATTCAAAAGAACTTCATCCTTTGTCAACACACGGCTTTTGGGAACGTTCGCTGTAACATTATCAAAACAGAAAATATCAAGATATATTTTATGCCCCACTGCTAAAAAGGTTTGTTGAACCTAACATCCGCACTATCTTGGAGATAACTGCCCTGCCAGGGACCTTTTCTCAGAATCTGGGTAAACGGTAAGCGATCTGCTTTCGTGAAAGCTCAGTGGTACGAGTAAAATGAGATGCAAGCTATTCATTGTTGTTTGCTGAAATTGGAAATATTAGAGAAGAATTGTGAACAAAGGCGCGTTTAAATGAGCAGTTGTATGTCAGATGTCCATGTAACAGGGCCAATGTTGGCTCACCTCCCGTCAGGCAGGAGACCTTCGCGTGCGCGCAAATTTTGCTATTTCCACAGCCTAAATTTCAGTAGATCACAATCAGTCTAATTTCATATCCAATGCAGAATGAGTTCTCTTCCAATATTTTCAATAGACGCTGTCTTGCGGATCCCGTATTATGCTTGCACACTTTCATTATATGCGGTACTGTCTCACCAGGTCCTTTGCCATTGGCTGACGTGCCGTACTCAGTCTCAGAGCTCTCTTCTTCATACTCTGCATCAAGCAGGCTTTGCAGCACGTCAGGCTTTCGAAACTGATCAGAAAAGGAAGCACCTTATATTCTTTTGCACAAGAAAATGGGAGATAAACAGAAAACCCGGTGCCATGAAGTGGTTAAATTCTCGAGAACGCCTAGTTATTATTAACTTCAGCAACGTTCCAAATCAAGGAACATTGCGAGTGTCAGTGTGCTTATGCGACACATGGGTAATGACACAGGCTGCTTTATGGTGCGAAGTTATTTAACCGGGCTCTTTAAAACACATGCATCTAACTGCGCTAGAAATTTTGCGTGCTGCTACTGGCCGATTACTGCTTCGTTAATGCTGCATCCAATGAAATCTAATGCATATTGACAGTAGGAGTAAAACTTTGCGATATCGTTCTCCTGAGAAATAAAAGAAATTCTGTTCTGCAGTAAGTCTTCACGCGAAAAGTGCACTTTACCGAATACGGAAACTGCACATTTAGTAGCCAGCTTGTCAACCTTTGATGTTTTCCCCTACGCCGCAATACCGATGGTACTGGCTATAGAGCACAGTAACGCGCAGCACTGAGACATCCTTGCGCATTTTCATTGGAATGAAACCAGTGCACATATTTAAACACAGATAGAAAGAAAGAGAAGGCACTACGCTATTAGAAAAAAAAAGTTTTAGCTCAACTAACCTTAAACCTGGAGAGGGGGCGAAGAATGCATTCTGTGGCGATGCTTTCCACAGCAAAACCTCTATTGTTTACTGTTTCACTTGCCACCGGTCCTCTAACGCACTATAACTTTGCAGATATGTTTTAAGAAGTGCTGTTTCAAATAGACAAGTTTACCGTAGATGTGTACGTTTGTGCAACTTGTTTTAGGATAAGAAACCTCAGCACCTTGATAAATATCGCTGATGATTCTCACACCATCGCTACACCAAACATAATGCTTTAGGCAGTAGCGACGAGCCTTTAACCTATGATTCGCGGAGTATGAACCGGTGGCGAGTGGGATTTGCATAATTTTCGTGGTGCATCCCCTTTTATGATAGACCATGAAGACGACATGACACGCCGACAAGCCGATACATGTGAGATGTTTCGATCCCTGAAAGATAACATGCTGAATAGGACTCACTTCTGGATTTTTTCTTCTGAGATCTATCACCTCTAGCCGTCTCTTTAGTCATGGTTATCGCCGCGTAGGCGCCGAGTATCATGTGGATCCAGTAGAGGGGCGTTGCGAATATACCCAGCGCAGATGTGCTTTCTGAAATAAAATAGGAAACAACAACAAAAAATCACAAATATGCATCTCAGGTGTATAGTAACTAAGTAATTGAAAGCTTCGACGAGCAATAGTTGTCGCTCAAAATTGAAAATACGCATTAAACGCTGAGAATTTTCGACACTAAGCAGGTGATCGAACTTTCGGAATTTGGCATGTTGCACCAGCCTTTATTTACCTTCGAATACACATGAAGATCATGCTCCCACCATCACATTGAAGACGACCGACAGACTGATCGACAGCATGACTGAAGGAATGTGTTTGCGAATGAGCATTGCCTTAAAATGAGGAAGAATGGGGTGACGCCTCTGTACTGGTATCCTCCACTTTTGCAGGTGCCTCCTTTCTGCTGTTCTCATGTGGCATATACGAATGACTTTAGCCACTAGATATCGTCTACCTAATTGCTGAGTCGTTTTCCCAAACATACGAGTTGTTACAACAGCTTCAGCAATTACTACACTTTTTATAAGAAGAACCACAACTTCGACACTAACAGCAATTCATGTAACAACTACATCAACTACAACAAAAACGAAAACGAAGCCGCGCTCTATACATCTGAAAGAGCTCCGCTGCGGTGGTATAGTGGCTAAGGTACTCGGCTGCAGACCCGCATGTCGCGGGATCAAATCCCGGCTGCGGGGGCTGCATTTTCGATGAAGGCAAAAATTCTGTAGGCCCATGTGCTCAGATTTGGGTGCACGTCAAAGAGCCCCAGGTGGTCAGCATTTCCGGAGCCCTATACTACGGCGTCTATCGTAATCATATGCTGGTTTCGGGACGTTAAACCCCACATATACATATCAATTACATTTAAAAGAAGCTTCTACGACACTTATCGCCCCTACACGCGTTAGCTCTGTCGATTTTTCTTTTTCGTTCAAGACAGCAAATGCGCGTCGACTGAAACAGTTCAATAGAAACGACAAGAAGCGATATGATACATGAGTGAGCGATGAAAATCACGGAAGTACGCAGCAGGTACAACAAAGCATAATTACAACGGCACCTGCAGGCTAAAGTCTGTGGCATGTGTACATGCGTACGATGTGGCCCCTTATAGCTAGCTATACACCATACAGCCAGCGACATGGTTCTCGTGCTACGCATCCCGCACTTACGGCAAAGAAAGTGGAGAGGTCCCGTCATGACGCTCTGAAGTATGACCTTCGTGGTAGTCGCGAGGACGTTGTCGGGTCCTCTCTGGAAGCTGCAGTCGACGCCGAATGCTGCGCGGCCCACGTAGTCCATGCTTAGCTTCCGGTAAAGCTCGTAAACGTTCGCTTCACGGCCGGAGTCGGCATGCTCTCCGGCAATGTCCAGGTAAATATCCGCGCCTCTATTCATATCTGTCAGCATCTAAAGAAATGCGAGCAATTTTCTGGTTGTTAGACAAAGCGAGAAAGGTATAGCCTGGTAGACGGGACAACTGACGCGCTTACTGCAGTTTACGGGAGAACAGAGACATTGCAAAAAAAAGGTCACTTTAAGGTCTCTTCCGGCTTTGGTAATGTGTCCCTTAAATCAAAATATAATAAGACCAGATAACATTTATCGTTCTCTACGTCGTTTGTGTGGAACATTGTGATTCATGCCAGTGAAACTTATCTCCCCCGAAGAACGGGTTGCATTCGCTGCAAATGCCATAAGTTCATTTTTGACTCGCGAAACAATAGTTTATGGTAGTCCTTGTTACACATGAATCTCGTTGTTCAAAGTGGAGACTATTGTTCCGTCAAAGCACATAATGTAACCACAAAAGCGCAAGAAACTGCCTTTTAGTATTTATACCACGAAGCTTTCATCCTCTATCCTCGTCTATTCATTATGAACGACAGTATATAAGAAAGCTATGACTGTACTGTCAGACGGCAGATCGTTCTCCTTGGGGAAGTCTATGTCTCGGGAAGCAGTAGGCTTGTAGTGGCCTGTGTAGCATTTGCTCTGAGTCCAGCGTTGCTGAGTTCGACTGACTTCGGTGTGCATTTTTATTGCGCATGTGTACATCATCAGCAGGTCATAATGCGCTCCCGTCCGTTTCACCAGCTTCACATATACGAAACTTGGTGTACTTGCATCTTATCTAGACAGTTGAGTACACATTACATTCCTACTGCTTTATTTATTTAATTTTATTCATACTGCACGGGCCCCGGAAGAGGCATATGGTGAGGGGAACATACAGTACAATACAACGACCTAAATACGCGTCCTAGTATTTTACGCAGTAAACAAAACGTACAAATTAATCAACAATGCAGCTGTCAAAAAAAGTAGCAGCGAGCAAAAACAGAAAGCAAACAGATAGCCAAATGCGAGAAAAAAAGCTCCGCAATATAACAGAAAATATTGTGCAAGAGTAAGTACAAGTTGCAGCTGCAGTAAATAATACAATGCAGCCACAATACAATAGTGTCATTATACGTTATGTAATAAAAGCTAAAATGAAACATTACAACACGATCACCTTCCCTTCGCATGTATCGCATAACGTCGACTCCTAAGGTGCGGAGGATCCGCCGTATTCTTTTATATGCCTTCCTGTTGAAGGGATAGTGGCAATGTACCAGTCATGATTTTAGAATGCTTGCCGAGTATACTACACCCTATTTTTATTCTACCAGTTAGTTTAATCTCGTGGTTTGGCTCCATGGTTACTACCTGTCCTAAGTAGACGTACTTTTCAACAACTTCAAGTACACAGCTGCCTATTTCGAAGCACTGGCGTCTTCCGAGGTTGTTCCGTTTTACTTGCCCAATTCTGCAATCATGAATTACAGTTCATGCATGACCAGATCATGCAAAATTGCAGTGCAAATGTGAAAAAATGATGCATCACTTCAGTTTCAAGCTCCACAAAAAGTATATTTGAGGCATGCATCTTCATGAAAACGCGACAGAATCAGTAAAAATTTTCGCAAGGTGTACCATGTAAATAAATAAAAGGTCAAGGAATGTTGGATTCGCGAGAAACGCGAATTTATGCTCTGTCAGTGCTTAATATTGATGCCGAACCGCGCTCTGCTGATTGTGATTAAACTCAATCGAGGTCATATTTCTCAACTGTGATTGGATCAATACTGCACCTCGCGTAACGGGTCCAATCACGACTGAGAGATTCGATCCAGATTACGTGTAATCGCGATCAAGTGTACTCTTGTGACAAGTGTAACTCCTCTAATTTAGCTGGTGACTGCAAATATGTTAACACCAACTACACCCTGGGATATTTATTCAGAAGTTATATTCCTACACAAAACAAGGATGCCGACTTGTCGAACACTTCGCGTGACGCCAACTTATGCAGTCGGGTGTACCTTACCTGTTTCAGCTTCGCTGGTGTAAAGCCGGAGGCTACACATCGCCGTATGTTTCTCCACTGGGTACCTGCAGCGTAGACTATAGAGTTGCGCAATAGCGGGTGTTTCTGCTCCGTCAGCAACTCATCCTGTGAAAAATACGTTTGCTTACACCAAGTTTTCGATGTTTTTCTTGGGACACTAAACAGTATTATAAACATAAGTACACCTATTCCTTGAAAAAGCGTTCTATAGATACGATAATGCATAGTGTACATTCCTCGAAAAATTCCATTGAAAATAAAGTAGTTACAGTATATTAGGCTCAACAAGAATGTAGTTATTTACTTTACTAACTAGTTATGATAATGAAGGTTTCTTCTTTCTCTCTATGAGTGTTTCGACCGCACGAAAAATGCAACAATTAACGCATAAGCCCTAGCAAAACTTGAATATGGGTCAGTTGAAAAATGTATACTTTCAAAATATTGCTCAAGTGTACACAAACCTTTTCGTGCTGAAGAAATTAACCACGCTGCTATAATGTTTGCACTAATCACTCGTTCTTAATCTTTTATCAACGTAATACTTACCCCGCGATCCGTGAAGTTTTGAAAGTTGCGAACTAGAACATATTCCAAGAAGTCCAAATCCAATGTTACAACAAAAGGTACATCTCCGTCATAAAATCTGGAATTGACAAAAAAAATGCGCTGATGGTCCTAAAGAAAGTCAAATAAGAAGTAGCATGCGCATTCAAAACCTAATTTCAAGAACATTGTGTACTCGCGAGAAAACTTTTGATGACATCAGTGAAACGCTAAGAATAAAACTCGTCCTTGCGTAGCTTTCGAGAGTGAGCTCACTTGAATACGTAGCATAGGCCTAATAAAATTATGCAGATATATAATGTGTTACTCAATTTCAGCCCACGTATATTTCGGCTACAACGACAACTGATTCGGGGCACCAGTGGCCAGTGAGGTTTCACCCGCAAATGTGCAGTCGTGAGGAATAAGGAAGAAAAAAAATTAAATTACTTTTTAATTGTCAAACTATCTAATTACATTTGGCAAGGTGGAAAGTGTGTACAACGCTCAATTATCCAGTGGAAGTGCATATCGGACAATTCTGTAAATCATATTCATACCAGTTTATCACAAGTATTCGTGTAATCGTTGATGAAACATGAATTCAGTGTTGCCTTACCCAGTATACCTCAGTGTAGACACATGATACGGTTTGCGCTGCAAATCAGTAGTAACGAAAAACCTCATGACCAATTGTGAAATGCAAGCCATATAGTACGAAACTATTTCCTTATGCAATATGTATTCTAATGTTGTGAATGTAACCAGAAGTTGTAACACAATTCGTGAGTTCAAGTAGTATTTAATAATAAACATGTTTATACCTTCGGCAGAGTTTGTTATGTAAAAAATTATTATGATTGGCTACTGCATTTTTGAATATGCTCTTAATCTTACCATGTCATTACTGTTATCATGTCATTACTGTAAATATGGATGGTGCTCTTATGGCCCTAGTGGTTATGTTCTTGTTGATTATGTGTTAGTTAAGTTATAACTCCCAATTACGCTGTCTCTGCTGCTTCAGCGTGGTAAGGCCTAATCAGGCGATTTAAGGCCTCTTTTTGCCTTTTCTCGCGGATGAACGCGTCATGCGTTATGCCCAAATCAAGTTCATTCATTCATTCATTCTTTCATTCATTCATTCATTCATTCATTCATTAGTATTACACATGGCTGTGCGTCTTGCTAAAATGAAGACCTGGAAAGGCTACTTGTTGCTTTGAAGGACCAGATCTTCAACTCGACGGAAACAACCTGCGAACCATTTCAATAATTTTTTTATGGGCAGCTTATACGTATCGCTAATTTGACGAGCTTGTTGTGTGGACAGTATTTTGTATGACAAATTCGTTAATTCTTACGAATGACTTACAGGGCATTCTGCACTCTTTTCTTGTGCTGTATGAGGAAGTGGATGCGATTTTCGACAAGGTCACCATACTCTCGCACGAAAACAAGTTAGTGTGAGCACGTCTATAAGTGGGTGGGTAAGGATATTGTGAAATGAGAAGCTGCAGATACGCTTCTGTTATCAGGTTCACGTGCGTGTGGAAGAAATGGAGGATGTGTGATTTCATTTAAATGAATCCGTTACTCGTCTCTCTAGGCCGTTACAATATCCCTTTGTTTTTTTCAATGTTTAGAATGAATGGAATGAAAAATTTTAAGTTCGAAAACTTGTTCAATGCTGGTAAATGTAGGCTCCTCGTAGTGACGGTTCGTACGTGGTTACGTGAAATTATATTCCTGTAAGCTATTTTAAAACAATTTGTATGCCAATGACTGCAATGTTGCGGTGACCATTAGAGGTTGTGGATATATTGAACATACATGCACATTATTCTTATTTATTGTATTTTTAGTACAGGTTGTTATCTTGTAATAAGCTTGCTTATAAGAAGAGTATATAAAGCACGTGCACCACAAGAGGTACGAAATGTTTAGGGATGAGTGGTATTTTTTCTCCGCGTATGACAGTCTTACCCGAATGTGTCGCCGTACTTTTCAAGCCATTTTTCAATGACTTTGTGATGATGCTGCAAGCAAAGAAAACATCAACACAAATAAGTTTGAAGAGAAATGAAAAAGAAAGAAAAGCAAAACAATCACTAACTGTAGCATAGGTACTAGTGGCTCCAGTACTATAGGCCGCTTTATGTATGTCGTATAAGGTACCCACTAGGTTTATCTCGATTCCTCCTGTAGGTGTAGCTTTATCACCACATATAACGACGTAATTTGACTTTAGGATTCATGGTACGACAATCCCACGCCATCTGACAAAGCATCTGTGCTTTACGCTCTGTTACATTCAGCCCGGACATGTATGTGCAACAAAAGCGTCTAACATCACGAGAAATTGAGAGAGTACTAATGTGTGCCTAAATACATTGTGAAGAGTGACGCCATGACGACGCCACAATGACGTCACGATGACGTTATCATGTGATAATTTTTGTTTCTTTATAACTCCGTTGACGCCGACCGTTAATTTTCGCATTTGATAAGGTGTCTAAAGCTATCGCCCTAATAATTTAACAGTACTAGAACGAGATCCTGTGTTATTTCTAGCAAAATAGTGAATGTGTATCCTTACATTTTTTTTATTTAACCCTCCCACTAGCATGAATGCTTGATTTACAAATGTCAATAAATATTACAGGTGCACATTGAAGTTGGAAAGACATACTTTTGTTGGAAATTAGCGAGCGAATACCGAAAATTGTAGTCTCATGATAGTCTGCGAACCGAGCTGAAGGAACGGTAAACCCGCCTAACAATGCGCTTTCTGTAAGCAGAACACCGTATGGTACAATAAAAAAAACACCTTGATCATTAACCTTACGAACCCTCTATAACGACAGAATTGAGATATTATTATTATTATTATTATTATTATTATTATTATTATTATTATTATTATTATTATACCGAAGTTAATATGCCACCGAAGTTCAGTGCAGGCTACATAAAAGTTCTGGTTAGCTGGGAAATTTTAGGTCAACCAAGTGATATGCTTTCATTTTCATTTATTTATTGTCAATACGAGTAGCCCTTTAACAGAAGCTGGGAACATGTAAGACCATGTTGAATATTGAATCGTCTTCACCTAGAATTGTGCAATTTATAGCTCATACTTAAAAAAAATATGTACATGGCGTTCCTCTGCCCAACGCTACCCAAACGTGCGCTGAAAGCGCTAGCTCATTGCTTCAGTGACGCTTGGAACAGTCGCATGCTTCGGATAGCAAATATGTGGTTGTGGATTTTTTATACATCAGTTTAAAAATCTCTCACCGTTGAGTGATACTCGCGTATGTTTCCCCACAGCAGATTGGGTTCGGGACCGGGGATTCCCAGGCTTTTGAAATAGGAGAAATGCCTCTGGCGCCATCTGAAAACGAAAGGAATTGTGGGCAGTGCTTAAACAATATACAGAACAAATGGGTCACTTTCAGGAGCTTTACACTTAGTTAAAGAAAGCTTTCGCAAAAGTTGCCAACATCATGAGTTCGCATTCAAGCTACACGTCTGAGCCTGCTGGTGTAGAGCAGCGAATCGGTTGTCTTAAACCGGTCAACCTCCCTGCCATTCTTTCTTTATTTCTTTTCTCCTTTAGAACACGGGTTGTCGTTGGAGTCAACTGTTTAGCAGGTGGACTTGTTTACTTCCAGACGACTACTTCGAAGGAGGCAAAACCACTAGTAGAAACATTAATAAGTTCCTGTGACGCCACGTGTTCAAAGGTGTTTTCATTGCCTGATATATATGGGTTACATACCGGGCAGTGTGCCATGGCGGATCAGTGGCTAAAATGAATAAGTGCTCGACTGCTGACGTGAAGGTCACCGGTTCGATTCCGGTCGCCACGGTCACATTTTGGTGGACGTGAAACGGCAGAGGTCCGCGTAGCAGCGATATCAGTGCAAGTTGCAGAACACAAACGGTCAAAATTTTCAGTGCCTTCCACTACGGCGTCACTCCTAATCATATCGCGCTTTTGGGACGTCAGATTTCAGATATAATTATCACATATCGAGTAACTTGCCACAGCATATTTTTATAACTATGTCACATGCGTTGGGCAGTGTAGCACGTGTTGCTACATTGAATTTCGAAGCTGAAGAATAGGTGAAATTTTGGTGTAACAACTTATTTTCGGCTCCTTTGCTTCTCTAGAAATCTCTGCGGGCCCCCGGACCATTTTGTGTGCGGAAGATACTAGGACCTTGGGCATCTGCCTCAGTTGCGCAGAAAGCAACTAAAGCACTGCTTCTTTACCTTAAGTCAACAAACCTGAGCGACCGCCTGTGAACTGTGTGTGCTCACCGAGTGTGCTCGTGATTGTGTGTACCTTCTCATCTTTGTGCAACCTCTTTTCTCCCCTTTATCCCTTCCCCAGTGCAGGGTAGCAAACCGGATGTGCGTCTGGTTAACCTCCCTGCCTTTCCTTGTATCTTTATCTCTCTCTCTCTCTCTGCGGGCCCATGACGGTTCTGTTTCTCACATGGGTTCGTTATTCGCATGGGTTCGCATCTATCCGTTAATTTTATTGTGATAGCAATTATAGGAACAATCTAGGCCAGATTTTGCCGCCGACGTCGATGTCATGCACCGTATATGTATACGTATCTAAATAAATAAAAATGCAAGAAAGAAAATAATCCAGAAAAAGAAAGCACCCCAGCGCGTGGGATTGAACGTGGACATCTGAGTCATGAAAGCGAGGCGTTAACCACTAAACCACCCCGCAAAACGTTCTTCATTATTCAAACGGCAAGCTATTTATATCTACCACTTACCGCTGATATGTTTTCAGCATTACCAGAAAGATGGCGCAATGAGCGCAGGTCGCCACATAGCGCAGTGGCGCCCACTGAAATATCCTACACGTAATTTGCACGGCTTAGAGAGGAGGAGGGGCTGTGCTCCCTCACGTGCCCTTGTCTCGTAGTGGCGAGGAGGGGAGGATCGTACGCCTCGGCTGGCCTCGGGCTTTACGTGGAACGATTCTGCTGTAGTTACCGGGCGCACAAAGGTCACTGCAATTATTGCAGTCTCCGTTCGCGAAAAGTGCACGCCTTTTAGACTTAGCAAAGTAACAATTGAGACGCTCATTCGCGTGCATCCGCACCTGTTAGTACGTTTCTTGAGTAATTTGTGCGCGAGAAACGCGGGGCACGTTTTGATCTGCTTTCCGTTCTGCGCGTGACCTTTCAAATTGTTGCTATCACGTTCATTGCTTCGCCTTTGCGGCAAAGCTGTGACTTTTTTTCATTTACCTGAGTGCGCAAGTTCATGTGTTGGTGCCCTTGTAATGCCTGAAAATCGTTTCATTACAAGCTTCCTTTTAAAATTTTATATCTCGATATCCTTTAAGCGAGCATCAGCCGACATTGTATTACAGCCTTCATTTCTCTTCATATTAAAAAAGAAAGAAAGATGATACTCGTAGATTTTAGAATTCTTCTGCAGCAGGTGCCACGTCACTGTCACTTGTTTTTCTTATGAGAGACGCATCCACGAAAGAGTCTGTCTGACTAAGCTACCGTGGCACAATAAAAGCATAGAGTGCAGTGTATTATCAAGCGTTGCCCTGCATTTGAATGTTGCTTTGGAAAAAAAAACCAAGTTGGAGAGGCAAACACAGTAGTAAAAATAAAAAGGAGGTGCGGGAAGAGAAAGGACAAGGATTGACAAGGAGGTCCTTCTGCAAAGCCTTTACTTGCACTTTAATTTCTTTCCACGCAAAGGGGTGACAAAGCGTCTGTAGATATGTTCATGTACAGGTAGATGCAATGTTCTCATGCGGTCATGTTGTGAGCTGATTTATTGCTAAAGCACCAACGTGCTCCGAAGAGCGGTGGTGTTGTTATGGCTTCGTCCAGCTCAAGCATGTTCCGTATGCCGTTCAGTATGCATGTCGTGGTGGAGTACGTTATATGTGTTAGACAGCAACAGACACGTTTCCTTGCCAAAAGTTGGACTCATGTAACTCTAGAATAGCTGCTATAGTTATTTTGCCCCCCTCGGTATCGGTGGCGTATCCTACTGAGCTCTCTTTTGACCACTCTCAACGGCGCGTGTTTCGGCATCGGTATATTGTCGCGCGTCCCACCAAGTGCCAGCTTTGTATTGTAGAAACGAAATTTGGGCGAATTGTCTGGCTTCATTGAAAAAAAAACAGCGCGAGCGACACATGTGCGAAAAAATTTACCTTTGGTACCCTTTGTCCGGGTGTTCCTTGCATTGATTCCAGCACAAGTTTCTCGCAAAACAAGAAAAAACTGTCGATCGGTTGGAGATGTGAGCAATAAGATCATTTACAAGCTGTATCAGTATCGCGTAGTTAACAAAAAAGCATTTCGCCGTATTTTTTCATCTCGTAAAATCGGTGGCTTTCAGAATCTGCCAATGACTATGACATCTTCGATTCCCTTACGTCAGATTTTAAGGTAATACTTTTTCTTTTTTGCTTCTTCGCTGGATAACTAAGTAAGCAAGCCTGAAAAATGTGGATATTCATTCACATTTCTTTTGGGATACCTAATGCAAACATCCAAACAGAACAAAAATGGTGGTGAGAGGAAATCGGCCGACTGGCAATTTCCCTGAAGCCCTCTTTTCCACGAGCAGGCTCCCCTTTCTTGTGGAATCTTTCCGTGTCTTAGCAGGGTCGTTGTAGCCAAGGCATAAAATAAAAGCAGTTGTTTCCCTGACAAAGGCAAGTTTACTGATTTGAAATGTTGGACCCACTGACATTACCGGTTGGCTGATTGCTCCTCAATACTAAGGAGGTAATCTGATAAATAGGTCTACAACAATGCAACTACAACAACTACTACTACAACCACTTCGTCTAATGTTCTACAACATGCACTGACATTGTAGGTTACACAGACGGACTATGTACCATTTCACCTCCATCAAAATGCGATCACCACGCCAGGGATAAAAATCCGCGACTTTCGGTTCAGCGTCCGAGCACTTTATCAACTTCATCGCCGAGGTGGACATTTGGTTCACAAATTCTGCAACTAATGTTCGAGGGTGAAAACAAAAAGAAATGGCTCACGTTTTCTGAACATAAACCTCAATATGTCAGTGCGGCTTTCTGGTCTTGACTCATATGAAAAGGATACGTTGTTTTCAGCACAATTTTCAAGGTCACTCATGGCCAGTGAGTCCGTTTTTGTCGCTTGCAACTATTCCTTCTAGTCGTGCTTCGCTAGCAACGAGGAACGTATGCCCCGTGGCGGCTATATTTTCTACGGAGGCGGAAATGCTGCTGACCAGCGTGCTCAGATTGGGGTGCGTGTTAAAGAACGCCAGGGGGTCAAAATTGCCGGAGCCCTCCTCTACGGCGCCTCTCTTAATAAGACGGGGGTTTTAGGACGTTAAAAGCCAGATACTATACTTACAATAAATGTCCATGCTCCACAATAATAATAACTGATAAGGTTTGGAAAGGAAAAGGAGACAGCCATCCCAGATTTTCCAGCAACAAATAGATTTTTCTTCTTGAGAAATCTGTATGAATTTCCTTGTGGCTTCGTGCTAAAAACGGGCCCTGCTCATCTTCATTCTCTTTCTTAACCCTTCCGCCACCTTGCGGGTTTCCGTAGAACTCATTTGCAATGTCGGGGTTTTATGTGCCAAATCTACATTATATTTGTAGGGACGCTTTAGTGGAGAGCTTTCTAAATTGCGACGACCAGTTGGCGTTCTTTGAGGAGCCCCTAAATTTAAGTGGAAGATCATCTATATCACTTCGCCTGCACGGAAATGCTGCCGCCGTGGCTGGGATACAGTCCCACAACCTTCGGATCAGCAGTCGAGTGTGCCCCGCCAAGGTGGTCTAGTGGGTAAGGTATATCGGCTGCTCACCCGCAGGTCGCGGGATCGAAACCCGGCTGTGGCGGCTGCATTTCCGATGGAGGCGGAAACGCTGTAGGGCCATGTGCTCAGATTTGGGTGCACGTTAAAGAACCCCAGGTGGTCCGAATTTCTGGAGTCCTCCACTATGGCGTCACTCATAATCATATGGTGGGTTTAGGGCGTTAAACCCCACATATCAATCAATCATCAGTCGTGTATGATAACCGCTAGACGAGTGTTTATCACATTAAATAGCATTTGTGATGTTAAGCTTCGGAACACACTTCATATATCCGTGACGTATGCTTTACATTCAAGAACGCTATTCTGATACCTTTAAAGACGATAGTCTTTCTTGGGGAGCTTCGGCGGAAAACTTTTGGTCTGGCTGTCTGTATGTACATTTGTCTTTTTGTCCATCCTAACGATACTCCAAACAGCAATAAACGGCCAACCCCATCCGCAGCGCCCACCAACATTGCTTAAGGTTTAGCGCTCCTAGTTGTGCGATTGCCAATTAAAAAAGCAAATATTGCGCATATCTGAGGCGCCATAACCATACGTTAATGTTTTGTATGTCTGCCTTTATACTAGAAGAAGCACACACAAGTAACTCTAAGGACTGTAGCGTTTATCGCGCTGCACTGACAGTGCAATGCGATGCTCAAAAAGGCATTTCCAACGCTTTGCTACGACGACACGGTGGTGGCACCTGCCCGTCGCTTTGCATTCTACACCTTATCACCTCCGAGACTGGCGCGCATCTTTCTCCGCGGTCGCGCACGCCTTCGTTTTTGAAGATAAGTGCCAGATGAAACTCGTGTCTAACGTGCCTAGATGCGCTTGTTCGCCTCCGCTACACACTCGAGGCACTCTAAAGCAGCGCCTTCAGAATACCATTCACCGATTTTCTTGCGCAGAACATCAAATAAACGTTTTGTTCACTCTCTCCAGACGCAAGACTATCGTCTTTCAACGACATTTACAGTGTAACATGTAGATTCGGGCCAATTTTTTTTTACCTATTTGTAAAGCATTTCATGTTGTCGCGGCTTACCAGGCTGCACGCTCCACAGAATATTTGTGTCACACCAGGATCCGTACATACATATCCGTGCAATTGAATCCAATGTCACAGGATTTAGGATAAAGCGCCTGTACAGTCAAGTCTTCCAAACAAACAGTCATCCTGCCTGATTGTTGGAAACATCTGCCCCAATCCTTTTTTCATAGGTGTGTTAAATTAGTCAAAAAATTTCATGTTACGTAAATTTCGTTAAAAGGGACATGGACTACATTTTTACAGTTACTTTACAACTATACATTGCAAGTACGGGCTCGTTGTAACTAAACCGTTCTTTGTTAGTCGTGTAGCATTCAGTTCGCTTTATTTCTCCTAAGCATTTAACGCGACAGAAACACAAGCCAATCCATTAGATCACGTCTTCTTCGCGATGCCTTCCTACAATATGCACTTCTCCAATCATGAGTACCTTATCATATAGTTCATGAATGGATCCTACCCCGATTAAACTCTCATTTAAAGGACAAAGCCACTGCATCTGTCAACTAACGCGTAATCGAGTCACGTAGGAGGTCAGGCGAAAATTTTCAGCACCTATGAAGCGTTAATTTGGAAAATGACAGCATTCAATAACTTAGTAACTGTTTGGGTGTCGTAAAAAGTGCGGGATTTCAGTCAAGGAAGTGGCAAAAAAACCTTCATGTCCGGAAACTGACGAGCCGGCAACTAACGCTAAATGTTACATACGTACTGCAGTAGGAATCTGTAGCATGTGAAATCAGTACGCTTACCTGAAAATCGCGACCAGGAAAACGGCGATCAATGCGAGCGCACCGACCAACGGAAGCATCGCGGCTTGGATGGCCGTCAAGCCGAGGCAACTGTTTCTGCGGCGAACTCCGCACGTGCCACGCGCTCGTCGCCGGCGGAATAAACGACCACGCCGTGTTGTTATGGGTCACAGTGAGAGAGGGCGAGCGCGAAGGACCTTGCTTCAGGTCGAGAGCGCCCTCTCCAGCGCTATTTCGGGACTGCATAGTGTCAAGGTCGTTTAAGGAATGGCGGGATACCGTATCGCTCAGTATTTAATGCGCAGTGTTTTTTTATTTCAAAACAAAGGGCACTCGCCGCTGCAACTCTGCAAGCCGTTGTTGCAGACCGTGCTGACGGGGTAGTAATCTAAACGCTCAAGGTTATTCTTAAAACTCGACTTGTTTAGTTTGATAATCTGTAGCAAACATTACCACGTTCTTGTGGCTTCATCGATGAAGGGCGATGGGAAAGATAATCACGAAAGTGGCTGAGGCCAATACACGTGGTTAGATGAAAGATGATAACGATAATTCACTACGATATATCTATGAGGGACGCCGCAACTGAGGGCTGCGGAGAGTTTGAACATCTTATGTTCCCCCAAAATGACTGGCCAAGTCCACGTGTTCTGTCCAAATGATTTATTGATTGATATGTGGGGTTTAACGTCCCAAAACCACCATATGATTATGAGAGACGCCGTAGTGGAGGGCTCCGGAAATTTAGACCACCTGGGGTTCTTTAACGTGCACCCAAATCTGAGCACACGGGCCTACTTCATTTCCGCCTCCATCGGAAATGCAGCCGCCGCAGCCGGCCTTCAAACCCGCGACCTGCGGGTCAGCAGCCGAGTACCTTAGCCACTAGACCACCGCGGCGGGGTGTTCTGTCAAAGAAATGAAGCTTGCATCAGGCCTGCCCCTTGAATGTATATATATATATATATAAGAGAAAGAAATGTATACCTAAGGGCTCGTTTTTCCGTGTTTTAACACAATATTAATGAGATCTGACAGACAGTAATGCCAAGGAGTGTACAGGTCTTCGGTCTTCGTCGAGATCTCGCGAGAAGTAGAACTTTGCGTTCGGCTAGTTTGTGCACGTTCTACGGAAGTTCGCGCCTTATTCCTTCCGTAAGATATGTTATAACCAGGTGCAAAACGAGGCATAAAGTATAGCACCACAAGCCACACGACAGCGTGTTCAAGGCAGCAACTAGGCAAACACTATATGAAGGCAGCACGGATGAAAACCTGACCTTAGACGAAGCGAATAAAATACTGATGCCGAGAAAGTGATTATTGTTATCTGAAGGAACGTCGCCGAGGCCAACGTCTCTGTAGGGAAGCTTTTCAGGGCAAGCAACTCTTTCACTGCTTAAATGGAGAGGTGAGAAAGATTAAGCCGATGTGCAGAGCAGGGTGAAAACTTGGACGAACAAACTAATTCTCCTCCTCCTCCGCCTCTAAAAAAGGGTATAGGGAGGGGGAGGAGAATATACACACGTGCGCATAAACGCGCCCCGTCGAGTTTGATGATTTACTAAGATAAGCGTCCTCCCTAACTTCAAGGCAATATCTGATAGAAGATAAGTTGATCCATTTAGCTATCGCAAGTTCCCTCGTCAAAATAATACTTCCACCAAATTCTTTGTACTGCCAATGTTTATCCATCTCAACATGTCACTCTTTTCTCTTTTTTTTTTTTTTGCTTCAAGAGAGCACATAATGCGTGTCACCTGTGCCGCTTTCCCATGACAACACACAGACACCTATAGATGCACCTATAGGACTTTACCCGTAACATTCCTTACTTATGAATGTAGGACATTGTCCACAGCAGCACTTAAGACATTGTGGCTAGTTCGTGACACGCTTATGCGTATTTATCAAGCAACTCGTGGGACGCAAGTGCAGTGGGACGAAACAGTGTTTGTTAGAAGAGAGAGGGGAAATATTCCAACAAAGAAGTGTATCTATCACTCCCCGGGACTATATGTATGCAGTCACTTTTCCTATACTTTTGTCTCAGGCTTGACCACGTGGGTATTTCTGTTTTAAATCCTGAATTGTAATATATCATTTCAAGTCCTTACTAACCACCACGCAAAACAAAACATTTTGATGAGGGATTCATTTCTTTATTGATGTAATGTTATTCATAAGTGCTTCAGTCAACTGCCTCATGGTTTTTTGCGGTCCATGCATAGTAATACTTGAAACCATTGCATAGGACAAATACAGACCTCATATAGAGATAGATTGAAACAAAGGTGTAAGAAAGAAGTGTGGAAGATAGTCTTGCGTTCGGGCAGATAGGAGGAGGACAAACTCGCAGATAGGAGAGAGGACAAATGGATAAAATAGAATGCAAATAGATAAAGTGTACTAAGGTTTATGCTAAAAACACTATGGTTAAGGCTATGTGAAGTTCCTCGTGTGTTTAGTTGATGCAGCACTCACGTTTGTGAGGGTAAATTGTAGGAAGGAAGAGGACTGCATTAGGACTGATTGATTATTATGCACCAACATCAAGCTTAACGAACGCAGGCGTTCATTTTCCCGCTACTAAGTCTTCGCATTTGGCAGCTCACTTCCAATATCAAGGACCCTCCCTACGTTTTCAAGGGACATTGTTATGCTATCAGAACACAAAAGGCAGCTAGCACGCGAAATCATTGGAGCCTTCCAAATTCGATGAGAATAGGAAAGATGTGTCAGTCAACCATCAACTACCTACTACTACCTGCTGAGCACATACACAGGTGTTGGATTATATGTGAAGAGACAGCTTAAATTTATTAGTCTTTATAAATGGTTTTTGTGTTTTTGATTGTTGCTTTTTATGTAGAGCATGTTATTCCTAGTGACCAATGTGGTATAGTGAATGATTATCGCCTGGTGTTGCTTTTTTTCTTCTTTTTTCAAATTAGCGAAATAAATTTAAGTTGAGAGTCAGTGACTGTTTTGTACGGCTTGTCCATCTGTCTTCCTACTCGTGAGCGCTACACAAAATTTTCAGTGAACGAGACCAGCGTCCTCGCGTGGCGCTGCACAAACTAAAGGATGTGTGCTTGCCAGTGAGCTCCAGTTTAATGGTCAACGTATCTTCTCTAGCTCGACCACCGTAAGCGATGATCTTCGTAAAATGTCTCTACTTTTGTGCCAGTGTCTCAGAGTACTGAGTTGTATTACAACATCCATTCGTTACTTAACGTTATTTTGTATTATAGTATTACTACATTACATTATGAAGGTTTTACCTGGCTTTTGCTTGCTTTCATGCCACTTCGATATCATCACAATTGTGGTGGGCGTCCAAAACGTTTTCAAGCTGCTGAAAATCATGCAGCTTTTACCGCTGACTCCTATGACGTATTGTTTTGGCGGCAAAAGAACTTTAAATTGAAACATTCATATCCCAGTGGTACATTGTCCTGTACCTTGCAGAAACTTGAACGTAAACTTAAGAATGGAACAATAAATGAAAGGTATATTTTCTCTTTGGCATCACTCGGTCTCTGTGGCCACTTGAGCACCGTTGACATTTCGGTGCAACATGGCGTATCGCAATTGTAGATTCAGCATGCCCATGGCAGGTGTTCGCAGCGGGATCATATTGAGACACTAGACGAACATGTCCTCCACTCTTCATGAGAGTCTTGTTTTCGTCAAGGGCTTCTTGGCCGTCCTATAGAACATGTTCGATAAGGCTCAATCCTTATTACCTCCGTTCAGATACGCCTAAAGACAATCCATGGTCCAACGCTTGGTTTTCGAAAGAACGGCTCGTGAAACAATCTCGAAAGATTCCTGAAATCATTGTGATAAAGAACAGAACACAATACTGGCTTCAGTTTCTTTTCCCACAGAAAAATTATTGTCAAATTTTTGACCTGCAACTACAAGAAATCGAAGATTTCGGGTAGCCACCAACAACCCTTCTGCAAAGTATCATACTCACACTCACGGTGTTTACATTCACAATTCAATCGTAATGTAGGACACAAATTTAGCGAAGGCGACTTCCTACTCTGAAATAGCTTTTCCGAACGCATTGTCACCGAAATTCTGTAAGAGGTTTGCTAATTGTACACTTTTCTGGCACATT
Organism: Rhipicephalus microplus; assembly: GCF_013339725.1. Lineage (NCBI taxonomy): Eukaryota > Metazoa > Arthropoda > Arachnida > Ixodida > Ixodidae > Rhipicephalus > Rhipicephalus microplus. Next base: position 1,699,923 of record NC_051169.1, on the reverse strand, counting down.
ACGAACGTAGCCATCCCACAATGCGCCATTCTGTGCGAAAGAATCCAGCCATTTTGTCTACAATCTTAATTACTACAAAAAAAATCACGCTGATGTGTTGCATTGAAAACAGCGAATAGCTTGAACATCTGGGATAGTAAAGAAATTTGTCGTTCTCGTAAGGACTTTGCGAATTTCAGAAAATTTAGCCTGGGTGCTTTTTGTCAGGGAAAAAAACATTCTGAGAGCACTGTTAGCCTATTTGCTTCAACTGTAAATCTGGTTTTGATATTGAGCAAAAGTGTGTATGTGTAGGTGCTTCGAGACAATAATATTATTGCACATTTTCAGTCATAACTACATCTGCAGATATTTATCCCAGATATTCCACGTTTGCAGTTTTTATTATGAAATTGAAGTATGAATGAATATCGGAGTTCTAATTATTTAGTCTACAGAAGTTACATGTTGTGTTCAATATATTCTTAGTCATTCATGTTTACAAACTTTAGGAGTGAATGTCCCGAATTCAGAAAATTGTCATTTTGGTCCAAATTGAGGGGCATTTTGGATTATACACATAGTGCTTCAAATAAAATAGTCCTTTACAGCTCAGTCAAAATAAAATACCTAATGCTTCTTATATAGAAACCTCTATCATTCTGGCTTAGGCTTTAAAAAGAAAATAATTTTTGAAGCTCCTAATTCACGACAATGCAGGACTTCAATGGTGACGTTTCCGTATGACCAAATAGGAAGATATTCGTCAATGAAGAACATCAACAATTACTCTCTTCCTTAAAAACAGAATTGCAATATTAAAACTTTTGATTAAAAATCTGTACGAAGTAATCACGTGATCGGCATTTCTGAGTGCTTTTGGTTCTTAATACGAGAACATGACAATGGTTTTATCAAGTGCATGATATGTGATCACGTGTCATACCCCGTGACACATCACGTATAGGGCTATAGAGTAAGCCCGGCCAAGCGTTTTGTAAATTATGAGTCATTATCCAATTAGTGAGTGGCTAACACAGCGCATCGGTCATGTATTTTGGGGTCAGGCCAAGCACGCGCAAGCATTTTCTTTTGTGTATTTATTATTGATGAATCATCTATTCTCTAAATATTGGTCATGCATTTGGGTCAGACTAACCTAATCAAAATATTTTATTTTATTGGTTATTCACCAATTATTAGTTAGCTATTGATTGGTTATTGGTTCGCTGTCACTAGGCATTGATGACTAGGCTGAGCCTAACTAGCCTCAACTTTGTTCAACTAGGCTTAATTAGGCTTTATTATGTAGGCTATGAAACCCTATGGCCTGATTTTTGCGAACGCCACGCACAAAAGGAAAGCTTTGAACAGCTCCAGTGTTATGAAAAGCTCGGTCTGAAAGCATTGAAAAGCTCCGAAGTTAAAAGCTACACAATGCAGTACACTTACCTCTGGCTGAGATGGTCCGACGTGGAGTTGAAATCGCTGAACCAGTCGCGCGATTGTGTAATACAGTGCCATTTGGGCCATGCGCATACCGATGCAATTGCGTGGTCCCACTCCGAAGGCTTGATAGGCCACATTATGGAAGCTGCCTTCATTTTCCGCAGCGAATCTGTCAATGAAGAAGGATAATTAAGGAAAACAGCAAAATGTGGGAAATGATGGCGCGCAGCCACGAAAGCCATTTGTTGATGATGATGATGATGATTATTGTGATGAATATGATGATGATGACGATGATGATGATGATGAATATGATGATGATGATGATGAATATGATGATAATGATGACGATGATGATGATGATGATGATCCTTGATACTCTGGCGCACACCCACAAAGGGGGATCGGCAAAGAACCTGGCAGCAGGATCTCAAGTAAAAGGCTTATGGTTTTTCAAACACAAAGTATTTTTGGACTGAAAAAAAAATTATATAAAAAGGAAAGTATGCAGCACTCCTGAATCTTCTTTCTTTTCACTTAGTGCTGCGCATTCTAAACTGAGCTCATTTCCCTTCCGATTTCGTTTTTAAACACTGCGTTACTTTGGACAGGACCTTGCCTGTATTCATATGCAGGTTCTATCTAAAAATGAGCATCTGTGAACTGCCCGCGCGAGCTCGTGTTGTGTGTATTCCCGCAAACTGTTCTTCCCCACCTTTTTTTCTCTTTTGCCGTTCTTTTTCTTGTTCTATTGTCTCTTTCCTGTCTTCCATTCTCCCCTCCTCCCCCCCCCTACGTGTATAGAGTAGCCAAGAGCCAAATATGGTTAACCTCGCCGTCTGCCCAGCACCCTCTAGAATATCTTCAGGCCTACTCAACGTGACACGTCACCCCTGACGTCACTCACCTTTCACCGTGGTATCCTGCCGAGTGGATGCACGCATGCATGCTCACGCCGTTTGATAGAGCAACAATGCTGAGACTGATGAAGCCTGTCGTGTTGTTCTGGTGTTTTTTTTTTTTTAGTGACTGCATGAAGAACGTACTTTTCTGCATCCGTGAACTGATGGAATGTATTTCGTTCCCTCAATGCTCGCGTATTGTACTCCTGGAAGCTGTGCCGATCGAGTAGTTCTGCGGGATCAAATGTCGCCGATATGGCGATATTGACGATTCGTCGAAGGTCCGACTGTTTTCATTCCCAAAGGATGTAACCGAACAGCGAAACGGGAGCGTGCCATTCATTGGGATGGCATCGATATGCTTTCATTGCGTGATTCGAAGGCGTATGTATGTCTATGTTCCTTGATTTTGAGTTTGAAAAGCATCACTTCTAACACGTTTAGTTCCTTTTATAAAATAATGTCATGTGTACTTCTTACTTGCTAGCGTATAAACCTTGGCATCAGACAGTTTCAGTTGATTGTCGTTGATGCTCATCCCAGTGATAACGTACCGTCCCGAGGCAGTGCCAAGCACTGCATACGATTTTACCAATGTGAAATTTGCGACGAACGTGTTTTTTTTTTTTCACGGGAAACCATGGTGGCAGTGGCTTCCCTGCCTCACGTGAGCGTGCTCACTCGGTCAAGACGCGTGATGTCATAGTGGCAGTGAGCACGGCGTAAGTTATTAAAGACAATAGTCTTTCTTGGGATACTCCTATGCGAAAATTTTTGTCTGTACGTCTGTTTGTTTGTCTATCTGTCACCCGTCACTCGATTCAGCCAACCAGCGAAAGTGTTGGCCTATTCTCAGCGCCCAGTCATCACAATTTGGTGGCTGCGTTCATTGTTCTCATGAACATTGTAAATCAAAAATAAAATATTAGGCATATCTGAGGCATCATATTTATAAGTAACCGTTACGTTGTGTGTGTTTTTTTAACTAAAAATGCATAGGCACGTGATTCTAAGGACCCTAGTGTTCCTTGCGTTGCGCTGACAATGTTATGCAATTCACGAAAAAGCGGGTGTTTCTTGCGCTTCGCTAAAACGATACGATGCTGTCACCTGCCAATGGCTTCGCGTTCTACACAAGTTTTTATTTTCCGACATTACTGCAGCCAGATGGCGTCAATATCTCACGCGCCCTTCCAGACAGAAGACTATCGTTTTTCGATTACATTTGCAGTGAAGCACGCATATACACGGTTAATTTTTTTTTTTCTTATGGAGTTGCTCTACCACTCAACTTTGTTTTTTCTCTATTTCTCCGGCTACCAATGCAATGTACTATGATAAACTGAGGGAGAATAATCCTTAGTCCAAGGCACTTTGAGCTCAGGAGACGTGCTCGGCCCCCGGGGCCAGTCCCAGCTACGTTGTGGTTGCAGTTGTCCAAAGCTGTTTCCCACAGCCCATTGGAAGTTTTACAACGAATTTTTTATTGTGCGGAAAAGTTTTTATAGTCTAATATCAGAGAGAAGAAGAACCATAGATAAATTTTTCAGAATATAAGATAACAATTGTGTAGGTACTGTAAAGAAATACGTAAAGAGGTGTGCAGTGACTTTGTAGGTACTCTGTATTAGAGGGCGTTATCGCGTCTTCTATCTTGTTTCAGCGAGGTGACCGAAATTTGAACGTCTTAAGGTTGAGCTCAACTAAGCTGTCAGCCTAATTTATCAAGTGCAGGTTCACTCTAAGAAGATGCGAATTCCATATTGCGAATTGTCCATTGGATTTGATCAAGATATGTTTATGCACCCCTTACCTGTCCGGATTGAAGGTTAGTGGGTCAGGCCAGTATCGTGAGTCTCTGTGGATTTGCAGCGTCGGAGACAAGAAACTTGTTCCTGCCTTGTAATGAACGCCGTTGAACTCGAAGTCTTCGACAGCCTTACGCGTTACAAACCTGCGTAATCGAAATCATGAAGTCGACGTAAACGTATGTAACCATCTGTCAATTCCTAAAAGAGGTAAGTGCGAGAAACGCGGATCACGTTGACTTATAGCAGACTTTATGACGTGTACCTGCACGCATATTAGTTCATGATCTTTGCTGTGACAGTTTTCACCAGATAACAGATTCCAAGGGTTTGCGAAACTCGGTGCGTGGCACGTCTTCGCGAGACAACGCTTGGGGAATGTAATCCCCGATTCTAACCTGACTGCACTCGCTTCTTGAACAGCGGTGTTGAGTACAGAATATACGCGAGCCCCAGTGACCACGCTGGGACGACTATCAAGCTCAGCGTCTTCTAAAAGTCATCGCCAGTGACAGGCACACAGCGCTCCATTTTGGCAGCCCTGCGCATGTTTATGGTGACTAATGACTGTATACTGTGAGCACCATACCCCTGCTTAGGTTTGTCGCTGTTCGCGTTTTATATGACGGTGGAAGTACAATGGCACGTGTGTGCATACGGCTGGGCTTGTCGGTCAGGTTATGGTAGTTCGCCGACAGCGCGCATCCCTGTAGGGTCCGCATTCACGAAGCATCTTCCGAGTATCTTTCTCTGTTAACCTCGTTTTCTTTTGAAGGAATAACACACTCTAAAGGACGCAATAATGCCAAAACTGGCAATAGATAAGTATGTAGCTGGGTTGTAGATAGTGACTTTGGTGTTCTTTCTTTTGCTTGGTACTAGAAGAGCCAATAGAGAATTCAGGGCTCGTTCGGGGGCCGCGCTTTTTCCTATACATTGTGATGAGAACGCTGTTGGCGCATAGTGAGGAACTACATACAATTCTGGTAGACAGTGAAATTGGGGTAAATATATGGTTTGAATAGGACACAAGGTAGTCGAAATAAGCCTGTATTGAATATTTAGGTAATGGAGTTGCAACGGAAACAAAAGTACATTAGCTGTTTTAATTATTAGCGTACAAGACCTATTCATTTTTGTCGTATGATATACATGAATGAATTACCTCTATAATTATATAGTTTGTGGGAAACTAAATCAGGTAAAATTTACATCCTACAGGTTTAGATGTTGACGTTTGCATTGCAGTTACAAATAATCAGGCAGCAAGTTGTGGCCAATCGAGTGCCTAATATGCATGATGCCCGGGACCAAAGCGATATCACAACTTCTCTAGATGCTTATAATGTTCAAGACATACTTACGTGAGGACTGGTGGGTACAAGCGGAGAGCCTCGCTGACAACTTGAGTTAGGTATGGCAACTTCCTTGTAATCGTTTCATAGTCGAAATCATCCTGTGTAACGCAAACACCCCCGACTAATACGCGCCACTAAAAGCATGTGCGGAAGAGGGTAATTAAATAAAGTAAATAATACAAAAAGGCATCTGCAGAGAGAAGCTTGAACAATTCATAATCTTTAATTACCCGCTGTCCTTTTTAAATGTGCGATGTCAACTGCCCCTGCGTTGTAGGCGCATGATTTCTAAGCAACGAACACACGGCGTATAGGTGCAAGGGGGGGGGGGGGCAACTGACCAATGAAAGAAAATATAATATCTGAGATTTTACGTCCCGAAACCGGGATATGATTATGAAAGACGCCGTAGGGGAGTGCTCCAGAAATGTTTATTTATTTATTTATTTTCAGATTTACTGCCAGCCTTTAAAAAAGGCCTTTGGCAGGAGCGGGCAGAACAAATAAAAGAATGCGAGAACATACGCAAATACGTCCACAAAACAACCGCAACAATGAGCGGGAACAAAATAAAAACAAAAAATATACAATTACGCAATCAACAAAGTGACAGCAGGTACTTTTAACAACTTGTTTGGTACCAAGCCAGACCTACACTGATAAAAACTATTAATAATATACAAGACATGACTGGAAAGAGCAGGATAAATCTGGACCGAGGTGCACCGCTAAACAAAACAGAGCTACAATGTGACACACGCAACATCAACAACAAAAAAAGAAAAAAAAACATCAGAACAACATTATTGTTTCACAATCACATATCAGTTTGCAGAAGTCGCAATACTAGGAAAGCGGAGTGACGACCAAGATACCGAAAAAATTACAGATAATCTGACAATGCTTTAGCAAAAGAATTTAGTGTAGTACAATCAATTACATTGGATGGAAGTCGATTCCATTCACGCGTTGTTCTCGGAAAAAAGGAGTTTTTGAATGTGTCTGTTTTACAGCTAAAATCCTTTATCTTTTTCGTGTGGTGTGATCGCGTCGAGCGCTTACCAACCAGGTCGATAAAATTACTCTTGTCTATTGCCAGCTTATCATGATAAAGGGAGTACAAAAACTTGAGCCGTTCAAGCTGACGTCTCTTTTGCAATGTATCCAGCTCTGATTCTTCCAAGATTGAAGTTACAGATACTTGCCAGCGATAGCAATTATGAACAAACCTGATGCCCTTCCTTTGAACGAGTTCTAGTTTATCAATGTTGTTTTTTGTGTACGGATCCCATATAACTGACGCATATTCGAGGGAGGGCCTAATGAAAGTTTTGTAAGCCAGTAACTTTATTTCCTTGGTTGATTTTCGCAATGACCTTCGAAGGTATCCAAGTTTACGCATGGCTTTATTTGTAATATACGAAATATGTTCATTCCATCTAAGGTCCGAGGTAATAATTACGCCTAAATATTTGTACCTTTCTACAACGGAAAGAGTGTGATTATCTATGGAATATGGAAAGCTTAGGGGATGCTGTTTACGCGTTATTGACATGGCTACCGTTTTAGCCTTGTTAACACTCATTTGCCACGTTGAACACCAAGTTTGTATTTTCGCTAAAGAAGAATTCAAAAGAACTTGGTCGCAGCGGCTTTGAACTTCATGATAGAGGATGCAGTCATCTGCGAATAGTCTAATTTTTACTGGTATATCCTGTACTATGTCATTAATGAACACAAGAAAGAAAAGTGGCCCAAGCACCGAACCTTGAGGTATACCGGATATAACTGTCTCTGCTGGAGAGCACGTACCATCAATTGTTACACATTGTCGTCTTAAATTTAAGTAAGTATGTTATTTTGAAAGATAGAAGTTGGGCGCAGGAATGTTGAAACAAACAAATTTTGATCACGTGCTGTTGGTTAATGTGCACTGACATATAGCACACTAGACGGGCCTTAACCACTTCGCCTGTTTTCAAATGGGACCGCCTCGACAGAGATCGAGACTTCGGGACAGCAGCCGAGCACCGGATAGCGCCTGATTCATGCGGCGGAAGATACAAGAAAAGAGTAATGGAAAAACAGAGCTGGATGAGTGGGCGAGTCAGGATGGTGTACATATCGCCTTTCACTAATCATGGTCCCTACGTTTTGTTGTTATGTAATGCTAATTTGCACTGTAAACATATACGTACACGTGCGAGTATCAATACGCTTTCAACACTGAATGTTCATTCAATTTGCAAGCAAACAAACAAGCAGTGGTTTCTCGCAACTTTGGGAACAGAAAATTCTGAAACAATTTTGCCGGAGACAACAAACATACCGATGTGCTATCGTTCAATAAAGGGTTGTGTTAATTACAAACATTCGTATATGCAGGCGAGAAATTCTTCAGTGTCTCATATCAGATAGAATAAAAAAAAAATAAACCCTTTCTGCCTTAACACTTTTTAGGGTCTTTCAAAGAAGCTCCGACAAACATTCTTACCTAAATTTCCATGTCTAGTATGATTCATCTGTTGCATGGGTATAAGCATTTTATGCAGTTCGATAGCATTTTATTTCGATGTAAGAGTACACAACTAAGATAGCCTATATAACATCTATAGTAAATATTTAAGCCCCACGCTTCGTCCGTAGAACAACTACCATAATTGCGATGTTGAAGTTATTGCCAAATCTGCATAGCCGAGTCAGGTAAACCATTCAGCTTCGACAGGCCAGACTGTGATGTGCTTTTGGAATTCGCGCATACACAAATATTACTGCATAGTTATTATATACTGGAAAGAGAGAGTAAAACTTTATTGAAGGGGAAAGGGAGAGGGGCGTTTTAGAGCCTTTATGGTTGGGGCCCTACGTCCAGGGCTCCACTGGCCTTAGCCGCCCGCCGGACTTGATCCAGTAGTGCGAGCTGCACTCCTGGGTCCGAGCTAGCGAGGTGTGCCTCCCACTGCTCCATACTAGGTGTTAAAGGTTCGCCGAGAAAATTGGTTATGTCGCTTGGTTTACGATCGCACCCCCACGATATGTGGTAGAGAGTCGGTCTTCCGCCGCACCACGGACATACAGCCGGGTAAAGAGTTGGATGTATCGCGTGTAACTTCAGTAGGTGCGGAAATACATCCGTTTGAATTTTTCTAAGGTCAGTGGCCTCTTCCCCATTAAGGGATCTGTGAGGTGTTCCACATTTTTGACGCGTGAAGCGCTGGTGAGCTAGAATCTCCCTAGGTAAAATTGGCATGGTCAATGAAAGAGATGGATTCTCCGCTCGGTTACAAAACGCACGAGCTAGAGCGTCCGCCCTTTCATTGCCTTCGAGACCTGCGTGTCCCGGGCACCAGATCAAGCGATGGTGGTGAGTGAGTTTGGATCCTAGCAGCCTCAGCCCCATTGCTGGAAGGCGGCCCCTTAAAAAGAGCCGGCAGGCTTCCTGGGAGTCGGATAAAATAACTGATGGCTCCCCTCTACGCTCCTGAAACCTTAAGGCTAAGGCTATGGCCATCGTCTCCGCCTTTGTAGCCGAGGTCGTGCGTACGGAGGCACTCGTTAGCAGCGTCATGTTGTTGTCGACAACAGTAATTATGTGTCTCTGCCAATCGAAACTGGCCGCATCGACGTACGCGACATTTGAAGCTGAGCCGAATTGCTTTCGAAGCCAGTTTACCCTCGCAGTACGTCGCTCAGCGTGAAAGTCGTGATGCATATTTTTGGGCACCGGTGCGATTGAGATTCGCCTGCGGACCTCTTGGGCTACGTCGACCAGCTCCTCATCAATGTGCTGTGGGTGGGGCGAAATTCCTATTCTAGTGAGTATCGCCCTGCCTGCTGAAGTTTCACTTAGACGATTCCTCTGAGACATGAGGACTGCGGCACTGAGCTCAGCATAAGTGTTATGTATACCGAGAGCTAGGAGCCGCTCGGTCGGTGTGCTGGTGGGTAGACCAAGTGCTGCCTTAAAAGCGCTTCTAATGAGCACATCCACCTGGCTCTCCTCACTTCTGTCGAGTGAGTGGTACGGTAGGCCATACGTCACTCTGCTCAAAACTAAGGCCTGGACAAGCCGGAGAGTATCCTTTTCTTTCATGCCTTTTTTATGATAAGTGATGCGACGGATCATTCTAGCTATCTGTTTAACTGGAAAGATTGCTACTGTATGATTATGGAAGGGAGGTCGCTGTGCATGCTCACCGGGCCGGAAATGGCTTCGTTGAATTCTTTCCGGACTCGGTCCTGAACGTCTTGGTGCTTCGCCAGGAGGTATGTCACGTAACTTAAAGACGTTGACGTTGTGTCATACCTGTGAATAGTCGATACAAGCAGGCCGGAGGTATAACTGGTCTGAGCTAAGAAATTACTTCGTTCCTAACCACTTTTGTCTTGACTTGCCATCTTCGCCAATGATTGCATTCAGAGTCACTATGGCATGAGAGTGTTCTTAAAAATAGCACCAGTGTTGTGCTACTTTTTAAAACAGGAACCCGGCGTTTATGGGATAATGAGAACAACAAGTCAATTATATTAGAGTGCTATTTTACGTTGACGTGAATACATATATCATGTGCTCAGGGCGGGGCATGCAGCGGGCTTAGTAAAAAAAAATCACCACTAATCCTTTAAAACTAACACGCTAAGGTTGACACGGTGCCTTTGAAAAAGATGGGTCCTTCTATCGAAATGTCCGCCAGCCAGTCTGAGGCACTCCCGCTGTTAATCCTGATTATCCCATTACGTTGTTTTCATCTGCCGGCTTCCATCCAGATTAAAAAAAAGTTATGTAGCTTTATTTTTATTTCAAGGGAACACGATTTCACTTACCCTTAGATTGAGCTGAAGTGAAGTGATTGTTAAGATGTTTAGGGAGCGGTGTTTCTTTCTATTGTTACGTGAGTAACGAGACAAAGTATTGCGAATATATTCGAAAAATATATTTGCAAGAGCGGTTGCAGCACTGGCCAGTCTGGCTCCGAGCTCGAGCAGCCAGCGAGCCTCATCTTCCTCGTCGGGCGCACACGCGCATTCGCACTATGGTTTGTGGCAGCCTACAGGTAGCATAACCCCCGTCGGCAAAGGCGCCGTCTCGGCGCATCTAGATGTCAAGATCATTGGGCGAGTGGTACTGCTTCAGGCGTGCGATGTGTACGATGTCGGTGGCCCTAGGGGTGGATGAAGACGGCGAGGCAGCAGGAGTGATTTCATAAGTGACGGGAGTCACCTCACGAAGCACTCTGTAGGGCCCTGTGTACCGAGAGAGCAGCTTGTCAGACAGGCCAACGTGCCTGGTCGGAGACCACAGCAGAACCAACGAACCGGGCGAAAAGTGCACATCGCGGTGTCGTTGGTCGTACCGACGCCGTTGGTTTGCTTGGGAGGTCAGAAGGCGAGCACGAGCGGTTTCGCGTGCGTGGGCGGCCCGGCTGATGGCGTCCAGAGCATATTGTGAAGTTGGAGCTGCTGGTAACGGAATCGTCGTATCGAGGGGTAATGTGGGTTCGCGGCCGAACAGCAAGAAAAAAGGGGAGTAACCAGCCGTGTCGTGGCGCGAAGAATTGTAGGCAAATGTCACGTATGGTAAAGCGATGTCCCAGTCAGAGTGATCTGAGGAAACGTACTTTGCAAGCATGTCAGTTAGGGTTCGGTTCAGGCGTTCTGTGAGGCCATTTGTTTGCGGATGGTACGACGTAGTGAGCTTGTGGCGTGTTGCACAAGAGCGTAGGATGTCCGCTATGACTTTCGATAGAAATGTGCGGCCTCGGTCCGTGAGCAGCTGGCGTGGAGCACCATGTTGCAAGATCACGTCGTGTAGAAGAAAATCGGCGACGTCAGTGGCGCAACTTGTTGGAAGGGCGCGTGTGATTGCGTAGCGTGTGGCGTAGTCTGTGGCCACAGCTATCCACCTGTTGCCAGCAGAAGACAGAGGAAAAGGGCCGAGTAAGTCCAAGCCGACGCGAAAGAAAGGTTCCGTAGAAATATCGAGTGGTTGAAGGCGCCCAGCCGGAAGCGTCGATGGTGTTTTGCGGCGCTGACATTCCTCACACGCCGCGACGTATCTTCTGACGGACCGTGCCAGACCTGGCCAATAGAAGCGACGGCGAATCCGGTCGTATGTGCGGGACACACCCAGGTGACCGGCAGTAGGAACGTCATGAAGTTCGTGGAGTACAGCCAAGCGGAGGTGTTTGGGTATGGCAAGCAGCAGAGATGGGCCGTCTGGATGGAAGTTATGCCGGTATAATGTGCCATTCTGGAGTACGAACGAGCGATAGGATCGGTTCGATGGGGAGGAGTCGAGGCGCTCAATGATAGCTCGTAGGGCTGCATCACGGCGTTGCTCGTCGGCTATGTGGTTCAGTTGAGAAACGGAGCACACGCAGGCGTCGTTGTCAGGTATGGTGGCCGATGGGTCAACTGGATAGCGAGAAAGGCAATCGGCGTCCTGGTGCAGGCGTCCAGACTTGTATATCACAGAAAAGGTGTATTCTTGCAGTCGCAGAGCCCAGCGACCAAGTCGACCTGTAGGATCTCTTAAGGATGAAAGCCAGCAGAGCGCGTGGTGGTCGGTGACGACGGAAAAGTGGGTGCCATATAAATATGGACGGAATTTTGAGACCGCCCAGACAAGAGCAAGGCATTCTCGCTCCGTGATCGAATAGTTACGCTCTGCAGGTGTAAGGAGGCGGCTAGCATACGCGATAACGCGGTCGTGTCCCTGTTGGCATTGGGCGAGAACGGCTCCGATACCGTGACCACTGGCATCAGTTCGGACCTCAGTTCGGGCAGATGGGTCAAAGTGGGCGAGGATAGGGGGCGTCGTCAAAAGTGTTATGAGGTGAGAGAAGGCGGCAGCTTGAGTGGACCCCCACGAAAATGGAACGCCTTTCTTCAAAAGATCGGTAAGTGGTTGGGCGATTGCCGCAAAATCTTTCACGAACCGCCTAAAGTAGGAGCAAAGTCCCACAAAGCTCCGGACATCTTTGGCGGATTGGGGTACTGGGAAACTCGTGACGGCACGAATTTTCTCAGGGTCCGGTCTCACACCAGAAGCATCGACAAGGTGGCCCAGCACGGTAATCTGTCGGCGGCCGAAGTGACACTTCGAGGAGTTCAACTGGAGGCCAGCTTTGCGGAAGACGTCGAGAATGGCCGACAGACGCTCAAGGTGGGTCTCAAACGTAGGTGCAAATACGAGGACGTCGTCTAGGTAACACAGGCATGTTGACCATTTGAACCCGTGTAGCAGAGAGTCCATCATACGTTCGAACGTGGCGGGGGCATTGCATAGACCGAAGGGCATAACCTTGAATTGGTATAGGCCATCTGGAGTGATGAAGGCGGTCTTTTCTTGGTCTTTCTCGTCTACGGCAATCTGCCAATAACCAGAACGAAGGTCGATGGATGAAAAGTAGCGTGCGCCGTGGAGACAATCGAGGGCGTCATCAATACGTGGTAAAGGATACACGTCCTTTTTGGTGATTCGATTTAGATGCCGGTAATCGATGCAAAAACGCCATGTGTTGTCCTTCTTTTTAACCAGGACGACGGGTGACGCCCATGGGCTTGATGAGGGCTCAATAATGCCTTTAGTTAACATCTTATTCACTTCAGCTTGAATAATCTGGCGCTCCGACGCGGACACGCGATACGGTCGACGGTGAATGGGAGCAGCATCACCGGTGTTGATGCGGTGCTTTACAAGAGAAGTTTGGCCGAGTGGGCGGTCGTCAAGGTCGAAGATGTCACGGTAGGAAGCTAGAAGGCGTGCGAGAGCGGCTGATTGCGCTGGGGGAAGGTCAGGGTCGATCATGGGACGTATTGACATGTCGAGGCATGTGGCATCGAGTGGGCGACAAGGAAAATTGGGGCATGCGTCGGCTGCGAAAGTGGTGACGTGATCATCGGCTAAGGACCGCAACGTGGCAATTAGGATGCCTTCAGGGAGGACTTGCTTTGTGAAGCCGAAATTTATGACGGGTAGACGGGTCCGGTTGGAGGCTACAGTTACGATGCAGTGAGGGACGGTGACGTCACGTGCCAGTAGGACATCAGGAATCGGCGTGACGATGTAATTCCCATCCAATACGGGTGAGGTCGTGGCAAATTCGGTGAATGTGAGGGCTTTAGGCGGTAAGCGGAGGAAGTCTGTGGCAGAAAGGCCGTGTTGAGGTTCAGGGTGAATATCCGGCTGAAGAGGAAGGTCTAAGCAAAGAGTACCAGCGGAACAGTCGATGAGAGCAGAATGGGTCGACAGGAAGTCCATCCCTAAGATGAGGTCATGAGGACAGTTCTGGAGCACCGTGAATAGAACAGGGATGTAACGGTCGGCGATGCGTATGCGAGCCGTACACATGCCAATGACAGGAACAGTGCCGCCATCGGCCACACGTACAGCTTCGGTAGCAGGGGGCGTGAGTACTTTTCTTAAGCGGCGACAAAGATGAACGCTGATTATGGACACATGAGCGCCAGTATCGACTAGTGCCGACAGAGAAATACCGTCCACGTGTACATCGACAAGATTTTTGTTCGTATGAAGCGTCAATGGAGGGTTTGGTTCAGACAGGGATGATGCAGCACTACCTCCAGGGGCTGCACTGTCTAGTTTTCCGTCGGGTACGATGAAAAGTTAGGCGGCGAGTGATGGCGGCGTGGCTGGGGCGACGGGGAACGACGGCGTTGAGGGGACGGAGAACGAGCAGGAAGGCGGCTGTTAGACGTGTCGAAAGCAGGGGCGGTACGGCTGGACGAATACCGGCGAAGATCTTCATATGGGCTATAAGGTGCGAAAAACTGGCTCCTATGTGGCGGCGTCCAGGAGGCACGGCAGTAGCGGGAGACATGTCCAACGCGGTGGCACCGGAAGCAGATCGGTTTGTCGTCAGGAGTTCGCCATTCCGCCGGGTTGCGAGATCGTGGAGCAACAAATGGGTCACGTCGAGGTGCATTAGTGGGAATTGGTCTGGAGGAGGGGCAAGAGATGGGGCAAGCATCAGGGAACCCGCGGTTGGCGAATTCTTGTCGTACGACCGCCTGAATAACGGAGATCGCGGGGGTTGTCGGTATCGTATGTTCGAAAGAAGTGGGCTGAAGCGGCGCTGGACTTGCTGCTTCAAGTTCCCGTCGAACGATACGCGTTACACTCTGCTCAAAGGGCGGTGTGACGGTAGAATCGGAGCAGGTGGACGTAGCCGCCGTGTTTGGCAACCGAGAAAAAGGAGGGCGCACCCGACGGCTTTTTGCTGTTTCGAAACGGCGGCATTCTTGAATTACACGGTCGATGGTCGAGACGTTAGTGTACACCAGCAAATTGAAGGCGTCGTCCGCGATCCCCTTCAAAACGTGTCCAACCTTTTCAGCCTCAGACATCGCCTCGTCCACTTTTCGGCAAAGAGCGAGAACTTCTTGGATGTATGACACATACGATTCAGTTGGCGACTGGACACGGGTAGCCAGCTCCTGTCGTGCAGCTGCGTGGCGACCGGTCGGGTCCCCAAAGATGTCACGTAGCTTCTCCTTGAACGTGTCCCAGCTGGTGAGTTCGGACTCATTTGTCTCGTACCAGACACGCGGGGTTCCGTCCAAGTAGAAGAGAACATTAGCGAGCATCATGGTAGGGTCCCAACGGTGAGTTTGACTGACCCGTTCATAAAGGCGAAGCCATTTGTCGACGTCGAGGCCAGGTTGCGCAGAAAATGTCCCGGGATCACGTGGTGTTTGGACGGCGACAAAGGTTGTCGGAGAAGCCGCAGATGATGAAGCGGACGCGTTGTCACTGGAAGCCATGGCGGAAAGCTGGAGGATGCGGCCACTGCGGAGCTGCGTGGTGAGGACGGGGATCGTTCCACCTCCACCAAATATGTTACGTGAGTAACGAGACAAAGTATTGCGAATATATTCGAAAAATATATTTGCAAGAGCGGTTGCAGCACTGGCCAGTCTGGCTCCGAGCTCGAGCAGCCAGCGAGCCTCATCTTCCTCGTCGGGCGCACACGCGCATTCGCACTATGGTTTGTGGCAGCCTACAGGTAGCACTATTATTACGAAAGCACTTGTTTGAAAACTAATAATGTTGGTTGTTAAGTGAGCTTCGTCTTATATTACAAGATAAAAATGTGTGATTACTTACCCGGCAACGAAGAGTACAGAAGCGCTCAGAAGAACCTCGTCTTTGGTTAGCACACGGCTCTTGATAGCTTTTTCTGAAAAGAGGCAAACAAGAGAAGTCGGGACATAGGGAGGGACAAAATATTAAAAAAGACGCTAGGCGAACTTTTAAATCGTATTTTTATATGAGGCTTAGTTAGTGGGTTAACGCTTCTCTAAAGCTTCTAGGCCTGACAGTAAATGAATTCTTTTCATGAAACTTTTGTTAAAAATAGGTGATCTTGTCATGCTGTGGAGTTTGGCAACAAACACCTTATTCTAATGTAGGACAGATGTCAAATTGTGTAACGGTGGGTACAGCCAACTTTACACATGCGCGCCACATGTGTACACTTGATCTCTCCTTGCGTTGTCCCTTTGCTTGAAGTTGTGACAAACGGCTTAGCTAACAAAGTGCATATATATATTTTCCTGGTTGTTCTTTGTGATATAGCTACGTAGTCTACTTTAGTCTCGGCCATTTTTTTTCTCGCGATCAAGAGAACAGTCTGTGTCGTCTTTTCTACGACATTTTAAGAACAGCTCAGATATAGTGTGTGAGAAAACCACTGCCGGAGACACAGTCTTACTTGATTCAAGATGGTGATGCTCTTACCTGCTCCTTTACCACTCATTAAAGTGTCATTGTCAGTCTGCGGGCTCTCTTCTTGATATTCAGCATCGAGGAGGTTTTGAAGAACGTCAGGCTTTCTGAACTAATAAGAGGAATCAAATGGGTTGTGCTGTGCATCCATGACAAATTAGGTTATTTGTTTCAATAAACTACAATATGGTGACATAAAAAAGAGATAAAGAAATGTATGGTCGGCTAAATACAATTTTCTGGTTCGCTACCTTGTACTTTGGAAGTGACAAGATGTTTAAAAAGTGAGAGGGAATAAAAGTCTGCAATGACACTATATTGTCGTGACTATAGCGCCATACAAGTACTGCAGATCAACCTCTTCTGGGAACAGGCAGCCAGTGAAGAGGTAACTTGAGTATAGGGCTTCTAATAAAAGCAGACTGGTGACTACATATGTTATGTTCAGCACGAGAAGGCATGGGCGCGACTACAAGCTTGAAGGCCAGTGATTGATTCGGTGCTCCAGAATGAACAAATGTTTTAACGTCAGAACGTTTTCGCAACAAAGCACACAGCACGATTAATAATCTCATAGTCACACAAACATGACTGTTGTTAGAGTGTAGGGTTGAGTGCCGAGTTAATTAATTTTATTACTTGAGAGTTCTTATTTGAAAAAATGCCTCTAAAATAACTAGTTTTTTTTGCAATCTTCTTCGATACTAATGCGGTTGTTACAGGAAGAAATCGAACATACAGCCTCATGTAAACTGCAAAAGGTATAATCAACTCATTTGCCACGACGGCGACGCGTTTTTACTAATTTCTGTTATTACAATCCCTACATGCTTAATGATAGCTGTCGTAATTATATATTTAAGCTTAACACTCTGTTGACCTCAATTATTACGTGTGATCGTATCGTGAGTCTTCCCGTGACAATTCTGCGTTAATTCTTCGACCAACCGGAAACAGACCTAACGTTGCCGTTATTGCTAGTCAACATTTTCCTTTATCTATACGGCACAATGCCACAGAAATCAGCATTTGTCCTTTATCGCGAGTGTACAGGCGCACATGTTGACGAAAAGGGCGAGATAAGCTGCCGTGTGTTTAGCGAGACTCACCTCTGGGTTCTGTTTTCTGAGGTCGATAATTCTCGCCGTCTCTTTGGTCAACTTCACTGTCACGTAGCCGCTAAAGATCATGTTGATCCAGTACAAGGGTGTTGCGAGGACACCCAGTGTAGATGTACTTTCTGTAGCGGAGTAAGAAACATCAAACTTCTGTAATACCATCCAAGGCGTATATTTCCGCCACCTGAGAAGTATTATTAAAAACTTGGCAGACTGTCTAATGGGGGTAGTGACAAGACTGATCTCAACCTAGGACAGCTCTTATGAACCTGGCGCACCAATATTTACACCTAACAGACAAGTGCACGCATTACGTGTTCAGAGCCACACTAGTTCGTACCCTATGGGAATGCACAAGTATAATCCATAATAGCTGTGGCGCAGCCCCAAAAAAGAGGCAGCCACCAAGGGCCAGTGACCCTTAGTCGAATCCTACAAGGAGTCCAGGCTCTTCTCAACCACTGGCTAGGTCACTTAAGAAAGTTCTTTGATCTAAACTTAAAGACATGCTTTAGCAGGACTGGTACTACCCATAACATGCTTTAGCACAGACAGTTGGGCTGATTCTACAAGACGAAACTCGGGTACTCACGGCAAAGGAAGTGTAAAGGTCCTTTCATTACTCCACTAATCACAGCCCTTGCGGAAGCGGCCAGAGAGTTTTCGGGTCCTATCTGAAAGCTGCCGTCGACGCCGAACGCTCCACGACCAACGTAGTCCAGGGTGAGCCTCTGGAGATCTCGAGAGCATTCGCTTCACGGCCGCTGTCAGCTCGCTCTCCCACGATGTTTAGGAATATATCCGCGCCGTTCTTCAGGTCTGCCATCATCTTTTAAGAACAGGCCGCTTTTACGACGAAGCCATTACAAGCTTGAAGTGATGTCGTGACCCAAAAGCTATGAAAAAAAAACTATTAACACCATGATTGGGTATGTATCGCAGATACTGGACGGGAAAGGAGTGTCACATTGAAGGGGGTGACAGAAAGCGAGAGAAAAACGAAAAAGGTAGGAAGAAAGAAAAGGTAGAAAATTTTTGTTGCAAAATATTGTTCATGAGGCGGTGGGACTCGAACCCGCGTACCCACAATCCGAAGGCAAGCGTCTGTGTTATCCAAGCACGCTGACAGCGCATCATAGCCTTGCACAGCATTGTAAAGTAGCGGATAGCAGAGAGAAGTGCGGATGAGGAGGAGGGAAATGAGGAGAAATAGTAAAACTTAGCGTATAAATATTGAGAAAGAGAGGAAGAGAGAGAAAGAAATACAGACAGGAAAAAAATGGGAAGAAAGCTAGCAAACGAGAAATAAAGAAACAGTGAGACAAAGAAAGTGAGAAGAGGACGATAGAATAAGAAATAAAGAGGAATAAGCAGTTAAAAGTTTTGAGAAGTTCCCGTTAAGTCACACAAAGCTTGGAGTAACGAAAATGATTTAATATTGAGCAAAATCAAGTTAGAACCCAGCAAGTCCAATTTTTACTACAGGAAAACCTTGTAAGAATTATTTACCACATCTCTGCGACCGGCGTGATCCTAAACCCCTCAACATCGACTATATAGCTTTGCTTGCCAGCGTTTTTCCTCTTAGGCAAACTTACTGCGTTTCTTTTAATCAAAGATGAAGGCTAGCACACCATCAGGCAAGGATGAACACTCATTCTACGGTTTTGTACAAGAAAACAGGCACTGTTGACTACAACGCCAATGGGTATAAGGGGTTCGCATATACCAATAAGCTTCGCAGTCAAGTAAACTTGTGAACACTGAAAAATTCCTGCTTATTTCGAGTTGAAGGTGCACTTGTGTGTACGTACAAAACACTGACAAGCGCCCACCAATAAAAACAATTTTTCGATGTCTTTCTCTCGTGCCATCTCTTAGTATTCAGACGAACACGTATTCTTGCAGCCTTTATACAGCCTCAGCACCTGGAAAATGAGTTAAACACCTCTCCTTGCCAGCTTATAAGCGTTTCTGGGACCATTAACTTTGAGTAATGAGTATCACTCTGCTTCGGAGGGATATGGAGTGGCTTGGACGTCAACACAGTCAGCAACATCTTTTGTGTAAACTTCGCCTTACCTGCTTAAGTTTAGCGGTGGTAAAACTGGTAGATATGGCTCGCCGTAGACTTCTCCACTTGGCACCTTCGACGTAAATAATAGGTTTTCTTCAAGAATGGATGCCTGCTTTCCACCACCAACGTTTCCTGCGAGTAAATGTGATTCGTATAGCACCTACCACAGCCCTACATATTTTCGGTTGTGGTACTGATGCCGTAGATCAGACTATCGAACACTTTGTGTTAATGCCAGACATACGAAAATGCGAGGCTTCACCTCCACACTGTTCTAAATCGACTGGATGGAAGTGCTTTCACTGTCGAGAAGGTATTGGGATCATGGCGCTGCCCATCCAAGCTCCGAAAGGCAATGGAAGCGCTGTTGCGTTTTCTCAAGGACACCTGGTCTGTATCGTCGTTTGTGATGCGAAAATTGAAATCGTTACACATCGATCGGCTCAGTCAATGACTTTTCTCTCGTCCTCTGTACCTTTCCTTCCACCTCCCTCCTTCCTCAGTGTAAGGTAGCCTACTGCACTCAGCCCTGGTTAACCTTCCCCACCTCTCTCCTTATTTTCCCTCTCTCTCTCGTTTTGACACCAGGCATTATAATGCATACTAATGTTTCCCTTTCTTTTTTAGACACTCTAAATTTACCCTGTAATCATCACCAATTGCTTTCTTTTATTTCGTGTACAAATCGCACACATAAGCATAAATCTGCAACACAAAATTGCTAAGTAGAACATATAGGTAGAAATAGCACTTTTTCTAAAGTTCACCCGTTTCTATAGAATTTTTCACTTTCTTGTGAAGGAGTTGAGAGGTTTTTATGAAGCTGATAAAAACTAGCACCGTACTGGGCATATGTGACGAGACATTACAGACACCTATATATTAGAAAGTCCATATTTCTACTGAATCTTGTATCCAATATTCTCAATGAGGCTACTAAAAATAATTTTAAAAAAATTGCGGTGAATTTAGTGTTATGGGCTATGTACAGCTCGTTTATTGTATATGTGTTCTCGAATTCACAAGCGATACATAAAGCTCATTAGATGATCACTGATAGATTAAATATATGTACCATCTTGAGAAGCCTTCATTTTTTAGTACTTCCTCACTATATTTGCCACTAATCATTCCTATTCACACCAACTATATTTATCGGCATTTGCATTTATGGTTGTGTCTTTTTGAAGTGTTTCGACAACATAAAACTTACCCCTCGACCCGTGAAGTTTTGAAAGTTGCGAATCAAGATGTATTCCAAGAAATCCAAGTCTTTCGTCACAACGAATGGCACATCTCCATCATAAAATCTGCAATTAATAAAGATGTGTTGATCATATTGAACAAAAATAATTATGGGGAAATTCACGCGCGATAAACTTTGTACAAAGTTCATTTTTAGTCAAATTTTTATTCGGGATGAAATCTCCATGATGCACTGCATCAGCGAAAATAAAACTGTGACACCCTTTTTATGATAAGATGATAGTCATTATACTTCTCCGCGTGATGCTCTTAGAGTACAGTAGATTAGTCGGACAAGTGAATAGAGAATGTGTAGTGCTTGATATAGGTCCTACTCTCAGGATGATAAGATGAAGAAAAAGAGTAAATTCGTGCCACAGCAGGTGTCTAAACCGAGGCTCTTGAACTGTGTTGGCTAGTTAGAAAAGAAAGCCTTATTTAGTTAGTTAGTTAGTTAGTTAGTTAGTTAGTTAGTTAGTCAGTCAGTTAGTTAGTTAGTTAGTTAGTTAGTTAGTTAGTTAGTTAGTTAGTTAGTTAGTTAGTTAGTTAGTTAGTTAGTTAGTTAGTTAGTTAGTTAGTTAGTTAGTTAGTTAGTTAGTTAGTTAGTTCACTCTACCTTGCTGCCCCTGTGGAGAGCATGTAGCGTTGGTGGCATCATAGAACAAATAAGAGTAGAAAACTGACACACGAGGGTCAGGGATGATCACAATAACAACGTGCATGTACAAAAGTTGTCCAGATCAGAAGCGATTGGAAAGAGATGCTCAAAATAATCAGAAAAATTCTTAAAACAAATTTTGTGGGAACAAAGAAAATTTTCGCATTCCTAGTCTACGAAACAGAGAAAAATGCGTGAAATTCGAGCGCCCAAACAACAATGAATGTGCTACAAGAATCTGCTTCTAAAGGAGTGTTATAGAAAATAACGAGGAGTGTGATCGAAATACAAAAAAAAGCACGACAAACTCTGCACAAGTTATTAGAATTGACTTCATGCGAAGCGGTCAGTGAGTAAAACCATGTACCGCATTTTTCGCTTTGAGTCAAGCGTTGCGAGGTGGATCGATGTCTTTTGGATAATATAGTAGTTTTGCGAATACCGTGGACATCATAGGAGCGTGCTCGGGGGGCGGGGGGCGAGTTAAGGTTGCGTCTTAGGAAGAGTGATTCGTAAAGTCAGCCTCATACATTGACATATATATGAATTCCCGATTCGCAAGTACAGCTCTATAGTTGTACCTAATATTTTAACATCACTAAATAAAAATTAGTAGCAGCCTCTCACGCGTCTCGATTAACTGTGCAGTAGTTTCAGTTTGCGATAGCACCATTCTTTTAAAAAAAATGCGCTGCGTGACACTAGGGGCACTCTCTATAATAATGGGAATGTGATCTCACCCAAAGGTGTCTCCGTACTTTTCCAGCCACTTTCCAATGACCTTGTAATGATCCTGCCAGAAATATACAAACAAAATGCAACTGAAACACAGCGCGGCACGACTTATTAGGGCTTCAGATTCGGCACCATTCCATAGTACCGTGAGTTTCATGTCGTTTTGACAAATTGTAGGTTAACGTGCCCGCTATTGTGGGCAAACAGCGGTAAACTAAAGAGTTTTTTCCATAACAAACAAGGCATGTTTGTGTTATATGCTGACTCAGCAATATACTCATAAATGCCATTAACTTTCAGGAAGGAAGGAAGGAAGGAAAATAGAGGGGAAAGAAAGGCAGGGAGGTTAACCAGCCTATAGGCAGCCGGTTTGCTACCCTGCGCATGGGAAAGGGAAGGGGGAGATGAAAGAGAGCAGAGAGGGAACAGAGAAACAGCACATTTGGCAGCACACGCGCGCACGCTCAGTCATAGTCCAGTCTTGTCTTTCGCGGTGTGTGACATTAACTTTCAGTGTTGCTTGACTGGACCACACCTCATACAGAGAAGCAGATAGTTGAGCTAAATGTTTATGGGTGCATTGACGCAGTGATAGCCGCATTTTCAACACGAAAATATTTCATGCCGTGGTCCACCAAGATTTCAGTGGCATGTTTCTGTCACGGAAAACACGTCGAATAAATTCGCAGTATCAGAGAAGCAAGAAAATGTCCATCAACCCGAGCAGAACCCATGACCTCCGGGTCCGTGACTATACACACCAGGCATGCCTCCACTGTGCCGCGCTAACATACTTTGTACGCCTTAAAAATACGTATTTTATATTTGCCAATGTCCTCCGACAGCGCTCTTGGTGAACTGCAGTAATGCATGGTGGTAATGGAATCCACGGTTAGTTCGTTCAACGCGTCCTTTCCAAGTGTCCATCCCCTTCAGCGCGTTTCAGGAGAACTGCGATTTTGTCGAGGCCTTGACACACCTCCAGGCAGCGATCTTACCTCAAGCGCCGTGAAATTCAGGGGCTTAAAGCACCGGCGTAACTGATAGCATCCATCTACACTTAACACAGCTTTTTGGTGCTATTCGGCTTCACCTTCCTTTGCTTTAACTCAGTGTTTCCCATGCTCGCCCCGGGAATAATTGCGGCTGGCCAAAAAGAAGTCACGACGTTCCATGCGTTTCCCTCTGGTCGAGCAGCGCAGTTCAATAACTCCAATGTGCCGCGAGTAGGAGACCTCAGTCCAAGTTCGGCGTCCAATAAGTCACAGTCGCATCGCGCTATCTCTGGTTCTTTTCTCACCGTTAACTGGTACAGCTACCATAAGCATATATGACCACGAGGGTTTGTTTAATTTATAGTTATTGATGTTAACCATCGGGATGGAAATTTATGAATAACTTCAACGTAAATGCAACCACGTTACAAGTGGTACAACAGCTGTCACATACCCTTAGACATTGCGCGAGCTCTCTTGTATCAATGTGAACTAAACATTACTACTTCTGTAAATACGTTTCACTTTCGTGTTTTACCAATTCCTACGATGAAGAAAGCAACCATACTCTTTGTTTTTGTTTTTTTTTGCGTAGAAAATGTCTATACTCTTGAACCTTGCGCAGCTATTTTTTATGGGCTGCTCACTGTTTCGTGGAACTCTCGAATGTTTCCCCATAGCAGGCTCGGTTCTGGACCAGGGATTCCCAGGTTCTTGAAATAGGAGAAATGCCGCTTGCGCCATCTGGAAGCATAAGATTATTTTTTAATGAACAGAAACAAAGAGAAGTGGGCCAAACTTATAGAGTGACTGTATATGCTGGAAAAAAGCCTTATAGAGCAAATTTGGTCAACCCTCCGCAACTCATTGCTTGAAAGTGAACTAATAGATGGCCACAAGATAAAAAAAAGTGATAAACACAGGATGAGCATGTCGTCCTCTGTTTGCATTGAACAGCTCTTAGTATAGTATTATACGCAGACATTATAAAAATGTACACTCAGTGGGGTTCAAGCACTGCAAAAGTGAAAAAAGTTCTTTATGCTAAGCATTTGAAGTACCATTTTCAGTGATCTCGATGCAGTTTACTTTTATCAAAATTACAAGCTTGAAAGATGCCGCGGTAGATGAATTTTTTCAAAATTACGTTTCGACAGCAAACACGCGTGTCCACAGCCGTCTTTTCTGTTCTCTTAAAAATATGTTAATACAAAGTTTCTGTCGTATTTCCTGCAATAATGCATTGTAGGAACACAAGCATTCTGCTTTTAGAATTATTCGCATTACAATCCACGTTCCCGCGAACCTGCACACCACAGGAATAGCTTTACAGCAAGTGCAGTCCAACATTTCGGCATTCGCTCTTGCACATTTGCACTCGCACCCGCGCTTTGAAGCAAAATTGTAGGTGGATAAATATCTTGGTTTAGTCGCACCAGCTTTTGAAAAGGCGTTCTTCATATTCCAATACGCAAAACTTCGGCGTATGTCACATCACGCTTTTAGGATAACTTGCAATGAATCGACAAAGTAATAACTTTTATGCAAACGTGACTTTTAAAAAGTATAGGTATCTGTTTTTTGTATTTTTTTGGCAGAAGAAGCTTTTTACTGCAAGCGCGTACATGTCAACTGCTAAATTCATGGGGAGTGAAGCACCAATAGGCAGGCAGTTTCCACCTGGAGTACAAAGTCTTTATTATACTTCAGTTAACGTGCTGGTAGGCCAGCTGCATGGACGGCTAAATTGCGAAAATAACAGTATTGTCATTGAGATAAGAGGAAATGAATGGTAGAGAAATAAAGGTAAGGAGGTCAACCAGGCCGGGACCACCAGTTTGCTACCTACACGTGGGAAAGAGATGAGGGAGATTGTAAGAAGGAGACGAATAGAGAAGAAATGGAACAGAAAGCACATCACACAGCATGTGCACAAGTGCCTATAGTCAGTAAGAGTCGAATGATCTGGCGTGGAATGCGACATCACTTTCGCAGTCGCCTGTATAGGAGCTGCATGATCCTGTCCACAGATCTTTAACGGTACTGCCAGTCTCACTACGGCGTTGTCATTCACGTTCCTAAGTTTTACGAAGCTGTTGTGAATGCTGGACATTCCTACCTAAGAAAGTAAAGAGTAACCCCTCACGGTGGTCTCGTGGTTAGGGTGCCCGAGTGCTGACCAAAAGGTTGCTCCAAAAAACCCAAAAAACCTGGCAGACGGCGGCCGCATTTCGATGGACGGGAAATGGTTGTGGCCCGTGCACATAGGTTTAAGTGCACGCTAAAGAAGAACGAGTTGCCAAACTTCCGGATTCCAATCTCCACTACGACGTCTGACATCATTCTGTTATGCTTTGGGACGTAAAACCCCAACAATTATCATTATAGTAATGTGTATACGTTTCAAATGAAGACCTTACCTGAAAATTGCAGCCAGGCAAATGCCGATCAAGATAATCGTGACGTATAACGGAAACATTACAGCGAGGAAGACTGTTCCCCGCCGTCGCACCGAACACACTACATAAACACTTTATCGTCGACACCGTTAAGTGACCGCTGCGCATTATCATTCGCTCTGGCGATCGGCGTGGGAAAGAACACGAACGAATGGCCTTGACTCGTTTGTAAAGCGTTTTCTCCCTCTCGCTCTTTTGGAAAGGTAGCGATGCCGCGGAACGCTCGGTGCTTACCGTGTCGCTCCACATTCAAGGCGTGCCCCGCCGCGGTGGTCTAGTGGCTAAGGTACTCGGCTGCTGACTTTCAGGTCGCGGGATCGAATCCTAGCTATGGCGGCTGCGTTTCCGATGGAGGCGGAAATGTTGTAAGCCCGTATGCTCACATTTGGGTGCACGTCAAAGAACCCCAGGTGGTCGAAATTTCCGGAGCCCTCCACAACGGCGCCTCTCATATGGTGGTTTTGGGATGTTAAACCCCACGTATCAATCACTCATCAATCACATTCAAGGCGTGGTCTCGGCATTCAACGATTGTAGCACACGCCGCAGTAGTGATCTCGCAAGCTTCTAATTCACTTCGTATGACTATCAACGCGTAAGCCCGTTAGCTTAGGATCTGACTTCTCAAGTTTATGTTAACTGCGCAACATGTGCAAGTCTGTCAGCTGCACCAAACATGGAGTGGTAGCGGGTCTGCCTGAGAATGATTATGGTGAGAAAAACTTTTTAGAGCTGCCATAAAGCTATGAGGTGAGTTGTTGATTCTGAAAGACGAACAGTTGCACGAGAATGGACTGCAAGATTTTCGTTTATACCTGTGCATGCCACGACGTGAACAGGACAGTGGGCTGAATGAAAAGAACCTTGATGACAATAAAACGCAGACGCAGGCGCCATTTCATACGTATGTCACAACTGTTTGTTATACATGGCACCAGAACCTACCGGAAAATTTGACATCAATGCGTGCGAATATCAGAATGCTTTTGTTGCACAGAGGGCATGAGCTTCTAATAAATTTGAAATGGGACCGTCAAGTATGAGTCTTTTCGTTAACCTCATACTTTAATATAGTGTGTTCTTGTGATGTATTTCAGTGCAAACCGTTTTTTCCATACCTTAACAAAATATCTTATGAGTTCTTTGTAAGTCTTGTAGAGTCTCGTAACGTTTCGCTAGTGGGATGGTGGGCGTCGTAAATTTTATTCATTATTATTTGATTTGATTTGCATATACAGATACACAAGCACACAGAGGAAAGAGGGAGAGAGCAAGCTGGCAACTGCCACCTGGAGGGCCACAACGCCTCCTCACTCTTTCGGGAGGAGGGGAAGAAACAGAGGAAACAACGACTAGATAGAAGAAAGAGGAAAGAAGCGGAGAATGAAAAAGAAAAACAAATAGACGAAGAGTTTGACGAGTATGAGTAAAAAACAAATAAAAATATTTAAAAAACATCTATAAACGGTTGGCCAGGTCCATTTGGTTCATAAATGTAAGGAGAGCTCGGTGGGCCTGGTCGCGTTGGGAAACACAACCGCTCCAATATTGAATAATAAATTTACTGAAAAAAATGTGCATTCCTAAACTAGACTCTGTAATGTATGATATGCTTCATAACTTATTGCAGTATATGCGAGAATGAGCTAATCATAGATACCTAAAATGGCTTTTCTTGTTGATCAGTTCACACAATAAATCTAGTGTGCCACCGAACTCGTTTTCTGATTGCTGTTATGAAGCTTCACGATATATAATTTTTTTCTGAGATTGCTCACTATAGAAGTATTACCTGGAGTCATCGAATACATACGCGGTATTTGAAATATTATAAATTTCACCTTAAGAAATGCAGAACAAAAAATAAGAAAATGCAGGTGTGTAGCATTAGGTGGATTTGATACATCTTTGAGGGGACGACAGAATAAAGTAATGAGACAAAAGAAGATGAATTTTATTGCTTATCTAAGATAGATAGACGGAATCTTCATCAGATATGAGTCTCATGTTGCTACAATACAAGTTCTCTCACATCTGAACGTCGACACCAGCAGAACTTGCAGCGCTTCAAAGTGCGGTCAAGTACATTCCTCCGCAGCAACATAATCAATGGGCCATCTTTTGCGACTCGAGGTCAGCCTTACAAACACTACAGTTTGCTTTACGGCATGAATTATTCCAACAATCATTATATCAGTTAAGGGACAACTACCTCGAAGCGCTCGAGGAAGGACACGATTTTGCATTTCAATGGTTGCCGAGTCATTGCCGAATTGTCGGCAGTGACCACGTGAATGAAGCTGCTCGATCGGATCATGACCAAGACCTGCTTACGCCCATACCACTCTTGAGAACGGACGCTTCGCGTAAACTACAATCACTTGCTCTCCATATCACGCCTCTGCAATGGAATGCGCAGGATTTCTCCAACTTGCGCCAGTATTCGATCTACCCAAACTTGCAACTTCATTTGCCGTCCAGGCACTGACGACGCCATAAAACTTTACTGCGTCCAATGTGGTTGGGCATCGCATTTACGAATGTGTATTCATGTTTCAGTGGAATGATGAGCAGTACGGCGTGCAACATTTGCGCCTGCGAGGAGACGCTTGAGCACATTCCATGCCACCATACATCAAACCAATCTGAACGACGTGCTATAGAAGCCAAGCTCCGTCACCTGGATTCACGACCACTTACAGAAAAGATCGTGAAACATTGGCCGACGGTCTCGCATGCACGCAAAGCCACGAAAGCTCTCTTGTGATTCTTAAGGACCACGAATCTTCACGAGTGCTTGTGATATAACAGCGCGAAGACAGTGTTGTGTAGTCTTTAGGTGACTATTTATCTATCTCTTTTGTTCTCTTCTTCTTTTCTATATTTCTTTTTCTATTATTGTCTCTTTCCCTACCCCAAGTGTAGGGTAGCCAACCGAGCCAAGCTTGGTTAACCTCCCTGCCTTTCCTCTATATTTCTCTCTGTTATGAAAGACTTAACGCAACACAGAATGGAATCTCTGAAAGAGCTTTATTCATTTCTGTCCGCCAGCAGCCAGCTTTCTACGACTACTGAAAGTCGTCACTCTAAGGCATTACATCTGGCTTGTTGAAGTAGTCAATCTTCAAATGGGGGGGGGGGGGGGGCGCAGGTAACATAGGACTGAAAAGAGTACACACATGAACGCCCTTGGCGCTAACCCTCAACAAGCAGTTTAACAAAAGATGTTGAAAGTTAGTGCCGCTTGTATGTTTGCGCGTCTGTTGTGTCTGTGCGCGCGTAGTTTCCCTTGTCTCCACCCAAAACACATCCCCATTTGCACTAACTCTCAATATATTATTTGGTCGTATGTGTTCGTGGGCGTGTGGGTGGTACCCCCCCTCCCTCCGTCCAACAAGCATACACAAACGTGCCTGCGCCCTTGGCTCTAACTTTCAACAAACATTAGAAGAACACATGCTTACGTTTTGTTTTCCAACTATGTGTGTCTGTATTTGTGCCAGTGTGTTCAAGTCCTGCGTGTGTGTATGCGTTTTCAGTTACACACACACACACACACACACACACACACACACACACACACACACACACACACACACACACACACACACACACACACACACACACACACACACACACACACACACACACACACGCACGCACGCACGCACGCACTCGCACACAGGCTCGCGTAACTTTCAAGAAAACGTAAGAAATCAGATGTTGAAAGTTAGCGCAAATGTGTGCACAGTTCGCGTGCTCTGTCTTGCGTTATAGGCGCTACACCACCTTGTTTCTATGTGTGGCCGCTTCGATTATGCCCTCAGGTATCTCAGTTGACAATCAAGCGTGTACAGCAGCCCACTGTGTGATGACACAAATACTCAAAGAAAGGTACATCCTTCGCTGCTCTTCATCGTCTTCTTCATGTATGGTGCCGGATTGTCTGGCCTACACGGCGAGGTCTTTGTTTTCGTTACCATTATTTAGATCCTCCTGAAGAGAATCCAGGGACCGTTGCTTGGTTTTGAAACTATAGCTTGAGAAACGATCTCGAGGGGGCCCTGCAACCACATAAATTATGAAAAAGGAATAAAAACTTCAAATCAGTTGATCAGACAGTACTTCGCACAATGCATTTTTTTTATTTGAAACCATCACGCAACTTGAATACAGTGCATATACTGACAAGCTTTCTGTAAACGTTGTTTTTAAGTGCTTGCCTTAGAATTTATCATGAGATGAGACACAAGCAAACAGCCTTGTTCAACGTATACTTAATCGCAGTTAATCGAATCGTTGGTTGGTCTCAAACCTTTATAAGGTCTCACAAGACATGTGTTTGCTCTCAGCGCGTGACTATACAACGTCGTCACCATCAGGCCAAGGCTGTCGGCTGCTCTGGACGGCTCAGAATTGGTTGTCCAGGAGGTGGAAAATGAAAAAAAAAATGTGTTGCAAACTAAGTAAGATGCTGAATATGTTTTGAAATTCTAGGCATGCTTATTTTCTTTTTGCTATATTGTACCCACATCAGCACACATCTAACAGAACAAATAGGAATCCTTTAAATGACGCTGAAACTACCACGAGTGCTCGTAAATCGAGACCAGCATCAAAACATGTTGCCAATAAGCTGAATATACTAGAGTAAAAACCTTCTCATGCATCGCTAGCCCTCTTTGCAATTTCGATTTTACTTTATTATCGCAACGCACTTACGTTCTCTTGCGAAGGCCCCAGGTCGAATCGAAACCGTTGAACCAATCGGGCGATGGTGGAGTACAGCACCATATGTGCCATGCGCATCCCTATACAGTTGCGTGGTCCAATGCCGAAAGCTTGGTACGCGACCTTCTGACAGTTGTTTTCATTATCCGGAGAAAATCTGTGATCGTCACATAAGGAAGAGAAACACGAAAAGCCGCATAATGTTACAGCAAATTTTTCTCTCCGTGAACGCGAGAAACGCGCAAGCGAATTGGTGCTATTCCCTCGTGCGTTGCCGTATATAAAATGCCTCGTGGCATTGGCCAGGGTTTGATGTAACAACGGTGATTCGAGAAATAGAGCGCTTACGCTTGCACTCAAACAGGGGTTCACCCGCTACCCCTTGCCTTCCATCATTGAGAAGTAAAGTTTTCGGCATCACTAAGCGAGATGTGTTTCTGTTTGCTTGTGCGACCAGACATTATGGTAGTTAGCGTAATTACTACGCGATTGTATTAATTGGCCTGCGTTGTTATTCCCTCATAAGCGGCCGTTTCGTGCCTTTCACCTTTATTTTGCTCAATTTCGCCTCCATGTGGCGCTGCTTCTGAGAACACACTGCCCGTCAGTGATTTGCCAGGTGAAGAATTTACACAGACATATTGTTACACAAGGTAAGGTAACTTAATGGGGTTTTAATGGGCCCTGAGTCCGCGATCACAGTATAATGATGATGATCTCCACCACCATGGCTCGTACCCACGCAGAGGGATCGCAATGAATGCAACGTCGTCTTCATTCTCTACCCGCGCTTCCCTTGTATTTCCTGGTAAGTTACCTTACCTTGTGTAACAATATAATGTGACAAGAAACGTGCTTATACAGCTGCCGTGGAAAGGGCTTCGTGGCTGCGTTTATGCGCTTCCCGTACATAGTGCTTGTAGAGTCAAGAGGCAAGCAAGTTTTTACTTAGTTTCTAGCTTAATATTTGCGCACAGCTGTTCTCTGAGCTTGAGTGAATCGCCAATCCTTACCTGTCAGGATTGAAGTTTAGTGGGTCAGGCCAGTAGCGTGCGTCTCTGTGAACTTGTAGTATTGGAGATGAGAAACACGTTCCGGCCTTGTACTGCACACCGTTGTGCTCAAAGTCGTTCACGGCCTTCCTCGATGTGAATCTGTTCAGAAGAAACCGTAAAAGGAAAAGCATGGTCTGAAGCGAGGTGTCAGCAGTGGGCAGAAGATCGAGAGAAATGTTCACCAATTTAACCTTAGTCGAGATGACATATATCGTTATGACATTATGAGTAACTGGTAGACGTAAGTAAACGTAAGAGTATGGGTGAAAATTAAGCTTCATAGAAGGCGATGCAGGTCATGTGGGGCGTCAAACGAAGTTGAGTAAACTTCAGTTGGGGCAGCACTTGCTTTGGCAAAAAAAAAACTCAATTTCGTTATTCCGCAACCACTTGAATATATCACAATTGGGCACTCTTTGTTCTAAGAACATTTTTTTTTTGCTTTTACACGTTGACAGGAAATGCGTGTGAAGAGTAAAACTAATTTTTTTTCACAATATTTTTAAGGTTTCTGTACCTTTTCTCAAAACATATATCAGCCGTGAATGAACAAAATTATTCCCATGTGTTCCACAATGACGCTTAGATAACTTTAGTTAGTACCAGCAGCCTAGGTTTACCAGTGTTTTTTCATCATTAAAAAAAAGAAAAACTATACCTAAGTCGCGATTTTAACACATAAAAAAACGTAAAACAACATCCCAAATATAATTTTTATTATGCTCTAAAAATTTTCATTCCACGCCTGTAAACACCAGTATCTACATTTGTGCTAAATCGCGATGCTCTGCCAAGAGCAGATTCTGATTAAAAAGTAAGTTTCTAAAAATAATTAAATATACAAATATAACAAACACAAAACGCAATTTCAAACCAACTTTTAGTTCAAATGTAATCTGGATGTATCTTTAAAACACTTTCAAAACTTATAGTCAGAGGTTTCATTACCGCTGCTGTGCAGCGAAATTTTGAAATTCACTTCCAAAGCCTTAGCTCACTACAATACGAATAATGGCAAAGGTATGCATTTGTCATGCACCTGTTTTATGTACGTAGTGACCCAAAGTTCCACACAAATCTCCCCCCCCCCAAAAAAAACTAATGTTTTGAAACAAAAGAAATGCTACGCAGATGTCACACTCTTGCAACGTTAAAATGCCAGAGCGTGTGTGACTTCTGCAACACAAAAGTGAACCCGAACGGCTTAGTACGTACCGTGTGTTTCAAGACATGTGTGCGAAATACTCAAAAAAAAAACGAGAATTGCGTTATTTGTTAAATGCTTTTGAAATCACTTCTTCTGTAGCCGCAGGCATCTGAAGACGGCTAGATACATCGTTTGAGACAGTAATTAGGTAAGCTAAACTAATTAACCACGTAATTTGGGGAGTAGGTGGATATGTGGAACCTCAGAACAAGGGTTCTTGATGCGAAGAACCCATCACAGTTACGACATATATACAAAGCAGCCTCAAGCACATTGTGTGCCGTAAATAAATTCGAAAGAATTGGGTGATGAAACTGACACCAAAGCACTAATTAGTGCAAAAAGCAGACTGCCAGAATAGCATCCCTCTTCAATACAATGATAAACTAATTAACTGCGTAATTTTAATTGTAGGTGGATATGTCAAATTTGAGAACTAGGGTTGCTGATGCGAAGAATCCATCACAGTTACCAGATACAAAGTGGCCTCAATTATAAATTGTGCCGCAAATAAATTCAAAAGGATTAGATGATGAAACCGATACCGAAGCACTGACTAGTGCAACAAGCAGACTACCAGAATGACGTCCCTTTTCAAGACAGTGATTACGGAGGCATAGTTCCTCTACGTCTGTTAGCGCATGCGCACTAAGCCTGCCGTAACTGCAAGCACAGCCCGCAAGCCTCATAACGAAGTTGGCCCATGGTTGATGTAACGACGATTATGCTACTGGACATGTGAGGAGAATGTGGTATTTGCGCTCTCGCGAGTTTCGGTTTCACTTTCGGCGTTGAACTAAGATTTGTTTGAATTTTACTACTTTGCAGTTATTACTAGAGGTCGAGAAATAGTTGGTCTCGGGGTTTCATCTCCGGACCAGGATAAATTTTTCGGCACCAAGAGGTTTTTTTTTTTTTCTGAGAAATTAGTATGTATATCCATGTGACTTCGCGCCACAAACGGGTGGCTGTCTGTTTTCCCTTTCCTAAACCTTCCGCCACCTTGCAGGTCTCCGCAGTACTCATTTGTATAACTTATTACCAGAGACAATTTTTTCTGAAATGCTCAACGCCGCCATGAGTACTTTGCATAAAAGACTTTAATTATACCATTTGGCATAATCACCCAACTCCACTGATTAAACAAAGTATATTATAAATGTCTTAGTTACTGTCCCGAATGACACCCATAGCCATTTCATGATGCCTGTGGCCACAGAGCAAGTAATTCTTAAGACATCGAGTAAATATCGAATTTTCCTTATTTTCGAGGATTTATGAACAGTTTCGTGAAACGCCAGATATGCACAGCACTAAACCTCGGAACGCTTCATACGAAGAAACTTATCTTTAGTCAAGAGTCGACGGAATATCGTCTGGTCGGAGACAAACATAGTGACAAACCTTTGTCGGCGTTCTTGTTACTTTACAGACTTATCTTCGTGTAATTTCGTAAACGATGTACATGCTTCAGTGAAGTAGACACTAATCGTCTGCTCGTTTGTAAGAAAATACGCTCTCCTACGTAGCTGCGCGCCTTATTGATGCTATTGATTATTGTGATTATTGATGGCTGGATGAAGCTGAGCCCTTGTGCAGCTGTGCGCCCCTCACTAATTACACAGTTCCCGTGGTAGGACACCTGAGCTATTCAATACGCTCATTCCCCGCTGTATATGGTCTTTTTGCGAAGCAGTTTCAAACGTTGGCGTGGCTCTGTGGTAAAACAGTCACATGCAACGTAAAATGGTTTGCTTCAATTGCGGCTCGAGCTCCGTTTCTTTTTTTTCACAAGTATTAGGTCACGTAAGCTGGTGCACTCTACGCCACGTTCGTGAAGGTCCGTGTCTGATGAGGCACATGAGATTTCTGGCACGAAGGTTCCCGCTTTTTCGTAATCTGTCGGGGGTTGCTCTGGGTTCTGGCAGTTTAATACATCAAGTGCAACGCTATCCCTGGAAAAAATTCTACATCCTTAAGAGTGTATTTTTATCCCATACAGACTTTTAGTATGTTTAGAAATACCTTAAGACGTAGGGTGTAAGGAGGCGTCACACTCTACGTTTACAGGTGCATATGAACAACCCTAAGGTATGTGTGTTAGATCAAGCTACATCTGTGCGAGTGGGGTGTAGCACATAAAACACACTTGAAACGATCGCAGTTAGATGTATAAGCATACTTGATCAAATGAAGCGCAATTAACGGGACAGCAACAGGAGAGACACGAAGGAGGAAACCATTCGCCTTATGTGTCTCCACTGTTCTATAGAACAGTTTAGGCTTCAACAAGTTGGTGAGGCACATTTCATGGAATGAAGTGCCATGAAAGGGACAACAAAACAGCAGACACACAGAATGAATCATTTCCTCCTGTGAGTTTTTACTTTTGTTGTCCCGTTAATTGTGCTTCATTTTATCAAGTATACTTACACATGTAACTGTCATCGCTTCAAGTGTGTTTTTATGTGCTACAGCCCACTGCAAGGACGTAGATTTAACTAATATTTAACTAATGCCCTTTTGACACACGCAGCCTCAACCACGGTTACGCTAACCGCGGTTACGTTAACCGCTGTTTACTGATGTTACACGGCACACAAAACTGCGGTTATGCCGTTAACCGTGGTTTTAAGAAACCAAGCTCTGCAACCTCGGTTAGACAGATAACCGAGAAAATGACGGTGCTCACCAGCGATGAGTGCATGCCAGCGAGCGCGCGTGATAAAGGACGAGCTGGACGGCACGAACCACGCGTAAAGCCTGACAAGGATGTGGTAAAATAATTTGCGTGATATGGGGAGCACGTCACGCAATGCAAAGATGTACGCGGCAATTAGAGCCAAGTTGAACGCCGAACTTCCATCTGATGCGGAGCAATTCATGTCAAAGCAAGTCTGGAAGAAGATGGACAATCTGAACAAGAAGTACCGGTAAGTACATGAATATACTAGGGGGCACATATGACATTTTTGCCTGGTTGCTGCTGAATGTATTCGGAGCATATAAAGGCAAGGAAGTGGCTCTGTTGATTGTTCTACGCCATATGGCGTTAGCCACTTTCACCGAGGATGCTTTCGCGCTGTGTAACATCGGCGAACCGTGGTTGGTCGTAAACGCGCTTGATTTGCCTGTGTAACATAGGTATAACACACATAGTTTATGGTGTTCATACACGCCTGTAAAAATAGTTAGTAACTTGTCCTTACATCCCACGTTTTAGGGGGTTTCTAAACATCCTAAGAAGGTGTTGCCCATGGTAAAAAAATGCACCCTCAAGGGAGCAAAATTTTTTGCAGTGATATGGAAGCTAGAGAGAAAGAGACTGTTAATTAAAAGAACAAATTTCTGCCGACGTATTTACATCCCAACAATGCTACTATATATAGAGATAGGTGAAAGCCGTAAAAGACTCTAGAAGAGAAGGAAATCTACAAAGATTTCTCGTAATAGATCCATTTACATGAAGAAATATTACAATAATCTTACAACACGAAAAGTGATTTTTTTCCTGTTTCAGTCTAAGTAATAAATGAAGATACTCTGGGCATAAAAATGAAGAAACCGCGTTATTTATATGGTTCTGGATCACTTTACGTCTCTCTGTTTCTTTTTTATTGGGACCTCTGCGATTGGTTCCGGCAGCACGCTGCCGCAGCCAGTCGCATCATTTACAATGACGAAGTCCAAACACGAGACGCACAGGCTTGCATATTTTTTCTGCCCGAACTTCTTGCTTAACTTCGACAGCATTGCACCTGATGTATAAAGCAGAGTATAGTTGCAGCACGAGCAATCGTTCTATGATGATTCCAAGCGCGGATACAGCGATAATAATAAGTAAATTCTGCAAAATTTTATAAGATCCAAAAATAATTGTCATTGCTAGTGTCCCTTCACTTTAAATCAACTCAGCCTCGCGGTGTTCTATTCTGGCCACTTAGCTCAGATCATACAGCGACCGCCACGGAAAGGCCAATCACGAAACGGAAATGACCAACCATGATGTTCTTCATTTAACTGCGAAGATTACTTTGCTGCAGTTTCATACGTCGAGTGGCTGACAATTTTTGCGCTTTGGTAAGGCCTATCTGTCTTTGCGAAGTTTCGATTAACTGTTTTGAAAATGTAATGACAGAATGACTGTAGCATGATTTAGATATGCACCATTTTCATCAACCAACGTGAAGAACAAGAACAAATAATTCTCCTAGCCTAATAAAGCAAGAAAATTTACGAGAAGTAAACTTTATGCGCTTTTGTGCACGTATATTTCAGATGTGTTTCTCAAGCACTGCGACATACTGGTGGGCAGCATACTGGTATTACTGTGTGCCGAATTCATGCACAATTTATGGGTTTGACACTTAAAATAGTACGTTTCATTAGGTATGGGACAATAATGTGTGTCAAAATTTCTGACAAAGTACTGAAATTCACCATGAGGATGTACTCACGTGAGTACTGGGGGTACAAGCGAAGAGCCTCGCTGACGACTTGACTTAAGTATGGCAGCTTCTTTGTCACAGTTTCGTAGTCCAACTCCTCCTGTACAAATTTGACACTCTTCATCATCACGCTGCAAATCCAAAGAACACAAGCAAAAGAGGCGTTCATGTGTGAGCTTGCATGCTTGTAGGCAAATAACCACTGCAATCCTAAACTTGCTAGTTTTGGGCTTAGGCATGACACTAGGCAGTATTTAAAGGTTGCATTTCAGCCCACACCACAGTTT
The DNA here is from genome assembly GCF_013339725.1 of Rhipicephalus microplus. Classification (NCBI taxonomy): domain Eukaryota; kingdom Metazoa; phylum Arthropoda; class Arachnida; order Ixodida; family Ixodidae; genus Rhipicephalus; species Rhipicephalus microplus. The sequence goes on along the minus strand of NC_051169.1, from coordinate 1,662,662 downwards.
GGGTGCACTAAGCAGTGTGAAGTAAAACTGAAGACTTTAGGATTGGGCATGTTGGCACAACATGATTATGAGTTCGAATCACGCAACTGACAGGGGGGACAGAAAAAAGGACACAGAACGCTGAAATTCCAACAATATATTTATTTGAAAAGCTTTCGACTTTATGCAATTAAACACAGCTGCAACACTTACGCGGAACGCAATAATGTTAGAATAAGTCATCACGTTGAGAAACATAAACATATCTTTTCTTTACCAGTGTGGGTGGCAAAGGGGTACTCACGCAATCATCCTTTGAATCACCTGCCTCAATGATTTTGCATGTGGCGCGATCTCTGCATTTGGTGGCACTGCTGCAATCTGCCTCCACGCCGCTACTGAACTATCAACTATCGAACGGCTACCGGCAGATTACCGCCGATGAGATGGACCACGAGCTAACTGAATTTGTCAGTCCGGATATTATTCATCTGTTCATCGTGATGCTCTTCGGTCTTTCTAATGCGCCGGTCAATTTCGACGTGTTGGACTCATTGCTTGAGGGATTCAGATTTTGCACCTGTTTGTGTGATCTCGAAGATGTTTTATTCATTCATTCCATTATCTACTTGTTTATCTTGCCCGCATTCGACTCAGATCTCGATTGTTCATTTGCAATTTTCGGCGTTTTCCGTTGAGCTGGTCTTCAACTTCTTGAAGTACCACTTCACTCACCATCAAATCACGTACTTTGTCGCTTTTACCAACGCTACTAGACCTACCCAGAAAAGCCATTCAAAAAATCAAAAGCGCACCGGCTTAGATTATATGGAAGTGGGAGCTTATTCCTTACCCATCAATGCAGATGTTGAGGCGAGAAATTACAGTATTAGAGGGGCACTCATGTACAAGGTGGTCATTTTGCGGTGCGAATCACTTAGTTTTGCGGTGCGAATCACTTAGTTTTGTTATAGCCTGAAAGCACTTACACAATTTACGAAGACTTCTCCAGGCATCTTCTTAGCATTTGCTAGGCATTCCTATCGTGCGTTTCACTTAGTGATTCACAAAATAAAGAAACATAATTACTAATCTTAGGATGTCATTGCGGTGGCAACAAGATGAAAGGCACTGTACTAGCCTCACTGGAAAACACTTCGTTGGCTTCTCTCCGGACTCTCTCTTGAACGTCTTGGTGCTTCGCCAGTAGGTACGTTACGTAACTTAAGGATGTAGATGTTGTGTCATACCTGCAAACAGTCGAGAAAGAAAACGGGGAAAGGTATTCGCAAACTTGCTTATCATTGGCTTTTCGGCTATCTTTAATAGCTCCAGCATTACAGTGCTGTGGTACTGCTGTCGCCCACAGAGATATAGTTAATATGGACTAAAGTATGGACTACCTGGGGTTCTTTAGCGTGCACCCAAATCTGAGCACATGGGACTACAACATTTCCGCCACCATCGGAAATGCAGCCGCCGCAGCCGGGATTCGAACCCGTGACCAAAGTATCGAAATAAAATAGTCGCGAGTCGTACACTTGCTCTATGTGAGCAACATTGCAATTATCTTTAGTGATGTTTGTACAGCTAGAGCAGGGGCAAATTATGCGTTTAGGCGATAACAGCAAACGAAACTTTGGTTATTTGTTTGTTTATTTGTGTTAGATTACTATAGTCGGCTACGGCTTTAGCCTTCTGTGGTCATTCCTCCTCAAAAATGAATATATTGTCACGTCGCTCCAGGGGGTGTCGACAAGGTTTATTGACGTCTGAGCAACAGGGCTCTAACCAAGCGCGTCGGTTGGGCTTGTTTTCGAAAGCAGGGGGAAGGGGGGGGGGGGGGGCACGCGCACGTTTTTCTTCTCTGAGGTGTGAGCCTTTACCTTGGCATACGACCCACTACTAGAAGTAGGTGGCAATATACAAGACTGCACTAATGGGCATGCACTCCGGATTGACGTCATGAGCTGGGAAACTGGTTATCCAACCTTCGGAGAACATGGCTATGTGGGCTTGAGCAAAAATATTTTTTCAGTAATGGAGGCATTCGGCTGCCGCGATTGGGTTGTCTGGGCGGTGCCTTTCCGAACTTAAGTGGCATGCGACTATAGAGATGAATAGTTCTTGTGTTGAGGTGCAGCAGGATTCTTTGCAAGTTGGATATAATTCGCGAATGGATTAGCCGTAATGTCTATCTATACAATGTGAACGCTTGCTTTAAAAAACATATGATTCAGAAGATCAAAGTCGAAAAACTTTGTACTTATCCATGAAGGTATTTGGGAGCCCAAAGCGCTCAACATACACAAGAAGATGGGAGGAACTATAGACGGGAAAAAACGTGCGTCTTGTCTAGTTTGTCATGCTTATTTGGTGTGTTTTGGCCTCTAAAATACCTTCCTGGATTCTATATTATGGCGAATCTTGCAATAACTATAATTTATATTCATTGTTACTTTTTTGCCACTAGTAAACACGATTACTTACCCTGCAATAAATGTTGAAGCTGCACTTACGAGAATTTCTTCTTTTGTCAATGCCCGGCTTTTTAGAGTTCTCGCTGCAAAATGTCGTTGAAAAATGAATGATACGCAGTATGTGCGTATATATGCACATAGTGGTTCCGATTATTTTTTTCTTTTTTATTCTGCTTTTTTCGTATTTTTCTGTTTATCTTGTACATTACTGTCATGATGTCGGAATAGCCGGCTCTAACGTAGCCAACCTTTGCATATTTTGCCAAATATAAATCAAATTTATGCGCTAACCTTTGTAAAAAATGATTTGTTAAGCTCAAGGCAATATTATCTCAGGCTTAAACTGAAAGCTATCAGCCTGGTCTTATGCAAGCACGAAGGTAACTACATGTGTGGTGAACCCAACACAATGAATAAATAACCCCTCTGTGCTATTTATGGCTTCACAAAATTATTGGTTGTGTACATACATAACACAATATTACTATGCATTTACTTGCACATGGCTGTGCTACCACTTCCTATAAATTTGGCATGGATTTTATTAGAAAAAGTCTGTTATTGTAGGCGTTATTATGACTTCCGATCAATCACACAACTGAGGTGTGATCTACTTGCGTAGATCAAGGTATATTACCATTCTGTGGCGAGCCATTATCAGTCTCTGGGCTCTCCTCTTGATATTCAGCATCAAGCAAATTCTGAAGAACGTCAGCCTTCCGGAACTGCAAGAGAGGAATAAAAAAAAAACGCAGAGCCCGGCAGGTTAACGAAGGTTGGCTGAAGAAACGAAAAGGCTAGGTTCAACTTTTGAGGTGCTATTAGTTCAAATACTGTATTACGCAAGTAAAATAACACTGACAAATGGATGGATTGCAATCATGACACAACAACAATAATAATAATAATAATAATAATAATAATAATAATAATGATGATGATGATGATGATGATGATGATGGTGGTGGTGGTGGTGGTGGTGGTGATAATAATAATAATAATCTTAAAGTAAAGAGGTTTATTGGGCGAGCCTAACGGGCAGGTGGGAGATTCGAGATAGCCACAGGACGAGGAAGATGGTGAAGCTCGAGCGCCAATCTCGTGGTGCCTTTCTCTGCGATGATGCTTGTTGCCCCCTGGTGTTGTCATCATTCCTTCATTATAATTGCCCCCGTCGAGAAAGATGAAGCCATTCTGGTGATATAACAGGTGGTTTTTTTGTATGTTTATATGTTTTCTTTTCAAGGTTCTTTTTTTTTTAAATGTAACACCTTTTTATTATTACCTATATTACCTAATTAATCTAACCCTCTCTTTCAAGAAGTGAATTAATTTAAAAAGCAAGGCACCGTCCCATTCATGGCCTATCCCCCTAGGTGGGTCGCGCCAAGGTGTTGAGGAACCAACCAACCAGCCAAGGTGGGAACGAGCGGGTCGAAGTACGGCTTCAAGCGGTCCATGTGAACAATATCGTGTCCACGCCGATTATGGTCACCGAGCGGCGTAAACGGTTTAATGGCGTAATTGACTGGCGATGTGAGCTCTACCACGCAGTATGGACCATGGTAATTATAATGTACATTTGTAGACAAAGCAGGTGCACAGGGTGGTACATACAGCCATACAAGGGTTCTAGGGGCGAACTTTGCGGCAGGAGGTTGGTCGTCTTCGCGGGCCTCTTTCTGGCGTTGCTGGTCAGCCGTAGTAAACTGCTTTGATAGTTGGCCGCATTCGTGACGGGCGGCTTCGGACACGGTCGTACACTCAGATTCATCTGGTGCGTATGGCAGCTAAGTTTCAATCGGGCGCGATGGTTGACGCCGGTATAGAAGGAAGAATGGGGAAAAGCCGGTGGTGACTTGGGTATCGGTGTTGTACGCGTAGGTCACAAACGGAAGAACCAGGCCCCAGTTTGTTTGGTCAGATGTCACATTCGTCGCAAGCATGTCACCCAGGGTCCGATTAAACCACTGAGTCAGGCTATTCGTCTGAGGGTGGTAAGCAGTACTCATCCGGAGTACAATATAGCACTGGCGGAGAAGTGCTTGGATTACGTCGGATATAAATACATGGCCCCGGTCACTCAGGAGCTCGCAAGGAGGGCCATGACTTAACACAAATCGATGGAGGATGAAAGCTGCGATGTCCTGAGTGGTCGCTGTAGGAAGAACAGCGGTTTCTATGTACCTAGTCAGGTGATCTACAGCAATGGTAGCTGCGGTCAATGGCAGTGGTCCATAAAGGTCAATTCCGACGCGATCGAATGGGCGGTCGGGGCACGCAAGCGGCTGTAGCGGAGCTGCTCCTGGATTCATTGGGTGTTTCCGTCGCTGACACTCGTGGCAGCCGCGAATAAACTGTCGAACAAAAGTAAACATCCCACGCCTGTAGCACCGCTTCTTTAAAAGCTCGTAGGTTTGAAGACACCGGCGTTAGTGCATTGCGGGTCGGAGTGAAATGAAGCACAGATTGTATAGCGCAGCTTTCGGGCAATAACGAGCAGCCACTTCCTGCCATCTGGTGAGTAATTGCGCCGGTACAAGAGGCCTCCTCGAATGGGGAAGTGCGAAGCCTGGCGTCGCATTGCTCGAGTGGTTGGAAGTGTCGGTACCCCAGATAAAACGTTCAGAAGCGAAGTTATCCATGGATCGTCGCGCTCTGCAGAGGTCATAGTGTCGATGTCAAGAGCGGACAGCGCGTGTTCCATAGAAGATATAGAGGCAGCCTCAGTCGACAGTGGTGATCGCGAGAGCGCATCAGCATCGGCATGTTGGCGGCCGGAACGGTACACGACGCGGATGTCATACTCTTGAAGTCGCAGAGCCCAACGAGCAAGGCGACCTGATGGATCCTTCAGCGACGACAACCAACATAAGGCATGAGGGTTGGTAACTACAGCAAACGTGCGGCCATATAAGTATGGGCTAAACGTGACAGTCGCCCAAAGTGTGGCTAAGCAGTCTTTTTTGTGACCGAGAATGGTGAGCTTCTGTGCAGCGAAGTGGCATTTTTGAGATTCAGTTGCAGCTGCGCATTCTTCTGACTCTTGAGGACATGTTTCAGGCATAGAAGATGTGTTGCAAAATCGGGTGCAAAGACGGCGATATTGTCGAGGTAGCAGATGCATATGTTTCATTTCAAACCCCGCAGAACCGAGTCCCTCATGCGCTCGAATGTGGCCGGTGCATTGCAGTAGCCGAAGGGCATGACATTGAACTCATATAGCCCGTCTGGTGTCACGAAGGATGTTTTTGGACGATCGGCATCTGCTAAGGGCACCTGCCAATACCCCGAACGCAAATCTAACGACGAAAAAAACTCGGCACCTCGTAAGCAATCAATGGCGTCATTCAATCCTGGGCAAAGGGTATACGTCTTTGTGAGTGATCTTAATAAAGCGCCTATAATCTGCGCAGAAGCGATTTGAACCATTCTTTTTCTTAACAAGAACGACAGGTGATGCCCATGGACTTTGGGAAGGTCGTATAAAGTAGCGCTTGAGCGTAATGCCAACCTAATCGGTGATAACCTGACGTTCCGCAGCGGAAACACGGTATGGTCACTGTCGTACTGGCGCGTTGGAACCTGTGTCGATGCAGTGAAAAAAGCTGCGAGTTCAGCCGAGGGTAGGTTGAGCAACGTCAAAGAATTCACGGAACTGATAGAGCCGCTGAAAAAGTTCAGAGCGTTCAGATGGGGATAGTCCGTCGGCGATTGATGAATAGAAAAAGCTCGGAAGGTGGTAGATTGGAAGGTTTGAGGGCACTGATGGCGTCACAATCACCCAAAAAATCTTGCCACATGGTAAAAGTTTGTTCTTTATCAATGGCATGCACGTGTCCAAGAGATTCACCTTGAAACAGTTCGACGGGATACGGAAGGGGACTGATGAGGCAAAGAGCACTGTTTCCTTCAGAAATGGAGAGGGTTGAATAAGGCAGAAGAAGTGATCTTCGACTAAGTAAGAGGCTTGATGGTTCAAAGAGATTAGTTTCGTCCATAATGCCATCCCAGAACACGGGGAGCAACACAGCTGCTGTCGGAGAAATTTCAGTGCCTTCTTTGACGACGAGTTTGTATATGGTGGGCTGAATGCGGTCGACTGGTTGGTGGTGATAGGGGAAGGGTTCAAATTCCGATTTTGCACAATCAATAAAGGCGTGGTTACGCGATAAAAAATCCTAAGTATGATTCCGTATGAGCATGACGAAGGGACAATAAGCTCAACAGTGTAGTGGTCCTTCGCGATGATCAGTCGGACACTACAGTCGGCTACAGGCTGAACCGGGTCCCCATTCACTGTTTGCAAGGACATCATATCAAGCGGCGTAGTCACTTTTCGAAGCTTGCGGCAAAGTTTAGCGTCTATCACGGAAACGGCAGCACCAGTATCAACTAGAGCATATTCTCGAGTACCTTCAACGAAAACTTCGACAATATTCGATGGCAATGTCCGAGGACTTGAGCATTTCGACAGCGCAGTTCTTGCCTCCGGAACTGCGGCGGTTAGTTTCCCTCGTGTTCAGGAGCTCGCCGACACATGGATGACGCATGGGTGACAGGGAGCGACGACAGGGTGAAGGTGAGCGACCAGACATAGTATGCGGACATTCCCGTGAAGACGAGCTTGACTGATGATCCGAATTTTGCAGACGAGATGGAGGAATGTCCATGAAGCTGTTCTGTGTCCGGGCGTCTGTGTATCTCGGCACGCGACGATGGCAGTATCAGGGGATACGGCCAGGACTGCCACACGCGAAACAGATGGGCTAGTTATCACGCGTTCTCTAAGTATTGGCGACGAGAGGGGCAGCCCATGCGGCAGACGGGGGAGTTGAGGCTGTCTTAGCAATGGGAGGAGCCCAGGCGGTGGACGGCTAAGTCGGGGCTGAGGTATGCTGCAATCGGGGGAACGACGGGGGCTGGTGTAGCTGCGGCCGCTTTAATGCCTCAGCGTAAGTAAGAGGCGTGGTGACGGAGGGCTCCTGCAAGGGCACCGGTATAGCCTCGGAAATCTGCTCCTGGACCACATGTCGGAGCATGGGAGCCAATGATGGTGGGTGTCGCAGTGGCTGTTGCTGCGAGAGCTCCTGGCGTTGAGCAAAGGGCAGTAGAGAAAGCTGCCGAGCCACTTACTCTCGCACGAAGTCTTTCATTTGTGTGAGAAAGTTTGTCTGGTCAGTCATGACGTCCAGTGCGGTCACTGGTTCGATGGTCTCGAATGAGCGTCACGTCTGAGCTAGTTGCCTCGGCGATTCATCATAGCTCTGACACAAAGTCACTACTTCGGCCACAGTGCTAGGAGACTTAGCGAGAAGCATATGGAAATCGTCATCGTCGACGCCCTTCACAATGTGCTGTATATTTGCACTCTCACTCATGGAAGCATCGACGCGCCGGCAGAGACCGATCACATTTCCTATATATGAGGTGAAAGTTTCATCTGGCTCCTGTGCCCGTGTGCGCAGACGTTGTTCGGCGCGTAGTTTTCCTAAGGCAGGGCGACCAAAAACGGCATATATCGCCTCCTTGAAGACGGACCAGTTCGCGAACTCGGTTTCGTGGTTCGTATACCACAGCTTGGCCATGTTAATGAGATAAAAATTGACAGTGCCCAACTTAGCAGCACCACCCCACCTGCTGGATCCACTGACTTTTGCGTATGACGACAGCCAGTCCTCGACATCCTGGTCTTCAGTGCTCGCAATGATCGGGGGGTCTCGCTGGTGAACCGAGCCGGGGCAAGTAGCGGCCGCGAGAGGTACTGTTTGTTGGGCAGCGTCAGCTTGCATGGTCGATGGCAGGGTGCGGGATCGGAGTTCCAGGGTGTAGGCGATGTGGTTATTCAGCACGATCCACCAAATGTAAAGAGGTTTATTGGGCGAACCTAACGGGCAGGTGGAAAATTCGAGACAGCCACAGGACGAGGAAAATGGTGGAGCTCGAGCGCCGGTTTCGTGTTGCCTTTCTCTGCGAAGATGCTTGTTGTTCCCTAGTGTTGTCATCATTCCTTAATAATAATAATAATAATAATAATAATAATAATAATAATAATAATAATAATAATAATAATAATAATAATAATAATATATTATTATATATTATATTATTATTATTATTATTATTATTATTATTATTATTATTATTATTATTATTATTATTATTATTATTATTATTATAAAAATAAATACTATTAATAAGTAAACTTTCACACGAACGTGCATGTTGCATTTTGATCAAATATGGTGTAGATCTGGAATGGAACGTATGATCTATACGCCCCGTCCTAGTGTAAAAGCAAGATGTTTTACTACAAAGCCCGAGAAAGCCGATTGGGCTGCCGGACATGGCGGACACATTTAGAAAGAGACGATGGCCAAAGAGACGCCCGTGTTGCTTCATAAATGTCAGCCACACAGAAATAATCTTCAGCTGGCCAAGTTGGGCGTAGTCTCATACAACAGCGTCTTTCATAATTATAGCCTCCATGCTTACGGCTTGTAGAACATCAGCAATCAATTTGTCGTAAATGGCTACGTCATGTTCGTCTGCTGAACGTCTAATATCCTGGGGCTTTACTTCCCTAAACCACTATCATGATTATGACAGACGCTGTAGTGAAGGGTTCCCAAACTTTCGACCACCTGGAGTTTTTCAAGGCGCACTGACAACTCACAGTACAATTTAGAGTACTTGAAATTCTACTATGCAAGACAGGACAAACAACTTTATTTGGTCCTGAGAGGCAAGGCAGCGGGCCAACTATGTAGGTCCCCACCCAGCCGTTGGCTAGTCCCATGTCGGAACAGAGAGGCCATGCCTCTCCGCTCGTTCACGGGCCCCCTGGACAGCCTGAAGCTGGACGTCTTGTCTGGGGTCGGTGATTGCCATCGTCCAGTCTTCTTCTGTTTTAAAATCCTGTAACGCAGGGCACTGCCAGAGCATGTGACTCAAAGAGCAAAATTCACCACAATCTGGGCAAAGTGGATCAATATCCGGATGAAGCATTCTCAGAAAGCCCCTAGAGGGGTAAGACCCCGTCTGGAGCATGCGGAGCGTGCTTGCTTGTGATCTGTGGAGCTTATGATGGGGAAAGGGAAAAGTCTGTCGCTCTCCTCTGTAATGAGATGTTATCTCGTGAAAAGTAACGAGAGGATCACTGTGGACGAGCTCTCCCGAACCCACCCGAGAGACCACCCCGTCGCGGCTTGTGAAACCTCGCGCACAGTCGTGGGCTATCTCGTTTGGGTTCAGGTGACCCGGCAGTACGTCTGGTCCCATGTGAGCGGGAAACCAGACTATGTGATGAATAACGTCTGAGGGGGGTTTGCTGTGGAGAATTCTGGCTGCCTCTGTGGCTATCAATCCCGATGCGAACGCCCTAACGGCCGCTCGGGAATCGGTCTACACCGTGGTGCGTTTCGTGTCCAGTAATGCCAGCGCTACAGCAGCCTGTTCTGCTACATCGACCAAGGAGGTCTTCACTGAAGCTGCCGAGACAAGTTCTCCCCTGTCATTGACTACTGCCACGGAAAACCCGCTGCCGCCGGCGTGGCGCGCCGCGTCCACAAATGTCTGTGTTCCGGAGAGGTTCTTTATGAAAGCCCTAGCCCTCGCCAACCTACGACCTTTATTGTGTTGGGGATGGATGTTTCGTGGAAGAGGGTCAACAATAAAGGAATTCCTTGTTTGATAATCAAGCTGCGTAGTTTCTCCCTGATTGAAGATAGGACGGAGGCCTGCCGCATCGAGCAGTTTTCTTCCTGTTTTGAAACTCGATAACCGAACTATTTGTGCTGACCTTTGCGCTTCAATTAATTCCGAAGTGGTGTTGTGCACTCCCAACTTCATGAGTTTTTCTGTGCTAGTCGTGATTGGGACGCCGAGCACCTTTTTGACACTTTTGCGCATGAGCGTGTCCAATTTATCCTTTTCCGTTTAGGTCCAATTGAGAGCCGCCACTATGTATATGATATGGCTCATGAGGAAAGCGTGGTGGGCCCTAAGGAGGATATCCTCGCCTATGCCGCCCTTCTTGTTGGACACCCGCATAATTAATCTCAGAATGTTCTCTGTTTTTGTGGTGAGATGGGCTATAGTCTTTGCGTTGCATCCCTTAGAGTCTAATAAAAGCCCCAGAATTTTCATAGAATTGACTCTAGGAATTGTGCGACCATCCTTGGTGCAAACGCTAATGGGCACTTGATCGAGAGGGGTGAGTCCCCTAACACCTCGTCTAGCCTGTCTGTACAGCAGGAGTTCCGACTTTTCCGGCGAAAGCGCCAGTCCCGTACCTTCCAGGAAAGACTCTGTAACGTCCAGAGCCTCCTGTAGAGCTTGTTCAACCGCCGCCTCCGATCCTCCGGCACTACTATGCGAGAGCTGAAAGTCATCCCGTGAACCTTGAGTGCTCTACTAGTTCACTGTGTTCCCGTTTCACGAACGACTTTGCACGTTGTACAGTACAAGAGCCTCTACCGTATCGCCTCCACCGAAATGTGACCGCCGTGGCTGGGATCGAATCCGCAACCTTCGTGTGTGCGGCCGAGCACCGTAGCCACTGGTCCACTGTGGCGGACCTTCCGAATGTCTAAGCCACTTACAAAGGCAAATGTATTTTCGATGACACCCTGTGTAGGCTATCGTTATATCTACACAACTTTTAACACGACAGTGTTTTATGCCGGGGTCCATCACGGCTACACATCGTATTTCCGTCACGGAAATGACGTTGTGAAATATTTACTAACAGATTGCAAAAAAGAAAACGAGAATGAGAAGTTCTGAAGCGGGTCGTCAAACCATACAGCTCACGCTCTTCAGCGTGCGATGCTAATCGTGCAATAAGTCACCGAGCAGCCCTTCTCCACGGCGAGCCCTTTGTATACACCATGTAATGCTGGCGGTACTCAGAGCTCTGCAACTCAGCGCGTTTTCGTCATCAGTAGCGAGATGGCACAACGAACGCGCGTGAGGCGCGCGCGCTCTAAATGTCGTTGTGCCGTGCACCCCATGCGTCAATGTGCTCGCGTGCCTCTACCTGGCGTGGTCAAAGTGCGTATAGATGTTATCTAGCGTGGTGGCTCGCTCGAGGGTGTGCTTATCTCGGGATTCGGTTGCTCTGTTTTTCTTGTGCTTGCTCCGCTAGCTTCCTTTTAATTCACGTTAGTTAACAAGAGCACGATTGTCACTTCGCCTGCTGTCATGGCTACGTTTGCGAAAGGTGCGTCCTGCTCACTCCCGAAGAAGGGAGAATTGTGACCGTTATTCACACTCATCCAGGTCTGTACTTGTGCATTTGTTTCGTACGTCTTTCTGTTTCAGCAGCCTGCTTTAAATGCCCAGTTGTGACAGTAGTTTTTCTGCCCTCGTCTTGTGTATGCTCCTTTCGTGCGTGCTTCCTGCTTGAGGTGTGCGCTGCAAGTTGGGAGCTACTTGCCGTTCATCGCGTGACACTGCAATTTGTCACTGTAGCAGTCATTCCTACGTCCTTCTCGCAAAACAATTCACAATGAGTGCTCAACTACATTTGCGATGACACGTTCCACGTTCGTGTTATACCGATTCCTAAAGAGGGAGATCAAACACATTTTGTGTGTGCTGCCTCAGCAATAAACGATTTAAAACATTGCATTCCACTACTCTTAATTGATAAACGTGACTGACTACGAGTGACACTGTGAGAACACGAAACGTTTTTTTTTCTTTAAGTATTGAAATGCTTTATAAAACGTAGTTTATAATATGACCAGTTGTTGATGGTTATTAATATTACATAATGAGCCAATGCATATTATTATCGCGAGCATGCAAGCGAACACGCTATTTTGCAAGGGTTTGATTGACATGTGAAGTTTAACATCATAGAACCACCATATGATTGTGAGAGACGCCGTAGTGGAGGGCTCCGGAAATTTCGACCATACACCTGGGTTCTTTAACTTCCACCCAACCTGAGCCCACGGGCCTACAGTATTTCGCCTTTATCGAAAATGCAGCCGCCAAAGCCGGGATTCAATCCAATGACCTGCGGGTCAGCCGCCGAGTAGCCACTTGACCACCGTGGTGGGGCTATCATTGCTAAGGTTAGCGGCTCCGTAAAACTCACCTCCGGGTTGTTTCTTCTAAGATCGATCACATTCGCCGTCTCCTTAGTCAAGGCAACTGACGCGTAAACGCCGAGCAACATGTTGACCCAGTACAGAGGTTTTGCGAACACACCAAATTTCGATGTGCATTCTGCGGGGAGAAAAGAATCAACAAGAAAAACAAGCGTAAGAGTAAGGCTCCGCCACATGCAAAGCTATATTGCCGGCCAAGTCTGCCAGGCTAACACCACCTGTGACATCTTTATCACCACCACCACTGTATAATCGTTTACGACGTAAAGGAATAAATAGGCTCCACCACAGCACTATCACCACCACCACTATATAATCGTTTACAACGTAAAGGAATAAATAGGCTCCACCACAGCACTGTGCCACACCTTTAGAGTCTGCATAAACGTTTGGTCAAATCGCATTTTCTCGTGTCTGTGGCATTAAGTGCTTTTCAAGTGTTTCAGATAGCTGGTGTTCCTATGAGATGCGTTCACGTCGGTGGTCACCTTTTCTTGGCACTTAAAAAGCTATGGGGGCGGAGCTTCTGTGCATGTAGCACTACGTGGAGTAGTTCGTTTTGGCGCGCGTCTCGTAACGCTGTGAAAAGTGACGGAGGTGCACCATCAGCGTTTCAGGTGGACGCCGACGCCGCTTAACGTTTGAGGTACACGTAAAAAGGCGGGAATTTCTCGCTCGTTCAAAAACGCGAAGTCACAACGAGTAAGTTGAAAGAAATACGCATATCTTACTGGTGTGAGCTGCGTTCTGTCTCAAATAGCTCCACGTAGAAAAGAAAGGAGGAACTTTCACATTTCCAAATTGAAAATACGGGTGCTTATGTGGAACTAGATTCACTAATGGTGAGATGCACGCGATTTGATTTTGTAGCGTTCGCATCAACGCCAAGAAAAGTTGTCGCCGAGTATGGTAAGAATCATGAACGCTCTCGCGAATTTCTTCAGGGAATCTGACGTCACTGCCTAACCAAGCGTCTTATTTCAGATAGGAACGACAAACCTGTAGCTTATTTATTTATCAATTTATTCTCAAAGCCCTCCCCCCCCCCTCCACAGGCTCCAGCTGAAGTATTGTGTGAGGGGGGATTGTACAGTGCATATTCGCATGACTTGAAGCATCGAAACACAATAATACGTGCTATAGTACATTAACAAAAATAATGCTATATAACTGTTAGCGAGAGCAAACAGGATATATAAATAATGAACAAAATGTAGAGATGCTCATTTGTAAAGGCACATCACATAACAGTAACAATTTATAAAATAGCTACCGATGGGGATCACACATAACTTAGTGGAATGTTGAAGCCATGTACTGGTAATGAGACAGTGGGATTGGGCGTGTTGGTATAACATCATAAACGGTGCTTAACAGCGCAAACGACAGGGCAGGAAGGGACAGGAGAAGAGACGAGACAGAACGCTGAACTGCCAACAATTTAGTTCTTCACAAGAAATAATACCTTCACAAGAAATAACTTGTTGCCAGTTCAGCGCTCTGTCTCGTCTCTTCTCCTGTCCCCTCCTGCCCTGTCGTTTGCGCTGGTAAGAACCTTTTACTGGTAATGAAATAATCGTGGTAACTTCGTGAGGAAACAATACAGGATTATCAATGCTGACAGCATTGTCAAAAAGACAATTGTATATTTCAAACGCTACTGGTAATGCCAATAAGTTGAATGCAATAATGCGTCCCAAAATGCGCTACAAAATGTGTTTCAAATGCGCTACAGAATGCGCTACAAATGCTACAAAATGCGCTACAAAATGCGTTTCGAAAAACGGCTATTATGCAAATAGCGAGTACGTGTCTGCTGGGTGAGAGGGAGAGTGGTTTCCTGCTTACCTGATGCTAATTTTTGAAAGACACAGATCACGGCGATATTTATGCGGTAATATAAGGAAGGTGACGACAGCGACGATTTAACGGGAGTGATACTAGAATGTCGGCTGTAATCTTTAGCAACAAAACAAGCGGCATGATTTTGTATACGTTCAAGGGCGCTTGTTAGGTGGACCTGATGAGGTGATCAAACAACTGTGGCGAATTCAAGTTGAGTACGAACGAAGGTTAGATATGCAAGGTCGATCTTGGAGCGTCGTGAAGATTACGTTTGAGGTAACCATGAGTGCGGGATGGATGCCTGCACTGAAGTTTTGTCACTATTCGTGTACCTTGAGAGTGATGGCAAAAGATGCGCGCAAAGGTATTTATATGATGATTTGCGCTTCACATTACAGTTATCGAGAGTGCAATTACACAAATAGGTTTCTGGTGGGTGAAGGTCATTAGCTTGCATATATCAGTAATAACTGTAATTCGCCAGCGTGAGCACCAATTAGTTATGAGATCTAGGTCTTCCTGAATAGCGAGGTGATCTGGTCATAATGTTATTTTGTGATAGAGTATGTAATCGTCCGCAAACAGTCGTATGTTTGAGGAGATACGCAATGGCAGGTCATTGATGTATAATAAAAATTACAAGGAACCGAAAACCCTGCCTTGGGGAACACCAGAGGTATCCGTTAGAGCAGATGAGAAGAAATTAGCAACTGTACACTGCTTACGGAATCAAAGAAAGCTTCTGAGCCAGGCTAATGTCAAAAAGTCCAGATTTACTTTTTGATGAGTGCGTTACTTTTATTACCACAGAAAATGTATGCTTTCGAGATGAATCCAGCTTGCACTACCTCTCTCGCAGTGTTGTCTGAACAGTGCACTATGGTTGTGTAGGCAGAGCTTCTGATACCAAGCTGTAAATGCATGGTGTTGGCGGGGGGGGACCGGTACTCATCCCTCATTGTGTGCGCACGCCTATGACGGTGGAAACAATGCGAACATTAGTGAAATGGTACGAATTCGAAAAGTATCACATTCGTGAGCAAGAATATCTTGTGATGATTCCCGGGTGAAGGGTGGTCCGTGCTGCTTGGTATGCGCGTCGATTTCTGTTCTTCTTATAAGAGTTTTTTGTGATACAGCCAAGACGGACATACCGCATTTCAATTCACTTCATCGCACTTACGGCAAATGAAGTAAAACGGTCCCTTCATGACTCCCCGAAGAATGGCCTTCGAGGAAACGGCGAGGGCGTTTTCGGGTCCTCTTTGGAAGCTGAAGTCGACTCCGAACGCGGTTCGGCCCACGTAATCCATGGCTAGTCTTTGGTAGAGCTCGAACACATTCGCTTCACGGTTGCTGTCAGCGTACTCACTCACAATGTCTAGGAAGGTGTCCGCGCCATTTTTTACATCGGCCATCATCTGATGTAACAAATGAACATTTGTTATATGTTGATGATGAAACCCATACGAAGACTAGTGATGAATCATATGAGTAAACGAAAGTCACTTGGTCTGAATAAGCACCCGATCAGAGTTAGCATGTGCTACGTGACACCAACAGGCAACAACTACAACTACAACAAGAACAAACAAAAACAAAGCGTGTTGCCCACTCGCCGTTACTTTTATGAGCGGCGCTGAGTATTAACTTGAGCTCTAAATGCGTATATGAACCCAATAATGTGAACGGAAGGCGTCCGCCACTATTTCTCACTTGGTAGAGTATCGCATGCGTGCTTAGAAGGCGTCACATCCGGTTCCTGCCGTCGGCAAGTTGTGTTTTCGTCCGCTGCAATTTTTGACCTCTACAAATGACGTTACATATACTTTCCTTCGCTTTGATTGCCAATTACTTCTCTGTAAGATTGCGTCAAAAGACCATATCATGGTCTTTTGACGCAATCTATGATGTCCATGGTTAGTGCTAGGATAACAAGAATTGCGAGATAATGTCATACTATCTTGGTTTCACTGAGCAATATCGTCAACCGTCTGGTACAATTATGATGACGAAGTGTATTACTTGGCCACCGAGTCTTGCTGACCGGCAGCCTAATCGTATGTTATTGAAGGTGGGGCACGCGCTCCAAGCATACCTTCGGGGTTAGGACCCACTGTCCTATTTACAGAAAGAAACGCGTTATATAACGCAGAAACTAGCCATGGCTGCAACCGGGAAAAAGGTGACGACAGCGACGATTTAACGGGAGTGATACTAGAATGTCGGCTGTAATCTTTAGCAACAAAACAAGCGGCATGATTTTGTATACGTTCAAGGGCGCTTGTTAGGTGGACCTGATGAGGTGATCAAACAACTGTGGCGAATTCAAGTTGAGTACGAACGAAGGTTAAGGGAAAAAGGGTGGAAAACTTCCTATTTCTTCGAAATATTTCAATATTGCTTGCGCACGTATGCAGTAATCACTACTAACTCACGCACAAACGTAGATAAAAGGTGGTTGATGCCCTTACCCTTAAGTACGCCCCTGGTTACAAAAAATACAGTGGATGATAGGGCAAGGGACGATTGGGCATTACTCCTGGTTACAGCATGTTTTCACTTGCACCTTACCTGTTTTAGCTTTCCGTGGGTGAAAGCGGACGCTAGAGATCGCCGTATATTTCTCCACTTGCTGCCTTCGGCGTAAACAATACCGTTGCGCAGGAGCGGATGCCTCTGCTCCATCACCATCTCGTCCTGTGCAGAAAGTTTGATTAGAGCAGCATTTAACTCTCGATTGCTTCCTCATGACACCAATATTTTGTATGACTGTGGGTGTACCCAATCGTTGTAAACGTGGCCCGAATGGCAATGCAGTAGCAAGGATAAATCAATGGCATCTAGCGCTTCAGAAGTTTCCTCTTTGATAGTTCCTTAATGAAAAGTAACACGCTTTATACTGAACACACGTTTTTCGGGAACGTATCGTCAACGTAAAACTTACCCCTCGATCCGTGAAGTTCTGGAAGTTGCGAATGAAGATGTATTCCAAGAAATCCAAGTCTTTTGTCACAACAAATGGTACATCTCCGTTGTAAAATCTGCAGTTGGTAGAATATGTTTGGAAGCTGTTGGAAGCTTTTAAAGACTATTATTTTTAGCAACTACAGGACTCAATATATGCACATAACAACGTCGACCATTGCGCTTGAAAATTCGTAAGTCGATCAATCCCGCCCTTCTCACCATTTCATGGCTATGAAAGCTTCGCCCTCATATAACTGAAGGAAGTTAGGCGTTAGGCCCTTGCATGTGTGCATATATTATATACTTATATATTTAAAATCAAGTGTATCCTAAGTAAGACTGAAGTAGTGAATATTTTATGTGGGGCTATTTCAATTAAGGTGGTTATGGTCTCACCTTGGAGTTAGAAATTCTCTCTAATTAATCCGCCAATCAGCGAAATCAATAAAACCATTAGTGAATTCTGGGATACTGCATTTGAGATGAATCACCGTGAATATGCCTTTTTTACCTGATCTCACCTTTCGTTACACCTAACGTGATCTCCCCTTTTGTTATACCTAACGTTAATTCTGTGCTGATGGGCACCTATGAAGTAAATTATGGATGATGAAACACTAAATGTCATCTTTATTCTAGTGGCTGAAACGTTACAGTGACCACCGTCACTGTAAATTGAGCATGTATGAAAAAAATCTCCGTTAGCGGAGTTTTACTTTACTCTGTTGTTCCTTTTGAATGGAAACAAGTAAAACGTAACTGTTTCATATATAGTCCCAGTACAAACAAAGAGAGAGTGACTAATAAATTATTTTTCTTTTTGCATATGTGGATCTTACCCGAAAGTGTCGCCATAATTGTCCAGCCACTTGCCAATAACCTTGAAATAGTGCTGCCGGATGGACAAGAAATGCAGTTAGGGACACCAGACCTGTTTTTCATGTTCAACACTTATGGGCTGTGTTCAGCAGCAGAGTGAAATGCACACAACATCCTGACGTAACGAAGCTATTATCAGCATTATTAGTTTCGGTTGTCATACTAAGGAACTTCTTTCTCCACAACATAGGAGTTTTAACTCATCAACTCTCTCATAGAGGGCCCCGCTATCACAAAGAACCGAAGCCAAGTTGCTAAGGTGCGCTTGAAATTAAAGCTGAAAATACTAAACTTTAAAATAAAAGGGAGGAGCCATACGCATATGCGTACAATGCCTCCTTTTCATCATTCTCATATTTTTTATTGCACCCCGCTCGACTCACCTGCACATTTTATGTTGCGTAACAAACGTGAGCTTTTGTTTACTATACAGGGTTTACCACGTAACTTTCATCGTCATCATCATCAGCCTGACTACGTCCACTGCAGGACAAAGGCATTTCCCATGTTCCGCCAGTCAACTCGGTCCTGTGCTTGCTGCTGCCAATTTATACGCGCAAACTTCTTAATCTCATCTGCCTACCTTACTTTCTGTCTCCCTCTAACCCGCTTGCTTTCTCTTGGAAGCCAGTTAGTTACCCCTAATGACCAGTGGTTATCCTGTCTACGTGCTACATGCCCGGCCCATGTCCATTTCCTCTTGATTTCAACTGTTATATCTAACGGACGTACTTCAGCCAGATTTTAAAAATATGCCGTAACACGTAATCACGACGTGACCAAATGCATGTTGCTCACCGTTGCCTGGAGTTAGACTATTTTTGTGTTCTCAAATATTGTCTAACTAGGCATGCTTAATTAACTAACTTTTCGAAAACGAAGATACATAAAAAAGTTCAAAGAAAAAGTTGTAGATTGGTTTGCAAAACGTCCGATCAGACAGCTTCGAACTTTATATCTGTTAGGTATTAGTGTTTTTCTGCTAATTACTAATGCCCACGAAATAAAAAAAAATACAACGTGACAAACCAGCTCGTGCGTCAGCGCGCACAATAATTCTAGTGGCCTTTCAAGGATTCTAATGGATTCTAATCGCCTTTCAATCGTGGCCCGAATTCTCAAAATTGTAATTGCCTAAGTTATCTCTGTCATTGGTCGTTGTGACGAAAGAGCATACATGCGCACAGCTGGGACAAAAGGGGCCCAGGTGCAGTTTCCACGTTGAAACTATGCCAAGTATTTCGAAACTTTAGTTAATAGGCTCATCACCGTTTCGTGATACTCGCGAAGGTTTCCCCACAGCAGGCTTGGCTCGGGACCGGGGATTCCTAGCGTTTTGAAGTAGGAAAAATGCCACTGCCGCCATCTGGATAAGAAAGACAACGTGCGTGCAAATGTGCGACGGAAACTGCCAGTCGAGATACGGCACATCTCATAGTCAATATACATGTAAAGGAGCATGAAAATTTGTCTTTACGGAATATATACGCGATGTGACCACGCTTGATGAACTGGACTCTGCAATAGGACTTTCCTCGTGCTTTATACACCCAATATGGCATATATCAACGTATGGTTGCTGATAATTTTTTATTATTATATTCTAGTTTATTATGTTATCTGCTTGATTACCACTTTCATGATGATGGGATCGCTGGCTCGAACGTAGCCTACCTCTCTATATTTTTTTCATATTTATATAAAGAAATCGGTTCATGGCCGGAATCTCATGTTATTAGTTCAATGAAGCATATACATATTTTTGTACCCACTCCATGTAGGTACAAAAATAGCCTACCTGATAGAAGAAAATTTTATTTATTTGAACGTGCTGTAAATAAATAACTTGAACGTCGCATCGTTAAAGAGGTTGTTTCGCTGAAATTTCGGCGTCGGCGGTTGTGAGCCAAAATTATTTTGTACGTGACATAAATATCGAGAAAGCTGCAAATAAAATAAATGATCAAGATTTTCTGGTCCGATGACGCCCGAAGCCAGGTAGGAAAGCATGTGTTCTACCACAGAGCCGCACGAATGAGTCGAAATGCCGTGAAAATAACGTTCACGCTTTGCAGGCACGCACGTCAAGTATACAGGCTTCCCAATGCAACTTGAAATATTGCAATGATATTGCGTGGTACATGCGTACGTTATCATCGAGTGTCGGGACATATGAGAAATTTCCACGCGACATGATTGCTCGTGACTTGAAGCATGCTATCGACTTACACAGGTTGTATACCCACTATGCGAAAGCTTCACTGACACAAGCCACTTTAAGTTATACCACAATTTAAACTTCTAGGATAACATCATACAATGAAAATTACGCACTAAGTAGTTCAAGTACGTACTAGAGACAGGATATGGCTATAGCTTTCAGCTCTTGAAGGCGAAGCTTTCCCCCAATTTCTCATCTTCGACATAATTGTTTTACTCCTACTTTACTCATTGCTCGGATTAAGCCGTTATCAATTTGAAACATTCGTCTCTGTCGTTTGCATGCATACCTAAATAATTTTATGCTTTTCGGTGTGTATGACAAAAAACTAGCCGATCTGATAACAAACTTGCGGCCCTATATACCAACACTAGAATGTATTAACGTACATTCTGCCTTAAAGCTCACGCCATATATGAAACAAATAGAGAATGCTTTTGTTGGCCACAAAATAGGTAGCGGAGTGGTTGGTACGGGAAATCGAAGTGCTGAATGGGCGCGAGATTGCAATGATTAACGTACATCCACTAGAGCTCCGCATTCGATGCCGCGGCTGAAAGTTTCGGAGCAATACATACACAAAAATAATCAGAAACGTGAATGGCAGACCTCTGCGCCATAGCACAGATGTCATTCACATGGGTTTACTTCACGCACATGCACTAACTACATCAAAGGAATGCTGCCCTTACTCTTGTTTCACTTCAGTGTCGTTCATTTTGTCATCTGAGTGAAATACACACACCTCTTTTTTTTTTACTGTCCGAATATATTCAATTTTGCTGTTTCTTCAACCTATGACTGTAGTTTATATACAGGTTTTCTTTGTTTCACAAGCATTTTCTTATCTTTCTCCTTTAATGTTCACGTGTGCATGTTCTGATTGCAAGTGCAGTAAGCGTGTGGGCACATTCACAATCTCATTTTGATGCTAATCTTGTATTTTTTGCATCATTGCACACTATCAAAATGTCGCATGTTTAAGGGACTAATTATGATCATTTGTATTTTTTCTTGGCGTCACCTTTTGGTACAGTTCGATTATCTTCCCGTGTACTCATGATTGACACACTTTAAATAAAAGCTTCAAATAACAACATCCGTTTATTACTCTGCTTCATTAACGCGTGGTCCCCGCCACGGTGGTCCAGTGGCTAAGGTACTCGTCTGCTGACCTGCAGGTCGCGGGATCGAATCCCAGCTGTGGCGGCTGCATTTTCGATGAAGGCGGAAATGTTGTAGGCCCGTGTACTCAGATTTGGGTGCACGTTAAAGAACCCCAGGTGGTCGAAATTTCCGGAGCCCTCCACTACGGCGTCTCTCATAATAATATGATGGTTTTCGGGACGTTAAACCCTACAAATCAATCAATCAATCATTAAAGCGTGTCTCCTTGAATCGAATAATTCCAATAAACATCGGGTCCTTCAATGCACGTTTGTTAGAAATAAACCCAGGGAAGTCTTATGCCGAAAAAGCTTTATCAGTGTTCAATTCATTTTTATCAAAATCAATTTTATCAAAATGTTCAATAAAAATCAAGTTTATCGATTCAGAACACTAGTGAAAACAAACTTGGAACCTTCCAGCAATCACGCATCAGTTTATTTTATTTTCGAAAGCTGTGTGGCGGTATTATTTTCTGCCCCGTTCATTTCTCGCAATCAAGGTCGGTAAGCTGCTTTTTATTGGACATTCTTATCACTATCGCCTTCTTTTCAAACAAAGCTCGGAGTTTTATCGAATAATCTCGAGGGGCCAACCTATGTAGACAATAGGAATCATACAGTTCAGATGATAGAAGACTCTATAAAAATTAACAGTACTCTTAAGCTCATGAGCAGTGGGCGCACTTTCTGAAAAATGTACTTGTAATTTTCTTATCAAGGTAGATAGGTGGTGGGCGAGATGGGAACGATGCATGTGGTAGAATGTGAATACGGTGACTAAGGCTGACGTAGCAATTTTCGTTGCTACTTTCAGTCAAGTTTTCAGGCAGCGCCACGTTACACAATTGGACGTGCCATCGGGTATTGTACAGCGTTCAAAGTATATAAACATAACAATTTTTTAGTCTAGCTACTGCTCCAGGTAATATCTCGTCAGAAACGCGCCACGACCGACTGGAACGAATGTGGCTTCGATGCGGTGTACTGTCGGCTTTTACGTACGAGTGAGAATATTACATGAATACGACATGAGTGAGCATGGTTTGAAACAAAACTGCGTACGCTACTTAGCCCTAAACTGTCGCGTTTCAATGCTTGCCTGCTGTACACGGGCTATTCAAAATTTTAACTACTAACAAGTCTAAAAGTACACAAAATACCACGAATAATCTCACTAAAATGGTCGGATAGCCTTAAAGGATGCAGGATTCCGGCTATAGTAACCCGAGACGTATGTTCTCAACCACGAACTAGGTAATCGTATCGCTTTCTAAGCTTCTAAGCCTAACACAAGCGCCTGTGGTGGTTACGGTTATACATGCAAAAGATTAGTGTGCAAAGGATGACAATACCTTATGACTGCTGCAAGGAAAATGACGATCAAGGAGAGAGTACTGGCTAAAAAAACCATAATCATGACGACCATGGTCCGTCAAAGGTGAGCATGTGTATTCGCCGACCCAAAGAAATGCTGCAATCACCGGTAGAATAAAACGACTCTGGCGAGCACAGGAGAGCGTGTGAGAGATCGGATCACATCACAACACCCTCTCTAGCGAGAGCCGATGTAGCAACAGTAATGTGTCTCTCTGCTATTTTGTTTCCTCGCCTCTTTGTTTTTCTTTCTTTTATCTTCCAACCGTTCGCCACCATTATACGCGGAGTGACGGTTGTCAGTATAGCGTATATGTAGTTTGCACAGAAGTTACAGATGGTAGTCAGTGCTCGCACTCGATTCTTAAAGTCTCCATACGTATGTGCCGTTTTGTTTTCATTTTTGTACTGCTTGCCTATAAGTATACGACCTGTTGCTTTGTTTTTATGCAGGAGACGTTGATTCTAGGGCACCCTTTAGTTGAATGCTTGGTCAAGTTGCCACAGATTCCTAGGAGAGACGACACACAAATGCAAAGAAGTTGGTGCGTAAGTTGTAAACTGGTGGAGAAGAGAGAGAGAAGAGAAGAGAGAAGAGAGAATGGTGGAGTTGTCGTAGTGGTATGTACCTAAAGATAAGGTGTGAGAATCAGTCCTAAGAGAAAGAAAAAAAAGAGCCTCCTGGTTTAGATATCGGTTCGATAACGTTCTTGGTGTCAGTTTGTGCATCACTCTGCTTATCTTCGTGGGCCATGTTTTTCTAGTGTTCGGTGAAAGCTTTGCATCGGAGAGAATTGTGAAGTCAGAGAAGCCATGTAGTTCAATTTGCTGTGTCAATAGGAAGAGGCAGCTGTATGGAATTTGTGGCTTAAGGTCCTTTTGTAGTAGAGTATACTCGTAATCATCCTTCATCTTCTAAACGCGAGTTCGCTAGATTTGCCAGTATTACCTAATAGGTACCAAATAGACATCAGGCAGATTTTAATGTCAACTATATACCGGTATTGTTATCAGGTTACGTTCAGCAAACATTATATGATGAATGCATGTCACAATGTGTGTCACACACACACACACGCACACACACACACACACATATATATATATATATATATATATATATATCTATATATATATATATATATATATATATATATATATATATATATATATATATTTATATATATATATATATATATATATATATATATATATATATATATATATATATATATATATATATATATATATATATATATATATATATATATATATAGGGAAATTTTAACTTTGACACGCCTATTAGAGGGCGCTGCTGCTTGCTTTTTTTTTCGAGCCGGAGAGTGGTCACGCGTTGTTTTTCATGTTTCTTGGGCTTTTTTTCCATCAACAGGAAAAATAAGCACGCAAATAGCACATTGTTCAAAGTAGCAAAGGCAGATGTATATTCAAAATGCACACATCTACCTTATTGACACTTTGACAATTAGGTGAGCGCTTTTTGTGTTACAAGTATAATTAATCGAGATTAATGATTTGTCATTAACGAAAAAAAAATAGGAGTGGTTATTGCAGTATACTGGGAAAAAAATATGCAGTAGGCTTGTTTCGCGCAACGCCATACCTTTTTTTTTTTAATGGCGCTGCGTGAAAATTGAAACACCCTGCAGGGGTCGACTCTTACGCCAAGGTTCAATAAACACCTTTACAATTGGTGGTGGAGGTGCTGATGGCCTTTCCGGCAAAGCATATACTGCCTCTTTCAGATTTTGCGACACCAGCTACTGGCAAATATTCCCGAATAGCGAAAGCTGATCACTTGCGCGAGCGAAACCTAAGCTAAGAAGAGCACAACTGTCATACTAATCTGCAGCGTCTATAGGACGAGCGAACTTGTTTGTAACAATAATCGACTGACTTCGCTTCTTGTTTGTATGGGTTTCATAAGCAATGAGAGCAAGTATGAGGTACGTACGTGACCGAATTCAGAAAACTAACACATTTACAATCAGCGTCGTGAACAGTGATGTCCCCATATTCACCTGCTCATTGCAGACATTGACAGCTTCAGTTATTATTTCACGACCTGGGTTCGAATCCCGGCTGCGGCGGCTGCATTTCCGATGGAGGCGGAAATGTTGTAGGCCCGTGTGCTCAGATTTGGGTGCACGTTAAAGAACCCCAGGTGGTCTAAATTTCCGGAGCCCTCCACTACGGCGTCTCTCATAATCATATAGTGGTTTTGGGACGTTAATCCCCACATATCAATCAGTTATGATTTTACGGGTGAGTTTAGTTTAGGTTCATTGCTTCGCAATGATTACTGCAGGTTGCTTTTCTTTTCAAAATATCTAAGTAACAATGGCCACTCTGCGTGTAGGACAACAATTCTCCCTTTTACCCGACCGCTTTTCATGGCTTACTAAAGCGTTGGTTATTTTATTTTACTTATTTACAGTCGTAATTACTGTGTCTAGTCTATTTAAGATGCTTTCTACAACAACAAAACAAAGCTATTATGAAGACAGCTGAGCAAATATATCATTTCTCTTATCTTTTCTCATCTTTGAACATATTTCCTAAAGCACCCTGAACATTAGATTACCCCCACATGACGTGTTTGTACGCGTAGATAAATGCCATTTTTTTTATATCCAACACATGTTTATACAAAGTGCACACAGAAACAGCATTTCTAAAATCGGTGTTAAGCAGCAAATGCATCTTATGTTACGTAACTAGTTCTAGCATTTGTGTAGTTTCAGAAGCTATATAATATTGTTTCACTACATGTAAGGACACCATTCTATTTTATTTTAGGACGTTTTATTAAGGGCTTTTAAAGAAAACCTGATTTAAATTTATTTAGCATACGTAATCTGATCCCATAAGAAAGCGAATCTGCTTCTGTTGACATTGTTTATAAAAACCTCTACGATTAGAGAGACGTGCAGATCCAATGGTATACCATTGCAGTCCCATTTCATTTAAATGGTTCTAGCGGCAAAAAACTTTCATCACCAACAACAGTTTCAGCTGGACAGGTATCCGCTGTTCATGAATTTCACTACTCTAATACCCTTTTAGGGCACAATGTTATCTATTTGAAAGTTTCTGTGTAACGCTTGTAGGGGCTTCTTGGAGAATATCATTCGTTATTTATGTATGTTACGCATATCTGTAATATATGCTATCTTTATTGTTTAATTATTCACATATATATGTAATTTTCCCGTAAAAAGACCCTGGGGGTAGAAATTTCAGGAGGCCTACCCTATTTCTGGAGTTCTACCCTATGAATTATTCCTATAATTATTACGGATATTGTTATTATTAATAGTATTATTAGTGTTGTTGTTTCCGTCGTCGTCATCGCCACCGCCGCTGTTACTTTTTCCTTCCGGCTGTATTTTCATCGTTGCTCTGTCAACTGACTTTTTTCTTATAGCGAGGACATAATTTCATGTCTTTAGTGCATGTATGCGTGTGCTATGTTACATCAGCAATGAGGCCCCGCCGCGGTGGTCTAGTGGCTAAGGTACTCGGCTACTGACCCGCAGTTCGCGGGATTGATTCCCGGCTGCGGCGGCTGCATTTTCGATGGAAGCGAAAATGCTGTAAGTCCGTGGGGTCAGATTTGGGTGCACGTTAAAGAACCCCAGGCTGTCGAAATTATAGTGACCCCGCTGCTCACCGTAGCGGATGATCACCGCGGGTTCACGCTTAGCGAGCCACAGGGCCGTGACTCCGCTACCTAATCGCGTGTAGCGTACCGCTCTGCGCGCGCCCTACTAATAAGGCGTTTAGCGCGGCGTGGCAAAACAGACAGTGTCCAAATGGAAAATAGACAGCACTTTGTTGCCTTTGGCGGCATCCCGAACAACAGTATACAACGTCCGCTCTTGGGACGCGGGGAGCAAAGGCATCCGCACGCGGACGTTCACAATAAGGGGAAAACCGCGAGCACGTCGCAGCTGGCAATGGCGAGCTTTGACACGCCGGTCGGGAAAAGGTGCCTCGCGGCTATGCTGCGCACTCTCACGATGGCCACTGGGCCTGGTTGTGAGTGTTAGGGCAAACCTCGTACGCGTAGGCCTACGGCAAGGGCGGCTCGGTGTGGTACGACCACTGCAAGCACTGGGCACCGCTGTGGGCTTAGCGTACGGTACCGAAGCTATAGCACTCAAGTAAACACACCTGCCGAGGTGCCAAGGGCCACCTCAGGCAGGCTACAGTCCGGCGATTCCCAAAGGGAACGTGGACGAAGGAAACACGTGCTTATGGTGCATTCAGACGACGGACCGAATCCGGATGTGGCGGGACGGACGGCGCGTCACGTGACCTCACATCAGCGATTCCCTTTGTCCGCGACACGTCCGCGCTGCTCGCGGACGGATGACCGCAACCAGTTTCTCACATCGGGATTCTGGCGGGGGAAAGCCAATACTTCAGCGGATTAGGTCGGGGTTTCTGGCAACCAGTACACTTTTCGTCTGCTCGCGGCATGTCCTCCATGGCTCGCGAATAGCTGCATGACTGGTCGGCATCATCTACGCTTGAGCATGGTTTACTTAGTTTCCGGGGGCTTTGTTCTCAGGTGATTAAATATGCAGAAATCATTTTTGGTGGTTCGGGAGATGTCGCCGCCGTCGTTTGACACGCGAGATTCTTAGCTGTCATGATGGTGAAATGTTCTAACTTCTGCAACCGGTGACGTACCACTTCTAAATAAAGGATGGGAGACGCGTTCAGAAGTTCTACAAGTGGGGAACAATGTAGTTGAAAGAACATTCTGCCAGCAACTATCTTTTCTCCTGAAAGAATAACACTCCTCGTTCATTTGTCACAACGCGACAGACATCGCAGTCAAGCGTCGCTTCTTGCGGGCATCCATGTTGAATACTCTCAAACCGGTCTGCTTTCAGCGCGCGCAGGTGAGCGCCGAACCTGCTGCCGAGGGTAATCCGGCTGTTTTCTCCTAGGACGCCATCCGTCGTGTGTATGCGCCTGCAGGCGGATCATCCGCGGATTACCCGTCCGCGTTCATGAGAAATCCGGATTCGGTCCGTCATCTGAATGCACCATACCGGCGCCGACCACGGAGGGGAGAGAGCACCCTCGACGCGCACGTAACACGTGTTGCGCCCGCATGTGGTGCCATCTATCGCCACGCGCCGTTACCAGAGAAGAATAAGCGTGTGACCGTGTGGCGGAATGCTCGCGAAATGGTCGCGGGCGCGCCACAGATCCCCACAGAATTTCCGGAGCCATCCACTACGGCGTCTTTTAAAATCATATGGTGGTTTTGGCACGTTAAACCCCACATATCAATCAATCAATCATCAGAAATGATATAGCCTTAATATTTTGCTTTTATGATATGCTTCAGAGATAAGTATCGTACACTCTTTAAAAAAGGTTGTAGTGCTTACTATAACTTCGGTTTACTAATTAGCTGTCACATATGTTACCAACTGGTTAGTAAGTGAAGGTAGTAACGGGGAGGTTAGTAACCGTTGCTACCTTCACCCTTACTAGCGCAGTTATTGATGGTTACTAAAACAGTTAGTACGTAGGTAATAATGGTTACTAACAGAAAAATGTACTAGCCACGTTCATTTCGTCCCACGAATCACCCGTTTCATACCGGTCCGATTCACGAGCATTAATACTTCGATATATAACTCCGTAATTACGGACTTGATGTCATAATGACAGCACCACACATACACCAGTCCACGCGAAGGACCATCCAGCCGCTTGAAGAGGCTTTGGCGAAGCAACGGAGAAAAGGAGCCGACGACCCGTCTAACGGGCGCGGAGGCACCCGAGTAACTGTCGCCTAGTCGAAACACAACATCCTCGAGGCCTAGGCTCTGAGATTATCGGACTCTAAAAGCCGTAATCTTAAGATAGGGAACATCCGCGCCATGCGAGGCTGGAGATTTCCTGCACGGCGGATGTATAAATAAATGTTATTTATCTCTCTCTTTCCACGTGACACGTACAGTTTCCAAGCGGTTCTAGGAATATTTATATCCAATCTTTTGGGGAACGCAGTGGGTGGCTATGCTGTGGGATGGATGGTTTAAGTTTGGCGCCTTTATTTATACAGCATACAATTTTTTTAGGAGCGTGTACTAACGTACCGTCAGACTTTTAATCAAGAATAATAAGAAAATCAACAACTTATTTCTATTTTGCAGAGTACCACCTTAACGGGGCTCAATATACAAGACCCAAGGGTGGGTACTAAGCTTAAATATACTGCCTCAATGAACCTGAATGCATCCTCGTGCTAGTAATTAGGTTGTTAGACACTTGTGATAATAACCTCGGAGCTTTGTTCAACACGTCCATTAAACAAGTTTATGATGAAAAGATAGTAACGGTGCGCAAAAAGTAGTAACCGTTGCAAACTTCAAACGTCCTGCTAACGTAGGTAGTAAAACGTTAGGCAATGGCCGAAGAAAGTTAGTAACAGCTGCTTGTACTAACTCTTTGCTTGCGGTTACAAGCTTTTTACTAACTTTTTTTAATAGTGCAGTTTTTGTTTATCTAAAGCTTCTCGAAACTCCCGCGTGACCTTAAGGCATTCCTTCATTTCGAAGTAGTTTCTACAAACGTGTGATAAGACAGGTGTAGATATCGCCAGGATAAAGTTCCGCTTTCATGGAGCTGTGCACAGCTGAGGTCGTTTGCACGGGGCTTCATTGTGCTTCATTGCGTGGGCGATTCGAGTGTTTTGTTGATACGCCTAATAGATTACAATGTACTCCGTGAGTGCCTGTTTGAACACATTGACGTCACTCTGCTTTGTTTCATACGTGCTCATCTACACCGACATATTTGTCATGATTAAATTATTGCGAAAGTTTGCTACCGAGGCGACGAAAACAGCTTGAGACTGTTATTTCGACAATGCGTAGGCTTGGAGGGGGGGGGGGAGGGTAATGCGCACATCACCTTGGATTTAGTGTAGACATAACAGTTTATTTGTCATTCCTTATGTCACGTTGTTTCGCATGTTCACCCACGCAATTTAACCAGATACTGCGTATGAAGAACTCAAGGGTCGATTCAAAACGTTATATCTTTAGCACTTCCCGAGCAAGAAAGTGTCACGGCGGAGAATGATTGAGAAGCCATGAACTAGTTTTTGCTTGCCTAATCACATAAACGGTAAGGATAAACTTTGCAGAAGTTTCGTTACGACCACTGACTTATTAGATTTTGCACAATATAAAGCGCATAGAAATAAACTAAACGATGACATCAGAATGGCTAAGACGCGATATTATACTGATATTTTCCAACGTAACAATGGTCGCGGTGATGTTCTCTGCAAGCAGCGATATACTCATCTCAATACGGCAGATACAAATGAAATGTCTGATAAATGACTTTTTGATGGGACTGGAGTGTCTGGTATATTACTGGCAGATTCGCTCAACAGCTCTTTCGTTGTTCGATCCCAGTCCGGGGGTAGCTTCAAGGAGTTACAATTTCTTTCATCGATTAACCAATGGCAGTGTTTATATTTTTCCAGTTGTTCACTCAAACGTCGTCTCATTAGTTTGTTGTTAGAAGACAGTACTTCATTGGGTGAGTATGACTTACAAAACTTGCCGATCAGGCATGTTATTAAACTGATGGTACCTTTGCTGGCCCACAATTGTAACCTTTGTCTCACGAAAGCCACGATTCCAGTTCATACTCGAATTGCTGTAGCCATTGCTAATTAAGTTGCTACGGGATGTCCATTTTTATCACGCATGCTTGGCTGCCTCGCGCTTCATTCGTCTTTTATACCATAAAAATCATGTACTCCTGACCAAAATCAGTTTCTTTTCAAATCTCTCTTTCTGTTCCATCTTATTCATTACTACCTTTGGTGGGCCACCATATATAGTCACAAATTGAAAAAAAAAATTATCTTCTCCAAAAGAAATATTAACGCCTTATTCGCGCTTTACTCCGCCGCGGTGGTCTACTGGCTTAAGCTCTCGGTTGCTGACGCCACAGGTCACGGGATCAAATCCCGGCAACGGCGGCTGCATTTAAATGGAGGCGAAAATGACGTTGGCCCACTGTGCTCAGATTAGGGTGCACGTTAAAGAACCCCAGGTGGTCGAAATTTCCGCAGTCCTCCACTATGGCGTCTCTCATAATCGCATGGTGGTTTTGGGACATAAACCCCACATATCACTCAAAAATTCATGTTTAAACCAGATATTTTTATTCAGCACAGCTCTTCCAAACTGCTGCAATTCCAAAAGTCTTTAATCTGTATAAAGTACGTCATGTTATCTGATATAAATATAAATAAAAATAAATATCGACGCTTAACGAAAAAGAATGAGCCGAATGCGTTTCTGTGTACCCTTTACGGCTAATAAAAAAAAAATGTCAGGTCTTCACGCACGAAGTAAGGTACCCAAATGTTAAGGATTACTCTCCAATTTAAATGTTTTCAAACCCTACGCATGCCTATGATGAACCAATGATATTGAAGATACGACCATGACGCTGGTAAAATGATGAAGACTGAAAACAGTTGAATGCTTGGCTCTGAAACATCACGTTAACAGCAGCAGCTTATGTGTTGGTGGTACTCTCTCAAGTTTCCCCACGTCCGATTCGGATTTGGCTTCCGAGATCGGTGAAGTATGGTAAGTGCGTTGGGCGCCACTTGTCAGCACGAAAGAAAAACGCAAAGTACTAAATATGTCACCACGTTACTACGAATGCGAAAAAGGGTTGTTCTTATCGCAACGACGATATTTATCATCAAAATTATGTTCTGGGCGGGAGCACAATGTTCAGGTAGAAGCGCACAACCAGGCTGTTGTTCCGATATGGCTGTTGTACTATTGTCCAAAGGCATCTAAGATTCTGACGCATAAGGCAAAGTGTAGCAAGTCTGCCACATTTTGTGACTCAAGCATTTGCTAAAGCTGGAAGCCCAGCTACTGTGTGATGTCAGTGAAGATTGAAGGACCACAGGCTGATGAATTTAGAAATCATTTCGAGTGTTGTATTACAGTTTCACTCATAGCCTGTGGTGCTTAGAATTTTAGACCACATAAACCGGTAAATCTTTTCCTTACCGTATGTCAGCGGTAAACTGAAAATCACAGCATTTCTACGAGGTGAATGATGACGAGTGGGGCGAAGTGGACGGACGGAAGCACGGACGCACTGATGGACGCTTCCACCGCTCATCATCATTCACTTGATGGATATGCTTTGACACCACTTTAAATTTTTGAAACTGGCTACTGCTACTACTACTACGACGACATGGGACGTACGGCTCACGGCGTAAAAAGCTTCGTCTCTAAAAGACAGAATGAAGTATATAGTCTTTTTTTTTTTTTGAGGTTGTATTATTGCCCTTCTGTAGGGACGCGATACGGTAGCTTAGTGGCAAAAGACCACCACTACTCTGCTAGATGGCTTGGGTTCAATGTTCGGGGACAGTAGCCTCATTTCTATGAGGTAGGTCAATATAAAAAAAAACAGACACTTGTGCTAAATTATACACGCACGTTAAAGAAATCAAGAGGTTTGTAAAGAGTCTAGAGCGCTTCACCACAGTGTGCCCAGTAGTATTATCTTTGTTAAGGCATCGAAATCGATGAAATTTTCGACAGAGCAGCACACAATAGCAAACAATCACGCACACACAAAATGACGCAAGCACGCTCGTATTTGCGTCGTTCTATGTGTGCGTGATTGTGCCCTCTTGGGCGCTGCTTCGTCGAAACTGATCGCGGTTCACCAACTTGTCCATCAGTACATATTAAGCATGAAATCTAGTTATTTTAGGTTTATGCAGCCTTTAGGAGGGTCTATAAAGAACTGCGTTGTTCTTTCCCAGCTGGTGCATTCACAACATTCATTGTGTTTCCGTGAGTGTCTCTATCTAACTCATTATAAAGGAGTATAGCTGTCACCACACATTGTTCTCCATCAAGTAGTACCGAAAACACAGCAAGGAGCATCACGTGAGAATCTTGAAGCCAAGGTAGAGCCTTAACCGCGTCACCAAAAAGGATAAAGGAATTCAAGTGGACGCCGGGTACTAAAGAAAAAGATGGAACGCGAGATTCTGTAATAAAACAAGCTAGCGTTTCGTGGCTGAGTGGCCTCGGCGTACGCCTGCCGCGCAAGATCCCGCTTGTGCTCGTGATGGTTCTGCGATTTGTAGGAAAGTCTGCGCAACGCGCTAGGTATTTTTGCCGCGCTCACTCAGACAGACTCCACCTTCTTATGGTTTATTCGTGTGATCAGTGTTTTTTTTTTTCTCGAAAACCCGCCCTTGGGCATAATAACTGCGGAAAGCACTCGCTTCCTGACTTTCTTTGAACAGCGGAGCCATTAAAGGCCAAACCTCATAAGCGCGAAAATGCACGCGACAGTGATGAGCGATGCGACGTAGATCGTCTTCGCGCGATCAGTCGCTAGCGCAGGCAAACCTCATTGACGCGACGGCTTCGGCGAGCGAACTCCACTGTTGCTGGCATTAGGCCGTCTACTCGCACCAAAAAAACCGCGTAGTGAGCGGTACGCAATTTAAAAATAAGATATATTGTTGTGTAATGGAACGAAAAGTGTTTATGACTGCCTTGCAGCACTTTTTTATATGCACAAGCGTAAACATTGCGTTATTTCTTGTCGCGCATACCTGACTTGGGCAGGGTCACGTGCACCTATGTAGTCTTTGTCTTTTCCGGTTTTTCGCTATTGGCTGCTTGAGCCCAGCAGTTCCGGGCGATGAGCGACGGTTTCCAAATCTGAAGAACCGAGCGATCGCGCGAAAACGAACACGCGACACGTCGCGCGAACGCCCTGTTTCGTCGCTCATAGCGTCGCTCGTCGCTGTCGCGTGCATTTTCGCGCTTGTAAGGTTTGCTCTTAAAGGTTTTTGTTGCGCCGGGAAGAGCGACCATCAATGAACCGGCACCACCTCACTTCGTCTTCTTCCTCTGCTGCATGGCTCCTCAAACACGTGCGCCGATTTGTCCGCCCGTGGAGCGTACTATGATAATCGAGAATGTTACGCGACTTAAGATTCTGTAGCATTACGGAACGACTAGTCACGTGACTCAAACCACGTAGCACCACGTAATCTCGAGTAACGTGATTAAGGGTCCCTTAACACTAGGTAAAAGCTTGTCGCGGGACTAAAAATTATAGGACGAAGTCCCACGGTACTCTCGGGGCTAAAATAACGTGGCATAAGGCAGTAACCAGTTTGGTCACTGGAATTTTTTTTTTTTTGAAATCACGTAGCATGACATAACAGCTTGTGGTGTTGATTGTTCCCGCCACAACCACGTGGGACACGCGTGGTGCGGGGAGCCGACCAAAGCAAGAAAAAGGATAACCAAGTCGTATTGCTAGCAAAAACTTAGCATCTCAAAAGGTAAGCATCACTAACGCTATTTATAAAAAGCTTCGCTGAACACTACCGCTGTTGGTTCCAGCATTTCACCACTATAGATCAAGCTGTGCTTACTTTTTTTGTTCGTTTTCCCTACCCCCAGTGTAGAGTAGCAGGCTAGAGCAAGCTATCGCTCAGGCCGACCTCTCTGCCTTTCTGTAAATAAACATACTTCCTTCCTTAAAGCGAAAACATTAAATGTCTCATAAAACGCGAAAATAGGTCATGATCACGTCATCACATCAAATCATCATTTGGTTGAAAGCGGGCCGATGACGGAGGCAGTGGAAAACCAGATGACGTAAGGAAAAGCATGCAGAACCACCGACTTTGGAGGCAGTGTGAAATTGTGCTAGTCGCGGAAAGCTTTCAAACACGTGTGAGAAAAGGTCAGTAAATCAACTGAGAACAGAAAGAAGATAGTTTTCGCCTTCGCGTCACCCTAAGCGAATGCATAGAGGAGGGCTGTGAGAGTATCCTCTCTTCAAATGATGATGACGTGTCTCTGTTACGTCTACATCATCCGCCATTGGCATCTGGATTCACTCTGCCAATGTCACCCTCTCTGCCACTCTCACTCACTGCACCACATCTACAGCCACTGAACTGGCTGCACTAAGGGCTGCCTTTAAGCGTATACATTGTGAACAACACAGCTGAGTCCTGAGTCATCTTTACGGATTGCAGTCTAGGGTCATCTTTACAGACTGCAGGTCATCTTTACGGACTGCGCTGCAGTCACTGAAGTCTCCATGCACGCAGGACCGACTCTTCAGGGACATCAAACGCTTATGCGAGAAAGCTTGCGACCTCCATCACCGCATTGTTCTGCAGTGGATACCTGCCCACTTCAGAATACAAGGTGACGTCTGGGCTGATGGCGCGGCGAAAACTGGACATGATGCTCCGGCATAAATCGTCAAGATACCTTTCTTGAGGCAAGACGCAGCAACACTAGTGTCGGCACACGCTTGACGCCTCCAGCAATCCCTCTGGAAAGACCCTAGCCATCAGTACTATGGGCGTCATACAAGATCAATTTGTCGGGTCAATTCAGTATGCCTCGAGACTTCAACAGGCAAGACGGAACATGTTTACACCACATGCGATTAAACGTCGCTTGTACGAATTACTTCAAGAACAAGATCAGACTGTCAGACTCACCATTTTGTATACAATGTAACGTCGTAAAAGTCATCGATCACGTCCTCGGTGAGTGCAAGATACACGCATCAGAGGACAGTCTTTGCAGATGGCCTTAAAACAACGGGACAAAAACCTGAAGTTCACAGATATTCTAGGCCCATTGCTGAACAGCTCCTGTGCGTTACAACTCCACAACCGTGCTACTGACATTCTTATGGGCCACAGGCCTGAACGAAATATTGCAAATAGTGTGGTGCGTGCGTGTAACATGCATGTGTTATGTGACTGTTATGCACGTGTGTGACTGTATAGGTTATGTGTTTATCACTGTATATATCATAGCCATCGCCCGGCACCTGGAGTAGCATGTCGAGTGAAAAACCAGGCAAACTTCTACAGCTCTCTATTAAAGTAATTCTTGCTCTCTCTTCTCTTCCATCATGTTTACATTTTCAGTCTACGTGAAATGTAACGCGAAAAGACTACGTATCATTTCAAGTGTGCAACAGGTTGGACAAACAGTGGGTATGGAGGAGAAAAATGCGAGAGTGGATTCATGAGGGGTCTCTCCTAATCTCATATTTTTCAACGAAGACCAGCGCATCGTTATAGCGTGTTATCTTATCTCGTTCAGGTAAAAATGGACTGGCAACATTAACAGCTGACACAAAGTAGGTGGCTCGCGCATTGATTAGATCAGACTGTCAAACACACGGGTCATTGTCTAACACCATGCAATGTTCTTGAACGCTACTTGACAAAACAGACATGTAGCTTAGATTTCACGATGCCACTCGTAAAATTATATTTTATTCTCTTGATGTGCCTCGTCGCCGTAACGGTATTTCGTTAGGGTTATTTTCTGCTCGCAAATTATTTTCACCCAGTGTTCTGATTTGATTTGCTCGTTAGTGCACAGCATAGTTTTTGCATGCAACAGTGTGTATAAAGCCAATCACAGGCCCCAAATGAATCGATAGAGTAACGATTTCATTGTCCTCATGTTTCCTTATTAGCACTTTTCAGGAAGTCAAAAATGCCCTTCTGCATTATCAGTGTGATCGCACCGTGTAATGTTGCCCAGATAAGATAGGTCATGCCAAGTAACTCAATATCATAGAAGACATCACTCCTTTTTCAGTACGCTTTATTATAAAGACATGTACTATTATTCGCACGCGTTCCGCTTGCTAATTACACGTCCCTCGAATAGGTTGTGCAATGCGCATTAAATGTTCAGTATTAGGACATACTCAGAATTTATTTATTACAGCTAAGAAGATGTTTTCCAAGCCCGATGCTAAAGAGTGGCGGGCCATCATCAGTTCTGGCTGTTAAGTGCCTATTTGCTGCCTCCCCTCCATCTCGAAGTCAACTCACGTTCGCAGCCGCACTAAAAAGCACTCGGTTGTCTTTGCTTTTCTAGCTCAAGGTATCTCACTGGTTCGGTTGCATGCCTGGCTCGTGCCGTAAAAAACCTCGACGATTTCGAAGGCTGCTTGTGAAATTTAAGAAAGGGCTTTACGTGATATCGCATTCCGTTCTTATTCAATTTCACTTAAACGTTCCACTTAACGCAACTGTATTTTTCATTTCTTTTTTTTCTCTCGTGGTCTTTTCTTTTTATCGTCACAAAAAGTGGAAGCAACGATTCATTCCCAGATTGGGTTCTTCGAGCTCAGACATCATCCATTAACCTACGAGAAAATCCCGCAGAAAATATAGGCCAGTGTAGGACTTAATTTAATCCAGATATCAGTTATGCACTAGTGCATACTGCTCATATTCAACAATATCGGACCATGCTTGCGCAGTGAGTGTTAACAAAAGTTGTGACACGATTCTTGTTTGTACATGTCACTAATGGCCACGCTTTTTCAACAGGCTCATTTACGAAACAGATATTTGATCTAACGGGAGTGACAATGTAAGAAACTGAAGAAAATCTACAAGTAAGCTACCACCAAAAGTACTTGGGCAATAGAGACGGCCAGCAATTCAACGTCGACAAGCCGGAGCATGGTGATATCGGCAATGTCTTTCATCAACTGCATGCGAAACTTTTAAAAAATACTTAAGCAAGCTTTTACTTGATGATTATCTGGGTGGCGTAATGTTTACTCCCCCTCTCGTACCCGAAAAAAAACTTTCTGAGTGCACGCCCCTGGCTCGCAGCCTCAGACCAGGATTCCGAGCACAGTTCTCGTGAACAGACACAAAAATAAGAATCGAAAAAGGCTTCTTCAAACTAAAAAAAAAACAGCCAACTAAATGTTTCACTTTGATTAAGAAACAAACGTTTTCTCTCTATCTCTCAGTCCACGCGGGCGTCGTTAGGCACCACTCAGTTTTCGACGAGTTCGCGAAGCCTTGAAGACAGCGCGATGACAAGATCCTTGTATTTTGGCGAGTTCGCCACGTTGCTGTCCTCGCGGGGGTCAGAGTTCAAGTTGTACAGTTCACGGGCGTACACGTTGGTCCAGTTTCGGCGGAAGTTGGTCGCGTCGAAACCAATCCACTCCGTGTAGCGGTAATCGCGCGACACCATTGAGTAGCCCATGATGCGGATGTCTCCGAGCACTGGCTGATCGCTGTTCAACTGCGGTGTGGCTGAAGGCCGTGGGTACTGGTGCAGCACCTCCTTTCGTTGCACTGGATTAGCCTGCGTACAAGGGCGAGAGAGTCGGGATCATCAAGAGTAATAAAGTCGTCTAGAAGATGCGAAATTTTAAAATTGGAAATGTATCTGGTTTACTACAGGATAAACTTGCACATTCTTGAGTGATATGAGAAAACCAACAGCATCAGAACCATCTAATGCGGAACCATCAAAATTTACTCACAACAGATGCATTGAAGCTCAGGCATACTGTAATAATCAATCACTATGCTGAAACTATATCGAAGTTTCAGTGGAAATCTTGAACACAGATTCTACAAACCATTCACTTGAAAGGAGAACAGCTTGAACCTCATAAAAATTTTGACGTGTGAAGAGAGGGATATCTTGAGAGCATGGACTTGATTGAATTCTTTGAATGGGTATTTTTTCTCTCTTTCTGTGCTTAGCTTCTCTGTAGAGAGTCACACATTCTTTTCGAAAATGTCATTGCTAGTGTATAGTGATATTAGACCTTAATTTAAGAAAGATTTACTGCTTGTGACGAAGAAATAATGTAACGCAATGCTTAACACAGGTTTCTGCTTTAAAATATTTAAATTATTTAACTCGTAGAAAAAAATTCTGTGCAGTATTGAATACCGAGGTAGCTTGTTTGTTTTTCTTTCTTGTACGTGGAATCGCTTCATATTCACCGTCACCCCAATAAATTCGCAACATTAAGAAATGCCGAAGAAGAGAAGACTTTTTTTGAAAAAAGAACAACACTTCGTTACATAATCTTTTGTAGCAAACCTATAGACAATAACCAAACTCATGGTCTTATTTAGACACCATGACTCGCCATCAAATTTACATTTGTGTGGTTAACAAAAAGCAGTGTCAAAAGCCTTAAAGACACACGTTGCGCAAGAAAGCAATTTTTATATGATAACAAGATTGATTGGTTCTGCAACGTTAGTTTGCGAGTTGGGCGTTTGCATTGCACTCGAGTTGCTTCGGTCGCTTCCTCGTCCTTCTCAAGTGTCGGCATTTTATGGTGAATTAATCATCATCATCATCATCATAATCATCATCATCATCATCATCATCATCATCATCATCATCATCAGCCTCACTACGTCCACTGTAGGACAAAGTCCTCTCCTATGTTCCGCCAGTCAACTCAGTCCTGTGCTTGCTGCTGCCATTTTATACCCACAAACTTCCTAATCTCATCTGCCCACCTAACCTTCGGTCTCCCCCTAACCAGCTTGCCTTCTCTGGGAATCCAGTTAGTTACCCTTATAGAACAGCTGTTATCCTGTCTACACGCTACATGCCAGGCTCATGTCCATTTCCTCTTCGTGATTTCAACTATGATATCCTTTACTCCGGTTTGTTCCTTGACCCACTCTGCTCTTTTCTTGTCTCTTAAGGTTACACCTACCCCTTTCCTTTCCATCACTCGGTGCGTAGTCCTCAACTTAAGCTGAGCCCTCTTTGTAAATCTCCATGTTTCTGCTCCGTAGCTAAGTACCGGCAAGATGCAGCTGTTATAAACCTTCGTCTCGAGGGATAGTGGCAATCTACCTCTCATGATTTGAGAGTGCTTGTCAAGTGTGCTCTACCCCATTCTTATTCTTCTAGTTACATCAGCATCGTGGCTCGGCTCAACGGTTATTACCTGTACTAAGTAGACATATACTTTTACAACTTCTAGTGCGCTATTACCTATCTGAAATAATACCAACTTGCTTAACTGTCCGTTGTTTTACCTGACCGCCTCCATAGACTGGCTCTATTCGATCGCTGTGCTCACCAAGTTCACACCATCTGTGCAGGTCGTCTCACTCAGCGACGAATAACCAGACGACCGGCAGCGAGGAGGCGCAGGAAGTGACGCCAGGGAGGCCAGCGTGGGAAATAAGTCTACCAATGCCACTGGGTCATCCACGCGTTCAGCCACTTTTGCTGGTGACAAGCTCCTTTGGGACCTTGGCGGGGAGATGACCAAGGGTACGTTCGTGGCCACTTGGAAGTTGCTGAACTTGCTGTACTCCTGGTGCTCACCAAGTGCCCATCCTGGAAGATCCAAGAGTTCAGTGCACACCATGGTAGTACGCATGGGGCAGACGTGAACAGCAGTGACCACTTGTATCCGGACTTAAACTACACTATTGTGGAAACCTTAGATTCCTCTTCAAATGCGAAAAGTGACCATTGGCGTCGTTCCCACTAGTGACACAAAACATTAACATCGTGCGATGACGTCAGAATGGAGTCACATGTCCTTACAACGAGCGAGGTCAATATAAAGCCTTCGTGACATCACATGGCATAGCCGTTTGGTTAAGGTCCATGGGGTGATCAGGAAGCACAGGAAAACCACGTGAGGTGCAGAGTGCCCGATATGTTTCTTCTCTCGGACGTGGTACAAAAGCACACTATACTCGGCGACAACTGTCTGTGGCACCACAGCCAAAGCTACGGAGGCGGAGCTTCTACACAGGTGTTACTAGTAGTCCGTTTTCGTGCGATTTCGGTTTCGGTTTCGCAGGGGAATCCAAAATGTACATTTTCGCATGACCACCATGCAATAAATCTTACATTCATATGGGAAGAAATAAAATTCATAAAATGTTATTTATAGGGGAAAAACACGAAGCTTCTTTGAAGCGTTGATACTTATTCTAAAAAAAAAAGGTATGGCCGAGCAGGTACTGGGCGGACGATTGGAACAACATAAAGTCAAAAAACTATTTCCCAAATTTCAGTGTATACTTGGTCGGCATCGTTGTTTTCCTTCTTTTAGAGACGCTCGCGTTATTTTTTAGGGGTTGCGAAGGCAAGGATGGAGAACAGAAATCTTGGCACCGATCGGTCATGGGTGGGCGTCTGACTTTCGTAAATTCGAGTTGATGAAAT
Source organism: Rhipicephalus microplus (assembly GCF_013339725.1). Taxonomy (NCBI): domain Eukaryota; kingdom Metazoa; phylum Arthropoda; class Arachnida; order Ixodida; family Ixodidae; genus Rhipicephalus; species Rhipicephalus microplus. The sequence goes on along the minus strand of NC_051169.1, from coordinate 1,621,502 downwards.
GCAATCTTTACTCGGCCAATAACGATATTTTTGCACAGTCAAGAGGGTGATAGACATCAAGGCGTGTGTTCCCAGGCAAAGCGCAAGGAATGACATCCTTCGTAGGCGCTGATGGGAGTGGTGTGGCGGTACGCAATCTTCGGAGTTATCGTATCGACAATATTAGGCAGCCGAAACACCGACCACGTATGCAACGAAATTTAAGAAAAGGGTAATTGGTTTTACGTACAGTTTCCAATCGCACTTTTTCTTCCAAGCAGCGCTGGTGTTCTTGAAGACTGGCAGATCGCCGGTGTCACTTTCAAGGTGGCTATAGCGATTGTAAAGTTCCACTTTCGCAGATGATATCACTTGCACATAAATTCTCAGCAATTGTAAAAGCGGAAAACGAAATATTTCGCGACGCTCCACTGTCTTCGTTTCTCCCTGCTTGATGAATACAGATCACCTAATGAACACGCACTAATTCTCGCTGACAAGCTTCGATGTGAACTTGCTGCAACCGAGCGAGGCCATCGCTGTTTACCAGGGCAAGGAAAAAGTGAAATGGCACCTGAAAACCAGAAAACTAGAAACCGCAAAGGCATACATGGGTGATCCTTTCTGATAATATTGTGAACAATGTGGAACATATTTGCCTATTTTCTGTTTATATTTCTCATTATGCCAGGCAGCATACAATACAGTTCGTAGACTACAAGCAGAAGCGTAGTAAAAAAGGGCGTGCTATAGGGATTCGTAGCATTGGCTGTGCTGCCACAGAAAGTTTTCACCGAGTATAGGTGTGGAGAGCTTTCGGGCAGAATTAGTAAAATCTAGAGAAAAGAAAAAAAAAGACGACGGCTTTCACATTATTGTGAACCGAGTAACTTTATTTTTTCTGTGCAACACATTCTCGTATGGCTTCCGTTAGTCGATCGAACATTCGTGACAGCAGCGTTCGATATGATTGCCGACATATACTGACGTCGCAAACAGCACGTGCATGTGCTTAGGGCGTGTTCACACTAGGCTTTAAAGAGAGCGAAAGCGACGAAACTCTACGGAAACTGGCTCGTTTCTCTGCCCAAGTGGCTGGAAAACCACGACACGCGGCCGGCGTGTAAAAATCGGTCTGAGACCGATTTTCCCGCCACACGAAAGCGGATCCGGTTTATGTTTGTCTGCGCCAGATGAAAGCACGTGGTGTAACCAGCCGGCCGCAGATTCGGCATGGCGGCAAAGGCGTCGGCGGTGGCTCGCATCGGCTCAAATCACAAACTACGCGTGCAGCACGACGAAGCTTGATGGCCTCAACGACAACGCGTTCATCGAGAGCCTGGTTTGGATTACGATTACTGGTATTCTGGAATCGGACGGTGCAGCAGCGGCGAGTCATCATGCTCCAACCTGTCTCGCGTTTGTGTACAGCCAGCTGAATCCGCCGCCGCCACTCGTGTCGTTTCAGTTGGCATATCTCCTGAAACAACGTTTGAAAAGGTGCGAGCTGTTTCTTTTGAGTACATTGAGCGAATAACTAGAATTTGATATAAAATTTAGTGCTCAGAAAGCAGGCAAAATTGAATTATTTTCCGCGTTGCGATGTCAGCGGTGGCGTCATGGGGCAGAACGAATGTGAACGTTCTCGACGCGCGTGGTCGTGGTCTTCCGGCCGCTCTTGCGATTTCGTTTTGGCCTCGCATGTCAAGTGTGAATGCGACCTTAGGGTGACTGGCACAGCCGGGAGGTGAGCGCTGATGGGGCTCGACCACCTCCGTTGCTAAATATTTTAGCGATTTCGTACACACCTACACATACAAGCTCACGCATATAGTATAGTTAGCGCATACATATTTAGCATAGTGTAGTTATATATTCCCTGCCTTCCCTCTTGTTGTTTATCCTATCCCTAGTAGTTATATACTGCACATATATATAGTTAGCCACCCTCCCCACTTCTTGAAAACATATCTCGCTATGCTACTGCTTTCAGCGTTCCTATTCACGCGCAGCTTTATTGCCTTACGGCAAAAAATGCACGCAACTATTCGTGATCCTCTTCATATTTTTCTTCGCAACTTCTTACGGCTTCATCATGTGTGGTGCTCAAGGCTTCGAGTTTCAGCTTCCGTGACATCACCCACAGCCACACACTCACAGCCGCCTGGATCTTGTGCATGCATCGGTGCCGCGCGCGCCCGATCCAGGCAGCCGTGCATCACCAAAAGAAGGCAATAATATTACAGAGCTTGCAGCAAAGCATAATGTTATCTAAAAGCTATAACAGATGATTAGATGCGAAACATTGTTGTAAGTCCTGAGGGACGTTACTCAACGCGCAGCGGGCCGCTCCCATTCTTTCTTTCAGCTTTATCAGATTGAAAATGAACATGCAAATAGCTTACCGTGATCGCCGACGAAGACAATTAACGTGTCGTTGCGAAGACCCGCTTTATCGAGCGCACTACAGAACCTTTCCGACTTGCTTGTCCATGTACGTCACCGCAGCGTAATAGTGTTGGCGTATTTTTTTCTGCAGATTGGTCAGGTTGGGTAAAACAGGTTAGCACTACAAATAAAACAAAACGTTCATAGTTATTAAGCTTTCAAAGAAAACTTCAAAATTAGCTCAAGTTGTGACTTGAAAGCAAACAGCCATATTTTTTTTCGGTAAAAACTTGATAATGGTTATTGGAATTTGATTTGATTGATTCATATGTGAGGTTTAACGTCCCCAAAACCAACATATGAATATGGGCGACGCTGTAAGGGACTCCCCGGAAATTTCAAGCATCTGGGGTTCTTTACGTGCATCAAAATCTAAGCACACGGGGGCTCAAGCATTTTCGCCTCATCTCGTTAAACCTTTAAAATGAAACTTGCAATTCATATAAAATTTCATAAATGCCAAAGTGTAATGCAATGTCACAACACCTGCTTTCTTATTTCGTTAAAGCCGCTGTTTCAAGGTTAATGTGCAATTTTATGACCATGCGCGTATCAGTTTTCACATGCGAAGCAACTTTTTGACTAGCGTGCGTAGCGCTGTCCCTGCGTACGAACGCGCCGCACGCCGTAGGTGTTGGCGCGGTGCCAAGTAGGTCACACTACTGCATTCGCGTCGACGTCACACTCCTGTCACAGTGCGCGCTGACGTCACTCTCTCCCACGCCTGCCGCCCGCTTGCCGCGCGCCCGCAGCTGCCGCCTCCACTGTTCACCCACAACACCTGCCGCGATTGCCACTCGCTACACCGCTGACTCATCGGCCCACGCACGATAAACCTGACATGTGCCTAACGTACGCGTCGAAACATGTCTGTACGTGTCACCTACGAGACCTACGCCAGCCATTGCTCCAAACAAATCTTCCAGTGCACACCGGAGCACCCGCGTTGGCGCCGGTCAACCCATGATGCCACTCATGCGCAACGCTGCTGATTCGCATCCCACAATGGTTCCTTTTTGGGAGATGGACCAATTTGTATCAAGTTTTGTCATTTCTTTTCTGTCAAGCTATTCCACCGAACACATTTTTACGACATTCAAGCCTAACAGAAAACCTGTGTCATGTCTGCCAGATGATGTAGATTTCAAAATAACTTATAGAGAGCTCAAAATATAAATAAAGACCATTACTGTATAATTTTCACTCGAAATGAAGGAATTAGTTGAAACGAGTCACTAATTCTTTTTCTTCTCTGAACCCTCGGGAGTTGCCACTGATCTTATGCCAACGCACCTGGAAATCAACTGGAAGAGGGCCGTATGGAAAGCTGACGTTCAGGAGGACTGGCATCATGACGTCTTCGCACATCAGTCCAAGGATTCCATGCCACAGGCGGCAGGTCAGCGGGAAGCTCATGGTCGGGTGGAAGCTTGATGTGTGCAATGGGATATAGATCTATGATAATGAAGGAAATATATGCTAAGACTGAGACTTCGTAGGAATTTTCGCCACTACTCTAGGTAGTAGCGCCATGAACGACTTCAATTGTGTCACGTTTCCTAACAGACACACACACACACACACACACACACACACACACACACACACACACACACACACACACACATATATATATATATATATATATATATATATATATATATATATATATATATATATTTACATATATATATTTACATATATATATATATGTTCAATACACATAAAACTACGAATTTTGATTAAACAGTGAAGCTGTTGGGTTGGGTATAAGTTCTAAGCTGGTCGTTGCCGAACATTCTTGGACGGCTTTGAGGCAATGCAGAGAAAGTATTAACGAACGAATGTGCGACCTTCAGCTTTCCCATGATGTCTATCACCCGGCCCTCATCTGCACACCACCTGCTTCACTCCCGTCATAGCTCTACCCTGTGCTTTCCACGTCTCAACCCAGCCTCGCCCACCTTCTCGATACCCTTTCTAGACCAGCCTCAACTCGCTACGCTAGCCTTACTCTTCACACATTCAGCTTTACCCATGCTGTTCTTCGCTTAAGGCATCGCCTCGCGGTTGTGTTATAAAGAGCGGACAACGGATTCTTTTGAACAGCTCAGCTGTTAGAAGACGAAGTCTTTGGGCATTTATTCTTTCCAGATCAAATTTTCTGAGATTAAATCCCCAGGGAGACAAGTCTCCTGAGGACTAGTTACTCCGCTGTCAACAAACGTTTCTTTTGAACGTGAACTTGTCCCGGTGCGTGTGTGAGAATGAGAATTTATTAGAAGACAGAGAGGTCGGCCTGAGTTAGTTCGCTCAAGCCTGCTACTCTACACAGGGAATAAAGGAAGGGGGAAGGAAAGATATATGAAGGATGATGATGAGGACAAGAAGAGGTGATGCGTTTGTACAGTAGCCGCTTAGCATAGCACCCTACAGTCTAGTATCTAGTCTAGTGCTTCCTGTAAAGTCTAAAACAACATTTGTAGCAGTTTTTGACACTGTTTGGTCGTCCATTGTAGATAACATGTGGTTTTCACTCAATGGCGTTCACCCGATGCTTGGAATTTTGAAGTTAGCATTTTTTTCTTTGCGCCATGTATAGTGGGCAGTCACAAAATATGTGAGCTAAGGTTTCGCGCACTTCTCAGCGCTCACAATTTAGGCCCGGTGCGCTTTCTATTAGGCTGCAGCTCATTCTCGCTTCAGGCTGGTATCCCTAGTCGAATGTCTCAAAACAAATGCCTATGTTAGTTTACCTTAAGAACTTGAAGCATAGAAATCACGTTAGGGAGGGCGGGGTGCACATGCGATATGTATTAAGTTCAACTCATGGCCACCGCTTTTCTGAATGATATACCCGACCGGACTGTTTTTCTTTTTTTTTACGAGAGTGCTAGCAATGGTATTATAGCAAGAAGGATTGATAAGTAAAAATGGTGCGACAAATGACAACATGTTTGTTTTAATGTCGATGTAAATTACCTAAATTTATCACTGTAATTGATGCAAAGATACATGGTGTAAAAATTATGACTATGAATATTGAGGTGTGAAAACATCCAGGAGCCCATTCACTACTGGGAATATGGCAGGCAAGCGAAACTTGTCTTGTGCGTTTTTCGCCTGCTGTCTTTCTTTCCTTCTTTCTGTCACAATGTACAATGCTATCTTTCTTTCACGTTTTTTCTTCCTACATGCCAGATGCCCCGCCGCGGTGGTCTAGTGGCTAAGGTACTCGGTTGCTGACCCGCAAGTCGCGGGCTCGAATCCCGGCTACGGCGGCTACCTTTCCGGTGGAGGCGGAAATGTTGTAAGCCCGTGTGTTCACATTTGGGTGCATGTTGAAGAACCCCAGGTGGTTGAAATTTCCGGAGCCCTCCACTACAACGTCTCTCATAATGATATGGTGGTTTTGGGACGTTCAACCCCACATATCAATCAATCGATCCATGCCAGATATTGGACCTTCATTCACACGCTTATCAGTGCAACACGCCACTCGCTACAGGCAACAACGTCCGCCATGCGTTCACATCCAAGCAACAACGAAACGTGGCAACGTGAAATGACAAGTCACCATCTTGAAAGATGATAGCCTTATCAGAAATGGCTGATAATCGACAAGCGTACGATTGATAGAATATCAGTTATTGTAAACTGGTGCATACGACTATTAATTTGATCGGCTCACTTTCTAGGGCTGCACTTCTATATTATAGCTTTTTTCTACAAAAAGCGCTGCCATCACTGAAACGTGTAACTGATGACGTGGTTTATTGAACAAGATGGTTTACCCAAAGTGTTATACACGACGCGAGCTTGAGTCCATGACACCAAGTTCTTCTGCATCAGACGCAAAGCGGCTTCTTCTGGAATAATCTAGCTGCTTTGACCAAACTTTAGGAGTACACTTATCTGCCTTCTTTGCACCGTAAAATGACGAATAGAAACAACCACAAAAAGTAAATAAAGATAGGGATACTTACCTAGGTACTCTTTAGGTATTCGGAAAGGAATGTGGGGCTTGTAGAAGCCTACAGCCAGGAAGAATGGCATCTGTGGGCTGTTTCCACCTTCTCTCGAAGTCCACTTGCTCAAGAATTTTGTCGCGACTTCAACGTTCTCAAGATCCGGCAGTGTTTGTAGAGGTTGTGTGGATACGTTCACGGCACACAGAAGGTTGGCCTTGGGGCCACCGCTGGGGTCAGGACAAACCTAGAAGTCACGTAGAAAATCATACTCGATACGCAACTCATACTCCATATGAAACACTGTGAGCTTTAACTCATGCGCTATGAAATTTCACTACCTAAACTGAAAAAAAAAGAATAAAGTTTAAATGGAAATAATCCTCTGTCTGTGATCAGCTAAAGTGAAATGACAGTAATGCCATGGTGAATTGCGAAAATTATGCTAACACACATAACATATGTTGTGACACCTTACTTATTATCTAAGCTAATTCTGTAATAATTGAGATGTTTGTTCTTTTACCTTCTAGTCCGATGTTGAATATCAGAGAAAAAAAATCAACAGTGCCGACGGCCTCTGTGAGCTTTAGAAAAACTAAGATTTGTAGCTGCGTTTGTTTGTAGGTCATCAATGTAGACTCGGGGTACACAAAATGAGGCAAGTCTGTAAGAACTAAACTTAGTCAATATGAACAGTAGACGAACGAAGGCACCACGTGCGTGTAATTAGTCTGTATAATTAACAGCGACATGTCAGCGAATGTTTTGATAAATATTTTTTATATAACAAGGCATTCACTGCCATGTAACTGTTGATCATACAGACGAACTCTACAAATGTGCTGCTTTCATTTATTATCTTGTACCCTTGGATCATAGGAACGTTAAAGATTGCATGACGACCACGCACCACATGCTTGCTTTTGACACTTTTCGTTGTGTAACAAAGATTTCACATTTTCGAAGCGCCCACCGAGGAGTTAGTAACAGTGCATAGACAATGGCGAAACGGACGTGATTAGTATAGACGCTAAGAGCGATATTGCATCAGCAGCCATAGCGCTCTTTGCATCCACTTATCCTACCCTTTTTTTCTTGTCGCATATGCACTGTAAGTAACGTCTCAATGGCTTGTTACCAACAAAAGCAAGCTTCAGTTTGTAATACTAGCTCAATTTCATGATGTCACTGCAGAAGGGCGCCCTTATTATTGCCGGTGACGTCGGAATGGGCGTGAAGTATATAGAGGGATAAGTTTATACACAATTATATGCGGTGTTTTGTGGCTCCAGGGTCATTTCATGTCCAAAGAGTACTATTTGAGCACCAGCTCATTTCACAAATGATTTGATTGATATGTGGGGTTTAACGTCCCACAACCACCAAATGATGATAAGAGATACTGTAGTGGAGGGCTATGGAAGTTTTGACCACCTGAGGTGTTTTAACGTGCACCCAAATCTAACCACATGGGCCTAGAACATTTTCGTCTCCATTGAAAATGCAGCCGCTGCAGCCGGGATTTGATCCCGCGACCTGCGGGTCAGCAGCCAGTGTACCTTAGCCACTAGACCACCGCGGCGGGGCCTCATTTGACAGAATAGCACAATTCACATGCGAACAATGTTAGCGGTAAGTGGCTGTATAAAGGCCTAAAATTCAGCGCTCTATAAGTGTGTCAAGCATATAAGCAATAAAATGACGAGAGGTATGGGAAATGAGCCTAGTAAGAATTCATTGCATATGATCGCGGCAATCAAATTATAGGGATGTCATTTTAACGAATGCCTCTTCAATGCCCATGTGTCAAAGGGCTCCAAGCCAAGTGTTTTCTGAATGTAGCTACCACGGCAGCTACCTTCTTTCAGAGGTCATGCAGGATGGCCCGGGTATACGACGAGAAAGCAATGAATATCCCCTAAAATCGTGAACAGTGACCTGTATTTAAAAATAGTTTCTTTGTCTGTGAACATCCCAGGGTGCTGCGGAATTTGATTTCAGTAAGATTACGCGAAGCATTTTTTTCTCACAAGATCTAATCTACTGCTCTGAATGAGAACGTGAGGAATATTAAGTGGTTCACCACTTATATTCCACAAGGGTGGTTTGCCAACGGACAAACGGTATAAGTGGGCACTGTTTGTATCCTGTTCTTTGTCTGGTAAGTGCTACTTCGGTGCGGGTGACAATGGAGAAAATAATATGGTATGACTTTGATATGACCTGCCAATTGCCAATATACGACCTGATTGCATGTCAGTAACTGCCCTCAATAGCTTTCTCAAGTGTTTAATGAGCACACGCTACACGTGTACCCATTATAATTGCTACGTCATGAAATGACGCCCCCACATCACTTTAGTGCTAACGAAAAATGACGCTGTGACGGAGAAAGTTACCAGGTTTGGGTTATATATTTTTGTCTCTTGCATAGAGCACTTTTAAATTAATAAGGGAGTTCTTGTAGTTCATAGAGGGTTAGAAGGCCTCAGGTGTTTCACTGTAGTGTTTTCACCTGCCTTTTAAGCACATTACGGTGCTGTGTGTCCAGTAAGATGCGAGGTGTTCATGCGGATACTTTCTGTTTCAGGAAACGGGACCATCATCCTGCCCCATTATTTCGCTTTTGCTTTCTTTGCGTGGTCACGAGAACTGCGCCGCCCTCTCGTCACCACATGAGGTGATACCCTCTCGTCACTAGATGAGGTGATAAAGTGTGCGATTCCTCCTATAGGAGCCGCTGGATGCCCGCACGTCTGAGCATGTGGCTTGAGATTTGGGCCTTGACCCATGACACGAGGCGTTGTAACCCGATCACCCTGAAGTCACCAGCCCCTGTTCGCACGTTGGCGGAGTAGACTACACTACTGCCGCCTTTATCGCAGGTGCCATAGCCGATGGCTCGCTCTGAGCAAATGAGTGGTGCGGGTCGGTGCGTCGTCTCCGCCCGGCATGTCGCATCAGTATAGGGCGTGGTGTGGAAAAGTGAGCCCCGTTTTACGGGCCTCTTTGAATGACATGCCCTTGAGAGTGATCGTGTCCTTCTCCCGTTTCCAGTTTGGACAGGAAGGCAAGAAGGCAGCGTGATGACCGTCATAGTTGATGCAGTGAGCTGTGCTCACACGGTTGTGAAAAAAGTGGCTTTCGCCTTGACATATTGCACAGCACTACGGCAGTTATGTGAACCCTGGCCAAATCGCTGATATTTAAAACATCACCTCGAATTGAGTATGTACGAATGGACGGCTAGTTTTATGTACCCAGTTTCAATCGCTTGTGGTATATTGCACGGCTTGTGGTATATATTAAGGTGTTTAGTATATAGTATTTTCGGTTGTAATTTCTTTGTTGTCACGTCTGATGGTGATGCGTTTCAGAGTGGTCACGTTTCGACAATTCCATACTTTTGAAAATTCATTTTCAGACAGTTTGAGGAGTACTATTTTTGACGCAACCCCACGTGAGCTGCTAATTGATATACATTTTGAAACAGCTATTCGAATATTGCCGAAGCTTACAGCACAGCTTTTAAGTTTTATATATGATTGGTTTCGAGGCAAATTCAGCAGAAGGTCTCGGCTAGCAATTTCAGTCGCCTTAGAGTACTGAAGTTTCAGACCAAGATTCGGTACGACAAATGGGTAAACCACTCTTCTCTATTTTTTTTTTTAAGTTTTCCCTTTGTATAACATGTAGTTTCAGATAGGTGGCTCTGAATTGGCTAAAAGGGGTTAGCTCGTCGGTGTGTACCACCTTGTGAGGATAACATTTAGGTAAACGGTGAATTCAAGGTGTCTCCATAGCGGAATTGTATATTTCGGTAGCACTGGCGGCCACCCACCATGAAGTCCAACTAGGGGACGTTGCAGCAGTTAACATGTAAGGCTGCAGACGCCGAAGGTACAATGCCGCTCTAACCTATTATATCATATTCAAAGCTGCACCCATTTAAACGGTTATTCCAAGCGGCCTTCAAAAATTGTAAGTAACAGAAGAGATTAGAAGACGGGAGAGAAAAATATTGGACAGGGGAATGTGAAATGGCGACTACCAATTTTTTTCTGTGTAGGTGAGCCCCGGGGTGCCATCTACGAGAAGCCGGCTGAAAGGGGAGTGTACCTTTACAGGAAATACTTCCTGTAATCACACAATCCACATCCACACAATCATCAAAATACCCTTCTCCCTGGACACGGCTAAACCACGCACTGCTAGGTGTGGGAAGTGGCCGAGACCGCCCCTTTAGCTCGGTCTATGGGGACGCTGCTCACAAAACACCAGCTTGCTGCGCAGACGCCCCTGTATGTCACGGATTAACGTTGGAATTCCCTTCTGATATTCTGACTGTGGAGTAAGATCGCTTTGAAAGGAGGTGAAGAACGTTTTACCTCTTTGTTCTCGAAATAGAGCGACTTCGGAGTAAATGGCTTGACAGACCAGCTGTAAGGGTAGTCCAGGTGACGGCCAGTTGGTGGTCCTGTAGATACGAAAATGCATGACATACTCTGAATCTCATCGAGTAAAAGATTTGTTAAATATATCTCGAATGAAATACGGCACATTTTGATGATTTTCAAAAGATTGTCTCTACCTATTTAAGCACTTTAGGGGAAAGCTTAACGCATAGGAAAGTAAACATTTCCAGATTGGGGGGGGGGGGGGGGGGCGATCACGTATATTCGAAACATACATAAACACACATTCGTGCACTACGCACACCTTTGTACCTTCCGTTACCTAAGCTGCACCTGATCTCGATCCTGTTTCTCTCTTTGACATCGCCCCTGGCGAGTTCATTTGTTGTCTCTAAGCTGTGTTTAAAACACATTTCAATACGCATATTCACTCTAAGCATTATAGGTTAGGGCAAGTTTGAATCACAGTAAAATAAACATTCCTCTCATACTGGTAAAATATTTCAGCGACGCATTGTAAGGGCTGTAACTACGCTAATCCTGTGCTTCCTGAATATCCACGTATGTTCTCGTAAACAGCTCTGCAGATTTGTACTCTCGCGTGAAGTTTTATGGGTATTTACTAAATGCATTTAAAATGCATGTTATTTGGCATCCACCTTTGAACTTCTGATAATTTCTTTGTTATTGATCAGTAGTGTACTCTCGATTTTTCATTTGTGTTTTTGGCTATCTATTAGAGATAACCGTATTTCAAGTAGCCAAACATACATTATCTGTTAATCGACAGCAAACGTGACCCTTTGTAGGCATTGCATCAGGTGCAATATCGCCATGACGAACCTGGGTGAAAAACTTTGCCCACGCTGGCAGTGTGGTAGCCATGTTCCTTGAAGTACTGTGGTATAGTGGTGAAGTTTCCCACAGTGTGGCGCCAGTAGTGGCAGTGATTTTCGTAAATGCGAATGGTGTCAGGCCGGCGACTCGTCAGGAAGGATGTCCTACTTGGCCCGCAGAGCGCTTGCTGAAAGACAGACGGGGCGTGAGTCTTAGAACAGTGGCCACCTTTTCCTGCAAGCCAGCTCAGGAAGGCATCACTGATGGACAAATGAATAGAAGGTTCTGACTAAGACTTCATTTCGTATTAAGATAAGATGTTGAAAGTGAGGTTGGAAGTTCACAGCGAACATGAAAGAAGCCTAATGAAAGGTAAGAACTATTAAGTATCGGTTGCGAGATTACAACGCGTTGTCGATAGTTAGACCGTGCCATCATCGTGGTGTTACCTACGATGGAACTACGGGATTACCAAGAACTCATTTGCCATATTCTTGACATGCTGAACATCTTCACATCACATTATCCTTTCCATATGTAAGCAGTGAGGGTATTACACAAAACACTTCTTTAAGGTAAGCAGAACACACGTGATCACGCAGCTGGCTCACGCAGCCGGGTTCATCAGTAGCAAAAATCTTGGGTCCATGGCTAAAAGAAACCGACAAGCCACTGCTATGCGTGCAGTATAGTTCACTTTCTGGAACAATCAGAAGTATCTCAAAAGTACTAAATCAACAAAAAGAAAATGTATTGGCCTTATTGTTAACTGGTATGTTTCACAAAAATATCTTTGTGAAAACCTTTGTGAAAACAGTGCTGTATTAAGAGATATGATCACCTTTCACATTTTAGTGAAATTTCATGTTTTCTGTGGACATTTTAATTGCGTGATTACTTGTGTCTTTCCAAACTCTGTGTGTTGTGGACACATTTCTGTAATGAAAAGCTAAGACACAGTGCATAAGTGTTGTGCTATGTACCTACGTATCGCTTTGTGTGTGTTAACTAATATGCGATGTCGACTGTTGTGCAAGCGAAGAGGAGTATAGCCGGCGCCGCGCATTGGCGCCAACCTATTCTTACATACATTTAATTTCAAATGAAAAAAAACGTCGTTCTAGTGGTGTCAAGGCTGATGGTAGTGCGAAGCTGAGCAGCTTTTATCGTTTTCTCTTCTTTTTCTTTTTTTTCTGCTCCCTTTCGTTCTTTTTGTAGTTTCTGGTTTTCTCCGTCTTTTTTTACTATATTTACTTCTGTCTATTTTTCTAGTATTTCTTTCTCTCTTTCTTTTCTTGTTTGCTTTCTCTTATTTAATTTTTGTACATGGTTTTACTCCCGAATTACTTCGCACATAATATCGTCATTAAAGTCCTCGAAGAAGTAGAGAAGTGAAACTTCACCTTGGCGCGAGCACATGCAAAGACGGCGATGGTTTTGCCTGCGTTACGACAAGCGACTAACGACATCGCACGATCACAGCATACCACAGCCCGGCCTCCGAAACTGATCCGCGTTTAAATAATGGCGCATATACTGAGACAGTATTTCCCCACGAGCAAGCTTGCGGTGAATGTGTCAACAATTACACGGTCGTCCATTTTCCTGATGACCAAAAAATTAGCAGGTTTCCCCTTCAAGGGGGTGAACGTACGCCTCATTGCCCACCCTCCCCCATTTTAAGTCAATGTATGGAGCTAAATTTGTGCCCCCCCCCCACCTCCGACCACGTGCACACGTATACAATTAATTGCATCTTTTCAGTGGCTGAGTGTATTCTACGGCATCTGGCGACCACTCTAAATGCTGGAGCATAGTAGGACTACAGGCGAATGCTTCGCTATTCCATGAGAATTATTCGTTATGTTAACATAGCCTTAATTTCGGTCCGCATGGTATGATGTCCCTTTAGGATTTAGCGCACGTTTGCCTTGAAACACTCATCTGGCAGCGGCAGCAAGCCAATCGGTACTTTACTATTCCGTGCATCCGCAGTGATTGCAAAATGTGGATGATTGCCAGCTCCTCTAACTCGCTATTCTGATTGCGAAGTACGCATGGCCACACAGGAAAGTAGCGGCGTCTCGCTAACAAGCGCTGCGATTCCCTCAACATCTGCCGAACGGACCAGATGATTTACTGCCCTGCGAAGATTTGGACTGCTGCGTAAAAGGCAAGTGAATTCCTCATTTGCAGTAGCGAAGCATGAATATCGCCTAGACCACTCGTTTGAGCCCTTATAGTATTGTTACGAAAGTCAAACTATGTGAAATGCAAGATAAAAAAAAGTTTCTTGAAGAGTACAGGACCAGTTACGCTGACCAGAACGTGGGCAGGTAGTTCAGTGATACTAGTGGTCAGCGTATACAATCTGTTTCAAAGATTGTTGGCCACGATTATTAAAAAAAAGACTTTTAAAAATGAAAGGAAAAAAGTTGACACATGGTATTTTGTATCTCGTATGAGCACGTCGTTAAAGATTATCCAGTGACGATGAGAGAAAGGAGCAGGCATGTCGCGAGAGATGCTGTCCGTCAATCTATGGCAAAACTTTTAGTAAATATTTTAATAGTCTCGACTGTGTATTTTTCCTTTATTGAACTCTGGTTAAGATATCTGGACAGTGTTGGATCATTCGTCAGGTTCAGCCAGTATGCCCTTTCGGTGCTCAAATTACCAGACCTACTCTTAAAAATGACAATCTGAAAGACATAGCAATCTGGCTTTGTGCCATGTATGGCATTCCGTACAATGAAGGATATTTTTCAACACATTTATTCCTCCTTGCGCACGATGATGAGGCTATGAGGAAAGGTCGCAAGGCTGTAGAACAGTGCGCGAGTTTAATGAAAGCATTGCTTCTCTTCATGATTTTGTCGCTTTATAGTATGAACGCAGCGCACTCCTTTCGAACCATCTCTTCAATTAGTCAACTAGAGAAGGTGTTCTCTGAATGTATTAACATGATATAACTCGTGCATCAGCAGGCTAATAAAATATTATCCACCACAGCCGGCACGAGCCGTTAAAGGACGAAACCTCACTGTGTGGATCGCTCGTTTGAATCGTCTGCTAGACTATCTGTTTGCATGTGTGTGTACATCACACGCGTTGACAGAGTGTATAGCTTATTCTGTTGTGTCGGCGCAGTGTCAAATGCTTGTGTGTATTCCTATGCGATATTCACAAGCATTGCACTTTCAGAGGCATGTACGCACTTTAATATGCCAGTGCATGCACGTGTTGGTATGGCAATGGGTGTGTCATTCATACCTAAAATTATTTCAATTTTAGCGCCACTTTGTCGTTCAAACATGCCACGTCCAGGTATACGACTACGTATTTGGCGTTCTTGTAAAAGAAGAAAAAAACTAAATTTAGAGCTGTGAACAAAGAATTTCAGTGACGCCGTCCCGTAAGGTGTTGGTTATTTCGAAATTCTTGTGATACTGCAAATCACAAAACTATTCTGCGAAGACCGTTTAGCGATACAAAAAGACGTCAAACCGCGCATTTCTATATCTTTACACGCATTCATGCAAACAGAAGAGTAGAGTGCACAAATTTCTACTTTGTCTATTTACGCAGAAATACAAACTCTCTCTATTCTTTTGTCGTAGCCGCTTGAACAAGAAGTAAATGAAAACATTGAGCACTGTGCAAAACACGACTGTGACCGAAAGCCAGCGGCCGATTGATTGTCACACTGCGTTTATCTCACATGTTATAGGAAAGTTAGGCCGACTTCGTGCATTAATTTGCCATTGAAGGGCGTAGGTAGTACCACGAGGCTACAGTCAACACGCTTTACTCGCCGACAATTAGAGTCAAACCACTCATAGCGAAGCGCATCTGCGTAGATTTGCAGACGGGGCGCCGACTGTCTAACCACTTTAACGTGGAGACGGCTACGTGAAATAATGACGGGCGAGTGATAGGCGGAGATGCCGAAAGCGAGTGAAGTCATTGTGCGAATAAACTCAGCCAGAAGTTTGCAAGGAGACTAGTACCATAGAATCACGAAAGCAACCTATTCCATGTGTGTAAACAGCGGTAGACGCCATAGACTTACTGAGGCGCTTGCAGTGACGTTGTGGCGCACCCAGTCCAAAGCTCGCCACCGCCCTCTACGATAGCGTTACAACTGGCACCACAGCTGCAAAGCTACTTCCGAGCACGTTCGTTGGGGAGACGGTGGCGAGCTTTGGGTTGGACGGAGCCTGCGCACCTACCTCTGTTTATGAACTCGTAAGAGTACTGCCGACTGCCGAGTCCATTTTTTCGTGCATAAGCGTGGCGTGCAATCTCTTCAAACGAAGGCCGTGAGTAAGGCCACTGGTAAAGTGCCGAGGCGTTTGAAGGCGATACGCTTAAAGCGCGCACTCGAAGTGACACGCGACTCGGCAAAATGAGAAGGAAATCGGCGCTTTTATTACTCAGTTATTTCTGAAAAAGCTTCCTTGAATCGCGTTGTGGCCACCAGGCTGGTTCATTAAATGGAGCTCATAATAGCACTCAACTGCAGGAGTAACTGCTGGAGAACCAAAATCTCTTCGTTAGTACGGGAACTTCGTAATATCGAGTTCTTCAGACTGAACTTGGGCTGAATAATATGGACTTCAGTGCACACAGACCAGACAACGTGACGAGGGGGCCCACCTAATTGAGTTTTGCAACCTGAGATTCTTTGATCTGCACCCAATAACAAAAACAGAAAGATTTCTTTAACACTTACTAATGAAATGCGGCTGTTTCAGGCCGGTTCGAAACCGATATGCCATATACTCAGCGAAGAGATGACACAGCCACTAATCTGCCGGTATGGTCACGTCGAAGGCGCCTTAATGCTACTCGGTTCGCGTAATCACTATAATTCTAGAGAGTATGCTTGATGTGATAACGGAGACCATTCATCATCATCATCATCAATATCATCATCATCATCGTCATCATCATCATCATCAGTCTGACTATGTCCACTGCAGGACAAAGGCCTCTCTCATGTTTTGTCAGTTAACTCGGTCCTGTGCTTGCTGCTGCCAATTTATACCCGCAAACTTCTCAATCTCATCTGCCCACCCAACCTTCTGTCTCCCCCTAACCTGCTTGCCTTCTCTGGGAATCCAGTTAGTTACCATTAATGACCAGCGGTTATCCTGTCTACGCGCTATATGCCCGGCCCATGTGAATTTTCTCTTCGTGATTTCAACAATGATATCCTTAACCCCCGTTTGTTTCCTAATCCACTCTGCTTTCTTCTTGTTTCGAAAGGTTACACCCACCATTTTTCTTTCCATTGCTCGCTGCGTCCTCCTCAACTTAAGTTGAACCCTCTTTGTAAATCTCCACGTTTCTGCTCCGTAGCTACGTACCGGCAAGATACAGCTATTATATACCTTCCTCTTGAGGGATAGTGGCAATCTACCTGTCTTGATTTGAGAGTGCTTGCCAAATGTGCTCCACACCATTCTTATTCTTCTAGTTACTTCAATCTCGTGGTTCGGCTCCTCGGTTATTACCTGCCCTAAGTAGACATAGTATTTTACAACTTGAAGTGGACCATTACCTATCTCGAAGCGCTGCTCTCTTCCGAGGTTGTTGTACATTACGGAGACCATTAGTTTCTGGCAATACCCATTCTTCGCAGATCTGCTTATTATTGAGCAAGGGTCCCCAACTTACCTGAGTTAGCTGGCCACTGCCACAAACTTTACTGGAACAAGTGCCGGCTGGCACAGGTAGGGGGTGCACTGTACAAAATGTCTGCTAACATTTTCGTGTGAAAGGTGACCTTTCCCTTTCCCTATACCCTATGTATATGGGTCACTTTTGAGGATAATTTTATGTCGGAATTCGAGCAATGTATCAATACCAGTTTTCAGATTCACTAAATCTGCACTTTCTTTTGAAATATAGCTTTTGTTTTATCGTTATATTTTGACGCGTTGACGGCAAGGAATGCTGCGTGAAGTAATTGCTTGAGAGCATTCATGTCTGCAGCTCTTGAACTAATCAAATAAATAAAAAACAAGCATGTGACAAAGTCAGTCATTTGCAGGTCGAGCTCCTAACAAAGGATTGGCAGGCCACGTATCTGAGACGTCTGCAGAAAGGAATGACAGTCATAAAAACCAAGAACGGTAGGAAGAAGAAGATGTAAAGATGACAAAGTCGTAAACAGAGGTTGTGTCAAGCCGACGTTTGGACACAACCCCTGTTTCACAGATTTTTTATAGCCATAAAACCTGAAAAACCCTGAAACTCGCCCTTCAAGAGTACAATGTACAAAACGAAAGCATTATCGCGCCCAGTAAAACCAAATACATCATTGCTTATTTGTTTGCATCTATCGCGAGCTTCCCGTCACGAATGATGCTGATTTGTCGCTCGCAACCAATGACACTGGCAAGGAGACTTGTGTAAAAACGAGCTCTTTCACATTATGGCATCACAACTGAGCGTACTACGTGAGGCAATTTTTTTTAAATTAAGTATTTGCCCTCAGCAGCAGAAGCAGAAGACATTCACCTTCGGGCTTTACTAATGAGCGCAATGCCATAGCCCCTTAGCAACAGTGCACGATGAGGAAAAGTGCCCGAAAAAAAAACTTGAAAAGCGCTAACGTCATAGACGATGTACAAATAAATACAAAAAAAACCTGGCGCTTGTATATGTCGTTTTCGTCATTCGCCCTTTTCGAGTTTTCTCTAATGATGAACCACTCACCCAAACCAAGGTACTTCTGCTGCCTGAAAAGCTTTGTGGTGTCTCAGTAGATGACTAATTGCTTTTGGCCACGTACCAAATGCGCTCAGTGGTGTACTGTTGCGTGTGCCAAAATCTCGCCCTCGCGTCAACCACAATCCCACAACTTCTGTATAGAACAAAGTGGTTTATTGAAACAACCTAAAGCAAGCAACCTGACTGTCCTCTATTCCTTCTCTCTTTATCCCTTTACGTTTCCACGCGAAGCGAGAAGGCTTATAAACTTGTAACGGAGCCCAGAGAGAACACGTTCGTCTATGGATCTTTCTGTCTGTGGTTCTCCTGCCAGCTTTGCCTTTAGTTCGAAATCCTGGCTTTGTGTTGAAGCGGCAGCACTGTGAGTATTCAGACGTGAAACCTTACATTGATTTGTTTTGTTCATAATACTGAATGTTCAGCTAACAACAGCTCGCTTCTATGTTTAGAGCCTTCATAAAAATGTATTCAAGCATGTAGCTTCCCATTGTATGCATAAAACCCCCATATTACGTTTCTGATAGAAATATAAGGAACGTTGCGAAAAAATAATAGAGTTTGTGAGATACAGATTTCCAAAGGGCATATCTTCTGTAAAAGGCTTTTCAAATTTTGTTTGTATTGTTACCTGTGCGTGTGCATTAGTGAAGAGCAGGCCGTCACGAGCCAAACTGTCAATAGACGGTGTCAGCGCCAACTCGTCGCCGTAGCAGCCCAAGGTTGGCCGCAGGTCGTCAGCAATAATTAGCAGGACGTTTGGCTTTTGGGTAGCTGGCAAAATGAAAGCAAACTAGTACAAGGAGACAAAGAGAGTAACAAAGGCTCCTACAAGAATATTTTATTCTACCCAACGAAAACGAGCTATAAATGAGAAAGATCGAAGCGGAAAAACACGGCACTTATTGGGAGAGATTACTGTCCAGGGGACATCAAACATTGAAAATCATGGTCACTGGCTCATTTGAGTATCGCAAGCTGCATAGCTCCCGCGGCCACCTCGGAAGGTCACCACGTACCCGCGTGAGTACTCGCAATCACACCTAAAGTATAAGCCGCCTGTTTGCAGAAAGAAAAAATGTGCTCAACGTCATGACGTAACTTCCTTGCCCCGTACTATCACTCCTTGTTCACTTTCCATCGCGCTCCTCGGGAACGGGCGTGCGTCAACTCTCGTTGATTTCGCTCGCACCTAATTGGCTGATTCGTGAGATTTTCGCAGTGGTCGATCCGTCAGGCAAGCCCTGCAGCGACTGGTCTAGTGGCTAAGGTACTCGGCTGCTAGCCCGCAGGTCACGGGATCGAAATCTCCGGCTGCAGCGGCTGCATTTTCGATGGAGGCGAAAATGTTGTAGGCTCGTGCGCTCAGATTTGGGCGCACGTCAAAGAACCCAAGGTGGTTGAAATTTCGGAGCCCTCCACTACGGCGTCTCTCATAATCATATGGTGGTTTTGGGACGTTAAACCCCACATAGCTATCTATCTATCTATCTATCTATCTATCTATCTATCTATCTATCTATCTATCTATCTATCTATCTATCTATCTATCTATCTATCGACCCATCAGGCAATAAACTTGTAGTGGCAGCTGCATCGGCATCGCAGTGAAGACGACGAAACGCTTGCTCTTGCGCAAGGCAGCTGCCGCTGCCACAGGCCTGCGCAAGCTGGCGTTCGAGTCAGTCATTAAAATACTTCTGATCACAGCATTCACGTCGGGCTCGCTCTCTCTCTGGGGAAGACCGAGATTTTGCCGGTCTGCAAGGTCGCACATTCGCCACAAACTCATTTAATGAGGCCATTCGATAGTTACTTGAAAAAGTGTGGCATGGTCGTCCCTTCAAGTGGCCAGTGCACGTGCATTTCGCTATATAAGGACTTCACGGATTACTGTTATTACGGCTACTGCCACGTCGCTGTTCTGTTTTCGTTTATAAACGAGCATACCATAGTTTGGTGCAGTTAGCGAATGGATGTCAGGCAGCTCTGTATCGCTCGGTGCCGTTTTTTTTTTATATAAGGTACTGTCGAAGTGGAAATGTTTTTATTATCAACCTTATTGCATTCAACCTTGTTGCCAAGGTTATTCAAGGATGTATATGTGTTTGTCAGAAATGTGATTTTTTTTACAAATTAAAGCTTGTCGCTGTGATTTGATAAAACCGACAATGTGAAAAAAGGATATATACTGTAGATTTACTATTGGCTCGCACTACTAAATGTATATTTTATTATTACGTGCAACCCAGACCATTTGTTTCTGATGTCTACAGGCAACAGTGCCCATGAATGCTCAAATACTTACTTTGAACGTTTGAAGTCATCACTTGATGCAAGCAGAATGATATCCAAAAAAACACATTCGCAGTAATCGCTAACTTCCAGCCCATATTGGCAACCTGCTCGCGGCACTTTTACGTTGTCTGCGGTGTTGCAATCTGAGCTGTGAACCTGCAATTTGAAGTTGAACGTAAGATATTCGGACGACAACGACCTTACACTTACTTAAACAGAGTAAAGCGATGCAACAAAGATAAAGTGCACCATTCGATTTACGAATATGTACATGGACACCTTTCTGAGCAGAAAATCATGCTATTATTCAGTTCGATAAAAAAATAAGTTTGGCGTGCATGTTAATTAGGACAAACGAAAGGGAGAATAGGATGTGCACGTATGTATAACCAATGTCAAATCTCAGGTGGCTGTTAAAGAGTTACTAACTGTCCTGTCTCCATGACATTTAAGCAGCCTAGTTGTTCAGGTAAATTATTGTATAAGCAATACAACCTCACATTGTTGATGAATTCACGGAAGATACAAATAATCACTGACATGCTTTCGGTGACAGCATGGTTATGCTAATAGACCTTCGGATATCGTAAACATCTCTAAGACTGCGCTCTGGCTGCCAAAGAGAAGTTGTAAACCAGCCGTAATTAGTGGCACCAGCAACGAATGACACTCTTGCTTCTCTTTCAAATACTTACGATCAAGCACTTCTGGTTTTCAGAATACACAAAGATAACGTTTTAAAAAGCATCGACCTGATACAGAACTGATGATTCACATTCAAGTTATGGGTTTTATCATCATCATCGTCATCATCATCATCATCATCATCATCATCATCATCAGCCTGACTACGTCCACTGCAGGACAAAGGCCTTCCCCATGTTCCGCCAGTTAACCCGGTCCTGTGCTTGCTGCTGCCAATTTATACCCGCAAACTTCTTAATCTCATCTGCCCACCTAACCTTCTGTCTCCCCCTAACCCGCTTCCCTTCTCTGGGAATCCGGTTAGTTACCCTTAATGACCAGCGGTTATCCTGTCCACGCGCTACATGCCCGGCCCATGTCCATTTCTTCTTCTTTATTTCAACAATGATATCCTTAACCCCCGTTTGTCCCCTAATCCACTCTGCTCTTTTCTTGTCTCTTAAGGTTACAGTTACCATTTTTCTTTCCATTGCGCGCTGCGTCGTCCTCAATTTAAGCTGAACCTTTTCATAAGTCTCCAGGTTTCTGCTCCGTAGCTAAGTACCGGCAAGATACAGCTGTTATTTACCTTCCTCTTGAGGGATAGTGGCAATCTACCTGTCATAATTTGAGAGTGCTCGCCGAATGTGCTCCACCCCATTCTTATTCTTCAAGTGACTTCAATCTCGTGGTTCGGCTCTGCGGTTATTACCTGCCCTAAGTAGACATAGCCTTTTACAATTTCAAGTGCAATATTACCTATCTCGAAGCGCTGCTCCTTTCCGAGGTTGTTGTACATTACTTTCGTTTTCTGCAGATTAATTTTAAGACCCACCTTTCTGCTCTCCTTGTCTAACTCTGTAATCATGAGTTGCAATTCGTCCCCTGAGTTACTCAGCCATTCAATGTCATCGGCGAAGCGCAGGTTACTAAGGTATTCTTCATTAACTCTTATCCCTAACTGTTCCCATTCTAGGCTTCTGAAAACCTCCTGTAAGCACGCGGTAAATAGCATTGGGGAAATTGTGTCCCCCTGCCTTACACCCTTCTTGATTGGTATTCTATTGCTTTCTTTATGAAGCACTATGATAGCAGTTGATCCCCTGTAGATTTCTTCCAGAATGTTTATGTATACTTTATCTACGCCCTGATTCCGCAGTGTCTGCATGACGGCTGATATTTCTGCTGAATCAAACGCCTTCTCATAATCTATGAAGGCTATGTATAGTGGTTGGTTATACTCTGAGCGTTTCTCTATTACCTGATTGATAGTATGAATGTGGTCAATTGTTGAGTAGCCTGTTCGAAATCCTGCTTGTTCCTTTGGTTGATTGAATTGTAATGTTTTCTTTACTCTGTTAGCAATTACCTTTGTAAATAGCTTGTATACTACAGAGAGCAAGCTGATCGGCCTGTAATTCTTCAAGTCCTTGTCATCTCCTTTCTTATGTATTAAGATGATGTTTGCGTTCTTCCAAGACTCTGGTACTCTTCCCGTCAGGAGCAACCTCGTAAACAGGGCGGCTAGTTTTTCTAACACAATCTGTCCTTCATCTTTCAGCAGATCTGATGTTACCTGATCCTCACCAGCAGCTTTTCCTCTTTGCATGCTCTCCAAAACTTTTCCGACTTCTTCTATCATGACTGGTGGGGTGTCATCTGGGTTACTCTAGTTCTTATAGTATTAAGGTCGTGGTTGTCTCGGCTACTGTACAGATCTTTGTAAAACTCCTCCGCTATTTTAACTATCCTATCCATATTGGTGTTTATTTTGCCTTCTTTGTCCCTTAGTGCATACATCCGACTTTTGCCCATCCCAAGTTTCCTCTTCACTGCTTTGACGCTTCCTTCGTTTTTCAGAGCGTGTTCAATTATCTCCATGTAATTATACCTTCTTACATCGCATACCTTACGTCTATTAATCAACTTCGAAAGCTCTGTCAGTTCTATTTTGTCTGTTGTACTTGACACTTTCATGATTTGACGCTTCCTAATTAGGTTCTTCGTTTCCTGGGAAAGCTTGCCAGTGTCCTGTCTAACTACCCTGCCTCCAACTTCCTCTGCACACTCCGTAATGGTACTCGTCAGATTATCATTCATTGTATCTAAGGTTGGTTAACGCTAAGGTTGGTTTGCTCACTAAGAGCCGAGTACCTGTTCTGCAGCGACACACTGAATTCCTGTACTTTCCCTCTCAGTGCTATCTCATTGATTGGCTTCTTGCGTATCAGTTTCTGTCGTTCCTTCTTCAAGTCTAGGCGAATTCGTGACCGTAACATTCTATGGTCACTGCATCGTACCTTGCCAACCACTTGCACATCCTGCACGATTCCTGGGTGTGCATTCATTATAAAGTCTATTTCTTTCTTATTTTCGTCATTAGGGCTCCTCCATGTCCACTTGCTGTTTTCTCGTTTTCGGTAGAAGGTATTCAAAATCCGTAACTTATTGTGTTCTGCGAATTCTACTAGTAGCTCTCCTATGGCGTTTCTAGTGCCGATGCCATAATCTCCTACTGCCTGGTTTCCAGCCTGCTTCTTCCCTACCTTCACATTAAAGTCTCCCATCAGTATAGTGTACTGTGTTTTTACCTTACTCATTGCCGATTCCACGTCTGCATAGAAGCTTTCAACTGAAGCGTCATTATGGCTGGATGTAGGCGCGTAAGCTTGCACTACCTTCATCTTGTATCTTTCATTCAGTTTAATTACGATACTACCACCCTTTCATTATTGCTATAGTATTCCTCTATGTTGCCAGCTATGTTTCTGTGAAGTAGGAGCCCCGGTCCCAGTTCTCTTCTGTATGCCAAGCCTTGATAGCAAAGGACGTGCCCATTCTGTAGCACCGTATAGGCCTCATCTGTCCTCTTAACCTCACTGAGCCCTATTATATCCCATTGAACACCCTCTAGCTCCTCGAATAGTACAGCTAGACTTCCCTCATTAGATAAGGTTCTAGCGTTAAACGTTGCCATGTTCAGGTTCCAATGGTGGCCTGTCCGGATCCAGAGATTCTTAGCACCCTCTGCTGCGTTGCAGATCTGACCGCCGCCGTGGTCCATTGCTTCGCAGCTGCTGGGGACTGAGGGCCGTGAGTTATTTGACGTATCTATGTGGGAGGTAGTGGCCAGATACTGCACCAGGGTGCAGGGTGGCCAATCCTTCTCTGGTGGGGGAGTGCGTTCCCGGCGGTGGTTACCGGTGAGGCCGCACCCCAGGCCTCTTAATGCAGTTCCATCAACACGCGAATTTTTTTTTTAATCCGGTTGGCAACTGCGCGGCACCGGGATTTGAGCCACGGACCTCTTGCATGCGAGGCGGATGCTCTAATCACTACGCCATCGCCGCACCTGAGAACGATCGGCGTTAACTTGTGCTATGTAATCGTGTCTTGAGGAGTGATGCTACCGATGCACTAGCGTGGGTCCTGCAGGTGTTGAGTGGATAGCGAGAGCCCAACACTCACTACAGCTGAGCTAAATGACTCGGCTTGCCAGATGCCTTACACAATGTTGAAGCATTACAGGTCACCACTTGCTAAATGTGTGGCACATAATTCAGCTATAGGCCAATCAGTGGTATCCAGAAAAGCAAATTTGGCGATGAGCACTCTCAAACATCATTGGTCAACAAGGAGCACGTTGGAAAACTGTCGGATGACACTTGCCACCAACTACAGGTTCCAAGACTACTGTTACAAGCAAATCACAGTTATTCCTAGACCAGCAGCAGTCACTCATACTTTGTATCATAGACTGTTGCACCGAATTTCCAAATGCATTTTCATTCTGTATGTTTAGGATAAAACATTTTTTTACAACTTCGCCATTGTCTTCCTAGCTGACAGTCACACGACGAATATGAAGTAACGACGAATATGTCGTAATGACCTTGCGTGCAATGCAGACTATATATACAGCCACTTGGAAATGGTTTATATAGTATGCATATAATATCGAAGCAACAGTACGAATTGAATTTAGTTTCATCTATATTTTTTTGTTTTTACAGTATTTTTGTGCAAAGAACTATTGGGCCAGTATCCCAAGGCTAGTATCGGCCCACAATCATTATACATATGGCAGCTGCAGCATCAAGTGCATATCTATTTTTGGGAATAGAATATTAATGGTGAGGCAAAATACGTGCACTCAAAATCAAATAATAGAAAAGACTGCATTCTGCAAAAACTCCAATACCAATAATTTAGTTCAGTATAAAAAGCATAGGAAGTAAATTGGAGAACATTCTATACACTTTTGAGGTACAATTTTTTTCACAGCAGGCGTGAAATGATTAGCCATTTCTACTTCAAAAGGTACTGCGTTCCAAGTTTTGGCGCCATGAAACTCGTTGGCCGTACGTGTTACGAGTGACTTGTAGGCTTTTGTTGCATTCCTTGTGTTAAGATCAGGTGCAATGAACAGACTTGGTGATAAAGAATGATCCCCGCGTAAAATATCATTTATCGGAAATGGCCACTTTCATTTCGCATGTCACGGATATTGGTATAGTATACCAAGTTGATTTTAAAGCAAGTGATTATCATCGTGCTGTTTTGTGTATGTTACAATGCGCAAGGCCCTTTTATGTAACCGAATGATAGGATCTACGTGAGTTTTATACGTACCAGATAATGATTCAGAACAGTATAGGTTGTGCCAGTGAAATATCGAAAAGTACGCAATGTTAAGATTAAAACACTATTTGCATTTTATTAGCAAAATGCAAGCGGAAGCTAACTTGGTGCATATATTAGATATGTGTGGTCTCCAGTTCAAGTGGCAGTTCAATAATACCCCTTAAATACTTTATGTTCTCTAGTTGTTCTAGTGTTCCACCTACGAGCTGATTTTACAAGTTTCTTGTATAACTCTTGGTGTAACGGGAGCGCAGTACTACGTACTACGCCTTGTCTCTGTTCAGGGTTACTTTATTACATGCAAACCGAGCTGATATGCTAGATTGCTTGATATTTATTGTGCTCTACAATTCGCTAAGGGAATAATAGCGCCGCATCATCGGCAGAAATAACAAATTTTGATGGCGCTATTGTTGATGGGAGGGCATTGACGTACAGCGAAAACGGTATAAGCCCCAACACTCGACACATGGACCAATTAACTTTCACAAAAGTTAATTTAAAAAAATGATCAGTTAATTCATACAGTAGACGCTTCTCTCCGTGAGCAGCTGCGAACGAAGCGGCCAATCTGAACTATGCGCTTTTTACGTGGCCTTGGAGCAGTGCGTGAAAAACGAAGCAGCATACCAAAGCGTATGAACTCCGAGCGCCAGGACTATTTCGAGGCGCCTTAGTCAAGGATAGGTAAGGGTCACCTCTTTTTTAAATAAACACAGCTGGTAAGTTTTGCTCCATTATTATCGACTATTTTAACTCGTGACAAACACAATGTAGGCTTTTCATGTGCGCTCAAAACGATGACTATTGGTGAAATATAGACCCTATAGTCTTGAAGTTGTCTAATTTCCTTCCATATGAAAGCCCTCTCTGCTTCGTTTTCCCAGAGCAAAATGTTCAATGAGAAACTCACCGGCGGAATGGGCAGTGAGCGAGCAGCGGTGACGGTCGCCTGAAGCGCCTGACCGTTCGAGTATCAGTGGTATGTGCCGATAAGGGTCCGTATATCAGCGAGACCGGAAACCTTTCTTCCCTATAGAACAGGCTCACTTTCAACGCTTGAAGAGATTAGAAAATCGGTAAACTGAACACCCCTCCGTCGGCACACGCACGTACAATGCGTACCTCGGGAAAATATAAATCGGTCAGTGTTCAGCATATTGTTGTGAGATTTCTTTATACAGAGACCCAATTTAAAGTTTTTAACAGTACAGTACAGCGTTAGTGTGTCTTGAAGGGATGAAATATTTCGTATCTCCATGCGTCACAATGGGTTATAATGGAAGAAATAACGCCTTCAAATAAATGCGTGTTGCTGGGACTTCTTATGTTCTCTCAAAAGATGATGTGTGGGGACATTTTTTTTTATTTCGTTCTAAATGAAATTCGGTAGCCGCGATTGGGAGCAGTTCGCTTCGACACCGTTTTTAGAGTAGAGCAGCGAAGGCTTTGAGTCACTATTGCGCGTTGAGATCCTCATTAAGTTTTTCCCACGTGACATCTATCATGTTGTAGTTTAACTTAATTCAATGTGCGCATAAACATGACAGCGCAATATGCTGAATGTGGAGCTTCTAGCCAATAAGAGAGAGAAGCGGTCTCATTACGCCCTTTGTTCCCTTAGAAACGTGGAGCTGCTTCCGATACACAGAGGGAAAAAGGAAGCAGAACTGCGAGAAGAGGTTAGTCAAACATCCTTCACGTTAGAAACATTCGACTAAAAAAAGTTCGAGGACGACAGATGTACGTTGCGAGATCAATATTGCAATGGAACGTGTTATTGTGACACTATATATAGATGCAGTCGTTATATATAGAATACCCCAAGTGTGTGTTAGTAGGGATCATTTGATAAGAGGAATGATCGTGTGACAAAAAATGCATATTTATAAATACAGATGACGACATTTGCGCAAGTGTCGCAAGTATCATCGCTTCCTTCCTCTGGATGCAATTTGTTTCAACAATGCACAAACTAGTCGTTAAACATGTAGTACTACTAGGATTTATAGAAATGTGTGGTTGATTACGAGGTTCTCCCAAATATTCGCTTTCTGGAAAGCTCTCTATTGAGCTTTTGTGCGTTAAAGGGGCCCTAAAACACTTTTTCAGCATGGTCAGAAAACGCTGCCGATTCGTAGTATACTACGAATCGGCAGCCTCTATAGCTGCCGAAAGCCTGTATCGCTTTAGAGGCTCCGGAGAAGACGTTAGCCAAACATTGTAGAATAGCACGTGGCCTGAAATTTACAATAACTTCTTGAATTCAATCAAAAATTTATTCCTTCTTCTACCTGCGAATGATGCTATATGCTTGAAATCACCATGTCAATGACTCAAGCTTAACGCCATTGGCTGACTTCAGCATGGTGCGCTCGGGATGTACTGCGGCCACCGCAGGAACTACCACGAGCCTGTGCACTAGCGCGCAATCACAGTTTAAAAGCCGCGCGTTTGATCAAAAGAAAAATGTGTTCAAGATCTCAAGGTGCCCGTGACGTACTTTATTTTTTATTGATATGATATATAAGGAGATGTTGGCGCACAAATACGGTTCTGGCTACTCCTTAGCCCTTGAGTGAAACTTGAACACGTATCTTAAAGTAAAACGTACAAAGCAGTGCATGAAAATGGAACACTCGGGCACAGATATGCAAAGATACACTTATACGCACATATCACAACAAAACGGTAAGGAAATGTTCGAAAGTCAAAGAATCGAGTCTCTGATAATGTCCCTTGTTAATATTCAGGTCTAACCAGCGTAAAGCAGCAGATCACACGCCGGGTCCTTATGAAGATGTATTCGCTCGTGTGTACATCGTGTCCATTCTTTCCTGCTTAGCTTCCCACGCTTTGCTCCCGAAAATACTAGAGATAGATCAATTGAAGCGAGCGACAAATATTTGTAACTCCTGTCGTACTGGACGAATTAAAAAAAATGCTGCAGTTGATTTGTGAGTCAGCAAACTCTTCAAGGGAAGCCATTCTATGGCTACCCAGAAAAGTGTTGCAGGACCCTTTAAGGATCCAGTAACTGGCATCCAGGCAGTGGAGAAACGAGAAAGGAATAAAGGAATCCTAATATTAGAAGCCTCTAGTTGGTTACATATGAACGACCTTACGTAAGCCATATCGGCATCACCACTCCGGATTTTAAACTGATGTTTTCATATTTTTGTATATCCTAAAGTGAATTGATAAGGTCAATAAAGCTGCAATGCATCAACCGAACCGCTTGCCCCGCCGCAGTGGTCTAGTCGCTAAGGTACTCGGCTGATGACCCGCAGGTCGCGGGATTGAATCCCGGCTGCGGCGGCGGCTTTTCCGATGGAGGCGGAAATGTTGTAGGCCCGTGTGCTCAGACTTGAGTGCGCGTTAAAGAACCCCAGATGGTCGAAATTTCTGGAGCCCTCCACTACGGCGTCTCTCATAATCATATGATGGTTTCGGGACGTTAAAACCCAACATATCAATCAATCAATCAATCAGTCAATCAATCAAACCATTACTGTTCGTATACGTTCACCATAACCCCAAATCATTTACTTTTTAAAAATGTGAAATGGCCATGTTACAGCCCAGTATGGTTGCACCGAAACGCATTCACAATAGTTTATGCTAGACAAAAGAAGGAGAGACAGTGAATGAAAGCTGCAAGATCGACCAACCGCGTGTCTGGTTTGCTGGCATACGTTAGGGCAAAGGAGGTTAAGTAATTAAATGAAAGTGAAGAATGAACTTGGCGAGGACTTCACACGAAAGTACATAATGGTGCCTGAGCTTCTGTTATAGTGTTGTTAGGAAGGGGACAGATAAGCGCACGGTTACAGCGTAGTTAGTTGAAACGGTTACTACAGCTCGGGCTTATATATAAATCCCTACCAATTCGTCCTGCATTCAGTACTATTAACTTGAACATTCCTGGGACACTAAGGATCTACTAACAGCCAGCATACTGGGCAGACAATGTAGATGTTTTTACCAATACGCAGCGTCGTGCGAAGACGATTCTTAAATCCAATAAGGGACATCTCAGCTTCTCTTGCGCTTACGTTTTTTTTTCCTATTCGTACGCGTTTACACTTTTCTGCTCGTAGGTAGTCCATAACCAGTAACCCTAGTCATTTCAACAGAAAGGGCATAACGCCTTCATTTGTCGTTCTGTTATGTACCGATTCACACTCAGGACAGGCCTCTTTATTGGTCAGGTATCTCAGTCAACACGAAAAGATACCGCACAGAACATCAGTCACCTTGAATCCGTCGAGCACCAACACGTGAGTGCCTTTCATCTCATGCGCATGCACTTAATTTCAAGGATCAGTCTATACCGGTATATTACCTTGTACTGTGGGTTCCGCAGATCCAATGTGAATAAAGGCGTTATCTACGTGAAAGTGTCCCCACGCGAGCAGGCGGCCGTGAAGTCACGGTAGTCGTGCCAGTTATTCGAGCCACGTCATCTTTGTTTTTCGTGCCGTCTTTTTTCTACGGCACTCGGAAGTACACGTGGCTGATATTACGTCAGTCGGAGCGGAGGCTTTCCGTAGGTTTCCGACCAGGGTCGTAGAGTTAGACCTCCATCCATAAGAAATGCTGTCATTACCATGACTGAATTCGCGAGGACAGTCGCTCGCTTTGCGCATCAGGCGCACTTTTCTTGTCTCCGGTGGCTGTGACTGGACTATTTGGATCGGCTGACGAAAGCTCGTTACGACGCCTTATCGTCTATGCGGATTTTTGAAGGGTATCGTTTGCATGGTTTCCCTTCTCCCTCTGGTGGAGGCGCTTCAACTTCATTTTATTTCAGTGACAGTGCAAGAGTGACGCCATGCCATCTGCAGATATGTCATTTTTTCTTCCGTATCTTCTCGCATCTCAAGTGGTAGCCATTTTCAAACGAACATTTACATAATTCGCTATTTTGGTCTATCGTCCACAACCTGTTGGCGAGCTGGTATCTCATCTTAGTACGATGGTGCGCAACCCTATAAATATATATATATATATATATATATATATATATATATATAATGAGATCTAACAGACAGCAATGCAAAGGAATGTACAGAAAAAGTTATTAGAACCAATGGAATGTAAATAGGAAGAAAGCAAAGTGGATGAAAAAATAACCAGCCGTGAGCAGGAATCGAACCTACGACCTTCGAATAACGCGTTCGATGCTCTAACCACTGAGCTACCACAGCGGCCTTCCCTCCATCTACCTTTTTGGGTTTACATGTGAATTTAGAAGAAGGAGTGACAATCAGCGCCATCTATAAGCCAAGCGACGAGTATAAGACACTCTTATGCGCATGTTTGGCGTCACGTAGCACGTGAACCTATTATGAGCGGGCAGCTGATTAATTGTCCCTATTATACAACCTAAACACACCAAGTCTGCCATTACGAGACCCTCGTTCAATGAAGTAAGGGAAAGAAGTGTATACTTAAGGGCTCATTTTTCCGTGTTTTAACACAATATTAATGAGATCAAACAGACAGTAATGCCAAGGAATGTACAGGGGCAGTTATTAGAAATAATGGAATGTAAATAAGAAGAAAGAAAAGTGGATGAAAAAATAACCAGCCGTGAGCAGGAATCGAACCTACGACCTTCGAATAACGCGTTCGATGCTCTCACCACTGAGCTACCACAGCGGCCTTCCCTCCATCCACTTTTTTGGGTTTATATGTGAATTTAGAAGTAGGACTGACAGTCAGCGCCATCTATAAGCCAAGCGACGAGTGTGAAGACACTCTTTTATGCGCATGTTTGGAGTCACGTAGCACGTGAACTTATTATGAGCGGGCAGCTGATTAATAGTCCCTCGTTTACAACCTAATGACACCAAGTCTGCCAGTACGAGACCATCGTTCAATGAAATAAGGGAAAGAAGTGTATACCTAAGGGCTCGTTTTTCCGTGGTTTAACACAATATTAATGAGATCTAACAGACAGAAATGCCAAGGGATGTACAGGGGAAGT
The DNA here is from genome assembly GCF_013339725.1 of Rhipicephalus microplus. Lineage (NCBI taxonomy): Eukaryota > Metazoa > Arthropoda > Arachnida > Ixodida > Ixodidae > Rhipicephalus > Rhipicephalus microplus. The sequence continues at coordinate 1,589,496 of NC_051169.1, read as the reverse complement.
TATTAGAGCCAATGGAATGTAAATAGGAAGAAAGAAAAGTGGATGAAAAAATTGTCGTAAGTTCGATTCCTGCTCACGGCTGGTTATTTTTTCATCCACTTTTCTATCTTCTTATTTATATTCCATTGGTTCTAATAACTTCCCCTGTACATTCCTTTGCATTACTGTCTCTTAGATCTTAGATCTCATTATTATTGTGTTAAAACACGGAAAAAAGAGCCCTCAGGTATACACTTGTTTCCCTTATTATATATATATATATATATATATATATATATATATATATATATTATATATATATATATATATATATATATATATATATATATATATATATATATATATATATATAATGCACGTGCCATTCTTCACCCCTTTCAGATCTCCGAAAAATGCCAGCAATAGTAAGATCCCTCAAATGTGGATGATCAGATGAAACATCAACTGCTAACTTCTCCTTGGGTTTTTCCGCCACGCTACATGCTTAAATCAATGAACGATTTGCAGAAAAAAAAACTAGTTTTCTTGGAATAATAGGTACCGATGGCTCAACTACTCAGCGCTTTTTCTGTTCGTTTTACACACAACAGAAATTCACGGCATATTGACGAGGTGAGTGATGATGAGTAAAGCGAAGCGTCCTTCCGTTCGTCCATCCATCAGTCCGTCTGTCCGTGCGTCCGTCCGGCCGTCCGTCTGCCTGTCTGTCTGTCCGTTTGTCTCTCTGTACCTCGTTATGGGTGACCAATAACTTTATAGACTTACTGAATCATAAATCATACCAGGCACTGTTTTTTTTTTTTGCAATGCAAATATCCAATAATTATATATCTTTGTGAAAGATCATTTCACGCAGCATTAAAACATATATTCCACCCTCCCAGCAGCATCTGGTTCAAGATTGATGTGTTAGCCAAAGCCTGGGGTCAGCGGTGAGAGGTCTAGGAGTTCACAAGCAAGGGCTGTCTCTTGCTGTGCTGGTCCGCGTCTGTTTTTTTAAGGACATGTACAACCCAATATTCAACACTATAGACTGTACGGCGAGTGTTGTAAAGTTGCGGCACGGTGGCTCCTGCATATATTGTTTCAGTTTCTCCTTTTACGAGAGAATAGTGTCCATCAAGGTCATCCTTGAATCGCGGATTGACCTTTGCGCGGTGATATGTGCTTGTTTACGCAGCCTTCGCCGGTACACCGAACAAGAATGCTAATACGTTAAGCTGGGAAAACACAAGGTGCCAAATGGGTCTCACCGCGAGAATTTTCTCACTCACACCTTCGAAGGATAAACGTTGCTTTTTCCTGCATTGCGGTGCCACTTGTTCGTTCTGACATGTGCTAAAGGCATGAAAGCGTAAAAAGTGCCGGTCACTGCAGCGCTGTTCATAGTTTTGAGAGGTAAGTGGGCTGAACATGTCACTTCATCTATTGCAGAAGGAAAGTGCAAACTTAACGGCTTGTTTTTCTTTGTTTAACGCAATGATAATGAGAACTAAGAGAAAATAACGCCAGGGAAACTATAGTAGATGTTATAACAGAAGTAATTTTAATGTGAATGTTAAGTAAGAAAAGTTGACGAAAAGATAACTTGCCGCTGGCAGGATTCCGAACTGCCACCTTCGAATAACGTGACCGATGCTTTACCACTGAGTTACGTCCCCCGTCCACTTGACAGGTTATCGCAGGTTACCCTGATGAAACGCCCATTTTCGATTTGCTTGTAACAGAAGCGTTTGGATGGTTTCAGTGTGAAAATGCAATAGGTGCAATAGAATCTATTACTAACTTGCTTATGAGTAGTGAAAATTACGTTAAATCTTGTTTGTTACCGATATCTTTTTATTCTTGAACAATTATTATAAATGATGGTAGTCATCCTGTTGGTTTTCAAGCATGCATATGTCTTTTGCCTTCGCTTTCCTCCCTTGAGCCGTCAGCTAGTCATAATATACACTTCTCCATCAGTAATAGATTACCAGCTAAAGTCTCACTAGGCAACGTTTCAAGGGGAAGCTACCATCGTAAAACCGATGCTTTTTCGAAAATGAAATAATAAATCTTCCATGTAGTGAGTAAAGGTGACATTTAGTGCTGGCAACGTTTGAGTATTATGATGTAATGCGGTTCCTAGAGAAGTACCCCGTTAAGAACTTGAGAAATATGAAATTTGTAAATATTACGACATTCAGAGAAACGTTTAAGTTGGAAATATTACGAAATTCGGCCTGCACACAGTAAACTAAACAGAGCTCAGACCATTGCGCTAAGGCTATTACGGAGAAGAACATTCTCGAACCCGCTGTTAATTAACAGGATTTATCTGGAGTTCTCTGTTCGTACGGCATGCAATAAATGCCACGACCCCATAGATCTCGCTCATATGCTCTGGCGTTGCTCTGAGTTACGCAGTGACAAGGAAAACACTGAGGAACGATGGCACGCAGCTTTACGCCGTTTCACATTAGAGGGACAATTATGGGCAGTCCAACGGGCCCGCGAAGCGGCTGAAAGGCTAGGTCCTTCGGTCCCAATGTAGGAGCGGCCCGTTTCGGGTTAGGACACTAGCGTGACCTGTTGGACATTATTTATTAAAGTTATTTCATCCATCCATCCATCCATCCATCCATCCATCCATCCATTCGGCCTATTATGGCAAAGGTATGTTTAAATCACTGTGACGTATACATTAAAGATAATTGCGGGACGAGCACTGACAGTTTTTCATTACTTCTTGTTCCTATATGCAGGATTCTCTAACTCTCCAAGATGCGGATTGTGTTGACGTTCTTTTTGGCGTCGTTATTCACGCTGGGACTGGAAGCGGGGAAGTCGCCAATAGTCACCACGAAGAATGGAGACGTCAAGGGACGTAAGGTGGAAGCTTTGGGCAAGAATCTAGAACTTTACCAGGGTATCCCATACGCTCGTCCTCCCGTCGGAAAACTGCGATTCCTGGCACCAATCCCCGTCGACCCCTGGACCGGCGTCTACGATGCTACGTCTCCGAAAATTGCTTGTATCCAGAAAGTGTTCAGTGAGGATTTCGCGCCTTACGTGAACCAGTCCGAAGACTGCCTGTACATCAACGTGTGGACCCCAGCTTCTTCGAAGCCGCTCAAGACAGTGCTCGTATGGATACACGGAGGTGGCTTCACATTCGGTACGTCCTATCAACACTGGTACGATGGATCCGCGCTGGCGGCTCTGCACGATGTCGTGGTAGTCACTTTCAACTACCGTCTTAATATCTTTGGTTTCTTGAACGCTGCCACCCCTGAAGTGCCCGGCAACATGGGCCTTCTAGATCAAAACCTAGCGCTTCAGTGGGTTCGCGACAACATTCGATCTTTCGGCGGCAATCCATCTCAGGGTTACGCTGTTTGGAGAAAGCGCTGGTTCTTTCAGTGTGAGCGCTCATGTACTCTCTCCACTCAGCCGAGGCCTCTTCCAAAGAGCTGTCTTCATGAGCGGAGCGTACGACACGGATGGTCTGGTAGACAGTGCCTTTGAGAGCATGTCCAAAGGCAACAAAGTCGCTGAGGTAGTTGGATGTACGTCTCCTTACAAAGACCTCGCCAACTACCCGGAATATGTTCTCGAATGCCTGCGCTCCAAGCCGGCTGAGCTTCTCCTTGATGTCACCTACAACGTGACGGCACCTAAGGTGTTCAACTTCATTCCATCACATCCGAACGCGTTCTTTCCAAAGCGCCCCACAGTGGCAATGAAAAAAGGCGAGTTCAACAACGTGGACATCATGATCGGAGTCACAGCAACTGAAGGTACTTTTACTTGCTATGTCTTTCCCGGATAGTCGAATCCAAACGGAGGAAGCTCGAAGGCATCAGCGAAGAAGAGCTCAAGAAAGTTCTGCGTGTCATGTCCCTCGCCTGGATTCCGGATAAGTTCGCGTCTACGCTAGAGCACTATGCTAGCCGCAGCCACTCCGGGTGACAAGCGACTTCTGAGGGAATTGCATATGGAGTATATAACTGACGCACAGTTCATTTGTCCCAGCAAGTTCTTCGCCCAAGACTACTCTGAAATGGGTAACTCAGTGTACTTTTCTGTTTTGGGCTACAGGTCGGCGAAGTTTCCGTTTCCAAAGTGGACTCGCGTGCCCCACACCTCTGACATCGTCTACTACTTCGGCGTTCCTCTCCTCAAGCCGAATAAGTTCACAGACGAAGATCGGGAGTTCAGCAAGACTGTCATGAAGGCATTCACGCAGTTTGCAAAGACAGGGCAAGTAGTTTTTTTATTTCATTTGTTTGTTCTATATATGAAAGCCTCAATGATGCTTTGTCAGAAGGGGGAGAAAAGAAAGTTCATGCACATGCTCCCGAAAAATCTTTAAGTGGTAAAAAACGGAAACTTTTGGGCAACGAACTCTATGCTTCTATTGTTGAAAGAAAACAACAAGTTATATTTGCACCATGCAGTCTCGACAATGAGATGTTCTCAAAACATCACTCCTTTGTAAGGAAGTTTCTGTCCTTTGTTTCTTTTAGGCGGTGAAATTCTAGAGCTGAGTTTCAGCATGTCTGTTGCTAGCATAGACAAAATTTATTTTATTCCTTGTTATGCTCCTGTTATCGTAAACGTTTGAGCTTAGTGTCACAGGAAATGCTAGAGGCAATATTTGTGTTTTAGAGTGAAAAAAAAACAGAGTAGAGGAGGGAAATGGATCTTCAAGGTGGGTTTGTTGTATAAAAATCTGGGCACAATGTAGACTCAGCAAAAACTTAACACAGTTACTGGTACAGAGTAGTCCCGCCAGAAGGAGCTGAGGTCCCGGAAGATTGTCAACACTGCGTTGCCTTCACATTCAACTATTGAGTCTTTGGGTGCATATGTGTTATTTTTTATATTGTGGTGGCAGTAATGCATTGCCACATCGAAAACAGTCATGCAAGAGAGTTTGTGGTCCTAAAATATATACTAACTTATAATTAAACACAGTCATATAAAGAACTTTTACATTACACTGTCAAATGCGACACATTGCTTAATTTTTAGTTAAAACTTACCTGTTTTCCTTTCTGTAAATAAATTTCATTTCTCTCTTTCTTTCTCGGGGCCACCAAAAAGTGCGTAGAGGAAATTGCGTGAAAAAAAAAGATAATTACATATGTATAAAACTTGTTAATTTCCCTTTGAACTATCCGAATTATAAGACTGATCTCTTCGTTCTCTATTGATTTTTTATGTTTCTTTACAAGTCGTGACGCCAAGGCAGTAAAGCTACCGACGTCAGCACAATAAGAGCGCTTTATTATTGCATTTAAGAGGTCTACAAGTTCTGGTTTGTCTGCACCCACGTTTTTACTATTCTCACAACAACACTTTAGTTCTTGCTCATCGTTTCACTTCACTGTGGTTCGTAATCAGAGTTCGCCACTTCGTGTAGCAGGTGTCATACTGTGCATGCACTGCGAAGTGGGAATAACTACACAGAGCCAAATCCTAATCAGAAAGGTTTGAAATTGGGCTTAGTTGGTTATCCAGTTTTTTTTTTTTTACATTTTCAACAAACAGCATCGAACAACGGACAAGGACAAGAACAAAGAATTTCGTATTTGTTTATTTCTTTGTCCATTGTCCGCTTATGCGTTGTTAGTTGAAGATTCTAATGAGAGTTAGTTGATGTAATTTTGAAATATAGGTGTTAACACTATGACCAGTACTCAGTCAGGGTCTTCAGAATACATACCGCAGGATGGCAAGAGAGACATGGTCGTAGCCAGAATTTTTTTTTTTTTTCGGGAACAGAGCAAGGCGAGGTGCCTAAACCAACCTTAATGCATGTTCGAGCGCGAATTTATGCGTGGTGAAATTTTTCATGCGTGTAATAAGTTTTTTCACGCGAGGCAAAACTTGCAAATTTCGAGGTTGTCTCGGACCTGGCTACGTCAATGAAGTTGCCTCAATAGTCTTAAGTTATTAATGCCATTTTCAGAAATGTTTATAGTAGCCAGCTGCACTTAGGGTGTCATAATAAAGCTTCACAGTCTGATGTCCAGTGTATGCATTCAATGTACAGTCACGATTGAATAATGATGTCTATGTACGTTCATGTTTCGCTTGCAGAAGGCCAATGATCGATGGAGTCGAGTGGCCACCCTACACCAACGACGACCCTGCGGCCTTGTGGCTTCAGTCTGGAAATTACTCACTGCACCGGAATATTGGCGACAAGAACTGCGAATTCTGGAGGGCGTACTTGACGTGAGCGCTAAACACCGACAAAGAAGGCTAGCCGAGCCGAAGTTACAGAAATAAATAACGTTTACATGTGTTCATCACCACAAACAAAATACAGTAGGTTTTGCTTGTCACTGAATTACAGTGTTAGGGGCGTAAAGGAATGCCCGACCAGATGCGCAGTGTAGCAGACTACCACCTCTTCCCACCGAAGAAAGTGCTGACGAGTATTATAGGTCACGGAAATAAGGGAGGAGCGGTGTTTGTTGTTGTTGTTGTTGTTGTTGTTGTTGTTGTTGTTGTTGTTGTTGTTGTTGTTGTTGTTGTTGTTTTTGGGAAGGGGAGGTGGATGAGTTTTTAGGACTCATACGTAGTGCAGAGATTGAACGCTTAAGTTTCCAGCCCAAATTCAAAAACTGAGTGCCATGCAGTGGGCCCGATTCGTGCTTCAGCACTTGTATGCGCACGTGCATTCCTCTCTCCTTATCTTCACTTGTCAATTGCACGTGCTGACATTCCCAAGGAACGTAAATAAACACTAAATAAGTAATATGCCGAGGTAAATTACTAGTTCACGTATAGCACATAATACAGACTTCGTTGCGTAGAAACGGTGTTGCCTGAAATTCGAATGATACTTTTTAATTTGAATCACCTGCGCCGAGCGTATGTCTGCAACGTAAAACAAAAAAGTTCCCGTAATAACTGCGTTGCCTTGTCTGTGGCGCTTTGACAACGGATGTACAATAGAGCGAGCCCTTCAATTAGGTGTTTTCTGTAAGTCGTTTTTGTTTCATCCTAAATATACTGTTTTACCTCACGCGAGCTTAGCTTATCTGCTAATGAGAACGAATTTGTGGGTTCGACATTCCAGCTGCCATCGGATACTATTTTTAAGTGGTTTCCATGTGCAGAAGCTACCTCTACTTTTAGTGCAAGCCTGAGAATATTGAGGCTTGTGCTGCTTTTTCAAGTTATTGCTCCGTTACACTATAGTGTTGCCAAGTGCAAAGCGCGCCCGAATGACTGGAAACCAACTAGGTAATATTAGAACCTTGAGATGAGTTAGTTCTGGAACTTACGCGGCCGCTAATGACACGCTGGAATCTTATATCATGCGCGCATACATAAAAGCTGACGCGCTTGGGTCACTTGTCAATTTATCGATGTCGGCCGTCCCGTGCGCAGATATCAGTGTACAGCGTGCATTGCTTGCTGTTATTTGAGTGTCTACTTCGCTGCCCCGCCGCGGTGGTCTAGTGGCTAAGGTACTCGGCTGCTGACCCGCAGGTCGCTGGATCGAATCCCGGCTGCGGCGGCTGCATTTCCGATGGAGGCGGAAATGTTGTAGGCCCGTGTGCTCAGATTTGGGTGCACGTCAAAGAACCCCTGGTGGTCGAAATTTCTGGAGCCCTCCACTACGGCGTCTCTCATAATCTTATGGTGGTTTTTCGCCATTCCGTATAAACACTCACTCTTACGCCACCATCGTCACACAAACAGCGTCAAGGCGCCACGTATCAATCAATCAATTGAATGTCCACTTCACTGCCACAAGTTCGGCCAAATAAAGAGTTCCGCCTAGATGAAGCCTACTGCTGCCTTTACCCACGTCACGACCCTGTGTCAATATCAGCATGTTCGCAACTGCGATCATGCATATGTCCCTAACAGTAGCAGGACTCCCTCGGCCATTTCACTTATCTGGTCTCAGTGTCGAGTATTCAAGCCCTGTAGTTCTTGCTATTTCAATTGACATTTCGCTACATTATGTAACTTTTTGTCATCCTACACTTTAAGAAAATTTGACTCTTCTTTGTTTGTCATGACTTGACACTTATATGACTCTCTTCGAAGAACCACTTGAACACTCTTTTCGGAGGTTACTACACACTCTTCAGAAAGTCGTGGGACCAAAAGAGTCAACGTGTGTCAAGTCAAAACTTGCCGAAGAGAGCAACACATACTGTTAATTTCTAGATTGCAAACTGAAGGTTTCATTTCCTTTGTAAAAGAGCCCGCTTTTCTTTTAGGCCCTCGGTTAAATGCTTTACGCGTCTCATATCACCGGCCCAATTATCTTTCTTCCCCGCTCGGTATTGGAAAAGAAAAGTGTCAGCCTAAGTATATTATGCAAGTACTGGAGCTCGCTGTTAGCAAAACACCGTAGAAGAAAACTGCAGGGAGGCAAAAATGTGGGACAGCGTATACTGCACTGTTTCGCGCGTTCGTCACCCAACCACAGACTTCCGGAAGTGCTTTAGACCTCTATCAGTACGCATAGGAGTGAGCCGAATTCTCCATTAGAGGTGGCCAATGTTCAGTGGTGGTGCCCCCCCCCCCCTTCTTCCGCCGTTGGTTGGGTGCGAAACAAAGCAAGCTGCGCTATGGACGAAAAAGTTAAATTAATCGATTACGTTCTTTTCATGAAGACCTGTTATTTATCTGTGGTAAAGGTGCGCAGTAAACAGTTCTTTTCTTTTAATGCAACATCAGTGGTCTTATGTCGCCATTATTGTCAAAAGCATGCGTAACCGTAACTCTGTGAAATAAAAGTGTCCTCAGAGAGACGAGTGGGTGAAGGTTTGAGACAGAATGGCGTCCATTCTTGAGACGATTTAGAATAGGCGCCATCCTATTTGCAACTTCCCTCCATTTGCAACACGCATATGTCGATGAGCAATATCGTCAGCGATTGCCATACGATGAAAATAATGACACCCAGATTGACGAGGTAGGCGCCTTGACGCTGTTTGTGTGACGATGGTGGCGTAATAGTGAGTGTTTATACGGAATGGCGAACCCAGTAATCTCATTTTCAAGCTTTCTACATCTAACTGCCATATGAGCACTTATGTGCGTATATGAAACTGCCACCGCACTTGAGCTTTCTTCCACCAGGGGCACTGATTGATTGACATGTAAGGTTTAACGTCCCAAAACCACCATATGATTATGAGAGACGCTGTAGTGGAGGGCTCCGGAAGTTTCGACTACCTGGGGTTTCTTTAACGTGCACTCAAATCTGAGCACTCAATCCACCAGGGGCACAAACTTCAGGAAACCGAAAATCGTTCGACCGTTTTCAAATGTTCGATAGTGTCGCCTTCTTCGGCCGCATCGCGAATGACAAGCGGACAGGAGTTGTAAAGTTTATTAAGCCGCATGAAAGATGGCGCTAGATGTTCACATCTTTGGCGCGTTTTTGTGAATGAACGGCAGCACAAATGGATTGGTAGAGGCACATACTTTCAAAGTGGGGCCAAAAGTCAACATAGCTGCCTCCGACGGTCTAATCAAGGCAATATTTAATGTCACTATTGACTTTAACTAGAAAGTGGACATCACGTATGTACTTTATACATAAAAGCTGTAGTGACACTATATATTGCCTGGATTCGTGCTATTTGATCTGTGTTTGAATACATCTGTCAACTTTTACAATGTCAAGGTTCTGTCCATCTCGCTTTTCTGAAATGAAAAATATGGGGTGTTTTTAACAATGGCTATGACACTCATCTTCGGAATACTGATGCCTGGGCTCGAAACCCCATCCTATATACTAACCAAATTAGTTGGTATATAGAAACCGCATTGTAGCGGTGGCAAAACGACTGAGGATCAGGTTCACATTCGAGAAGTGCCAGATTCTATTTAGAGTGCCAACCATTGGTTTCCACTTTGTTCATGTCTGCACTCTTTTCTTCTTTTTTTTGAAATTCCGGTTTATTTCAGCACGCAAAGTCAGCTATGGTCTTTAGAAATCTTGAATAAGTCGACTTTTTTATTAGTTTTGTGACATTTTTGGGGAATGCAGTTTTGTGTCCATTCGGAGTTTAAACAGCCAGCCTATAGCCTATGGAAATCCTATATTTTTCCATATTTTCAGTTTCACCACATTGCTGAACTCAATTTCAGGGCTGTATTGAGCGTAATCGGCAAGCCTATATATGTAATACGCAGAGGAAGGCCAAAACACGTATCCTTATGTGTTAGTTTCACTGCAATACACGCCCGAAAGCATTAAAAAAGGTTGAGGCCCTTGTCACCCATGATAGGACTCAACTTTTGCCTGACGTCACACATTGCTGCAATGGACCTACTTTTGTAAGAACAAACATTCAAGCCATAAGTTTCCCTGATCTCTAGGCATCGCCACAAAATATGGCGAAAAGCGTACGAAAAAGTTGAGGCCCTTATCACCCATGCTAAGGCTCAACTTTTCTATGAAGTCACAGATAGCAATGATGGACCTACTATGCATGTCAGAGCAAGCTCCTAAGACACGCGATAATGCTCGACGTTTTTTGTTGACGTCATACATTGCTGTAATGGACCTACTATGCATGTAAGAGCAAGCTTCCGAGCCGTCCGTTCCCCTGATCTGTTGGATTCGCCACAACAGGTGGTGAAAAGTGGAAGAAAAAGTTGAGGCCCTTATCACCCATGCTAAGGCTCAACTTTTCTATTAAGTCACAGATAGCAATGATGGACCTACTATGCATGTCAGAGCAAGCTCCTAAGACACGCGACAAAGCTCGACGTTTTTTGCTGACGTCATACATTACTGCAATGGACCTACTATGCATGTAAGAGCAAGCTTCCGAGCCGTCAGTTCCCCTGATCTGTTGTATTCGCCGCAACAGATGGCGAAAAGTGGACGAAAAAGTTGAGGCCCTTATTAACCATGATATGGCTCAACGTTTGTATAACGTCACAGACAGCAATGATGGACCTTCTATGAGTTTAAGGGCAAGCTTCTAAGCCACAGGTTCCCCTGATCTGTTGGCTTCACCGCAATATATTTCGAAAAGCAGTCAAAGAAGTTGAAGTCCTTATCAACCCTGATAAATGCTAAACTTTTTTCCTGACGTCACACGTTGCTGCGAGGCAGGGAAGCAAGTTCAAGCCTTAAGTCACCTGACGCGTTAGCTTCGCCGCAACATAAGACGAAAAGCAGACGAAAAAGTCGAGGCCCTTATCACCCATGATAACGCTCAACCGGCTCAGCTTCTGTGTGACGTCACAAAGTGCTGCGAAAGACGCGTGTCTGTGCGGTATGTAGCACACCCGCTTGCCACGTGAACGACTCAGGCACTCGGACCCTAAACTTTTTATTATTCATTTTAACGCGATTAGCATTAAAAACGTCGTTTCGCAGAAATGCCAGCGTTGGCGTTGCTGTCGATGTCGTAGGTTGATAGCGAAAAATCATCATCTTATGCGTGAACAAAAATCGAGAACGATGCAAATAAAAAAATTAATTAATTGATAAAAAAGCCCTGGTCACAAAGGGGACTAAACCAGAGTAGTTAGGATTTAAGTGAAGATCGAACTCAAATCGTTTGGGTAGCAAGCAATTGTTCTACCACTTGGCCGCGCCTTTGCTTGTGAGTACAGCGAGAACTTCCTCTGCTTGACAATACAGTGAAAGTAGCTTTCATGCTTTACAAACACACGCATCCTGTATACATGCTTGCTAATGCAATATGAAATATTGCAGTAAAATGCGTGGTACAAGTGTCCATAACCAGCGGGCGTGAGAACACGTCATTATAATACTGACTCCATGGTTTAAAGCCGATACCTATTACAAAAGCCACACATGCTACTGCACCTATTCTCTTATTTTATATGCGTAGCGGTGAATAACAAGTTCGAAAATGTTTCATGCACTAAGGAACGAAGGAAGGAAAATAGAAGGAAAAGAACGGCAGGGAAGTTAACCAGCCTATAGGCAGGCGGTTCGCTACCCTGCGCATGGGAGGGGATGGGGAGATGAAATATAGAGAGCAGAGAGGGAAGAGAGATAAACACCGCACATTCGGCAGCACACGCGCGCACACTCATAGTCCAGTCTTGTCTTTTGAGGTGTGTGAAATTGCTGTTAAAGCCGCTTGTTCAAGTCCGTATCGCGTAGGAATTTCAACAAAGCTGTTGTCACCTACTGTTGCAATGTCTTCTCTCAGGTACTTGACAGAACTAGTGTCCAGAGACATTTAGCTGTTGTCGATGCGTGCAAAAACAGACGCGAGTGACTGTCTCTGGAAGTCGTACAACGGACAGTCGCACAGGATGTGGTGTAGCGTCTTTTCGCAACGACAGGCATCGCAGAGAGCGTTGTCGGCCATTCCTATGACAAAGGAATAAGATTTTGTAGACTGCCACTCCTAGCCATAAGCGATGAAGAAGGGTGGCTTCTTTTCGGTCGAGCCCGGTGGGCATGCGGAGAGCCATCAAAGAGGACAGGTGGTGTTGACGATTTGTCTCGTTGCTTGGTGGGCACCATAGTGAAAACGTGATTTCACGCGCAAGTCGTCGAAGATTACTGGCGGCATTGGTCCGCGAAAGTGGTATGGCTTCTTCTCGTGTTCCTTCCAAGAGCTGCCCGCTCGGCAGTTTCGGCATGTTCGTTCCCTACGACGCTGCAGTGACTTGGCAGCCATTGAAACGTCACATGATGCCCTTTCTTGTGTGAAGTGTGGAGAAGGCATCAAATTTCGAAAACAAGCTGTTCGTACGGCCCGCGATGCAGTACTGAGAGCAGAGATTGTAGGGCAGCCCTTGAGTCGCTGAAAATCGACAATTGTTGCGGTGGTTCCCGATTGACAACACAAAGTTCAGCGCGCAAAGCAGCTAGTTCCGCTGCTGTAGATGCCGTGGAATGGTCAGTCCTAAAGCTGATGGTAACACCTCTTGCTGGGACAACTACTGCACCTGACGAACACTGGCGGTTCGTGGCAGTTCATGCAATAAGTGTTTTAAGCACACAATAGGAACAGGATATCGCTACCACGTTGAATTTCTAAAGGCGAAGCTTCGGGGTTTCCTAGTTCTTATTTGCATCTTTCACGCACAACATGATTATTTTTTCGCTCACAACCAACCACCACGACGCCGGAATTTCTGCAAAACGAGTTCTTTAACTATATCAAGTTAACACGTACAAATGAAGCGCGAAAAAACACCGAGCACCGTGCAAAGCACGAATGTGACCGAAGGCCATGCAGCGGCCGACTGACTAGCAGATTGTGCCGTCCTGCCACATAATAGGGATGTTAGCCAGGATTCGTGCATTAAAGGGGCAGTGGAGGTCGTATACATCAGCATTAGCTGCTGTCAACGTGCTTTATTCACCGACAATCGACTGAAACCAGCTACAGCAATGCGCAGACGCGATTTGTATACGCACCACCGATTGCCTTTCCACATTAACGTGGTGATGGTGCTGCCACCTAAAGCCTGATCTCTTCATAAATAGACCCCAAAAAAAGAAAACCTTTGGAAACGTTGTATATTAACACGAAATTGTTTTATGCATGGATTAAGAATTGAAGAGTACCTTTTCCACCATGATGTGACGTCAAAGGAAGGGTACAAGGCTGCTCAGAAACAACATGTATTTGTCGACCTGCAATAGAACAGTGGAACTTTGCTTGGTAGTCAACGTTTTACCACAGGACCACGCGACGGCTTGAAAGTTTTTCAGGAAAAAACCCTGCAGACTTCTAAGGTCGAATGAGGAACTGCATTACCTAACACATACTATAGCGCACCAGTAGTAGCCCCGGTACGCTACCAATGGTGCGCTGCAGTGGGTAGTATAAACAAGACAAGTGGAGAAAGGCGAGTTAGTTTGTAAATAGCTGAAAAGTGGAAAACAGTGCGAACACAGGACGAACGAAAATGACGAGAGGACGGACTCTGACAGCCAACTCAAATTACTGAAGAAACCAAGTATGTATATATATAGTGGCTAAAGCACTCTGCCGCTGACCCGCAGGTCGCGGGATTGAATCCCGGCCGCGGCGACTCCATTTTTGATTTATCGAGAATGCTAGAGGTCCGTGTGCTTAAATTTAGGTGCACAATAAAGAAACCCAGGTGGTCGTAATTTGCGAGCCTATATTACGGCGTCTCTCATAATCATTGCTTGGCTTTGGGATGTTAAATCCCGATAATAATAAGTATATAGATGCAAGAAAGCATGCAGAACAGATTAAGTTACAGTAATAATGACGTGCAGAGTGTCAGATAAAAGTTTTATTTGTCGAACAGAGCCAAGCGACGGAAGGCTTGCAGACTGTTCGCTTGTTCTCGAAGATATTTCTCGCACGGCCTTGACGATAACGTTTCAGGAGGGTGGCTTCATACAGGCTGGGGGAGCGTCTAGGCCTGTCCCAATGCGTGGCAAGATTACGACTTACGCCACTATTCAATTAGTTGGCGCGTTCTTGAAGCCTTTCGTTGATGAACGTTTCCTAAGTCTTTCTCACGCACACATTGTAACGCGTTAAGATGTGATTTCACACACTACGCACTGTCCACTAAAGCATTCCGGATTGGTGGCATTGTAGGCTTACTTCGACTCACCTTGTCCAGGACAGCCTCGGGGTTCAGCCCTTATTTGTCCAAGAAATGACGTCGTGGGATGACGTTGCCACGTGGCATCTGGTTATGTGACTTCATTATGATGTCATGATGAACAGCATACGGTGACGTCACCGAGGGATGATTATTTCTCGCATCGCTGGCGAGGACACCACAGTTGCGGGTCGTCGGTCAGCGGTCCCGTTTGACGATGCATCTAAGGCTCTCGCCTTAATAAAGCTCGAATCACTTCGACAACTGCCAAAAGAGATTTCGTGTCTATTTATATCGGCAAAAGTAGTTTGTCTATTGAAAACAGTGCTTCTCCATTTGAACTTACAGTGATTTCGAATTCTATAAGTGCATCGTCTAATCTTTTCGCTACAACAACTGTTTACCCGAGTGAGACTTGCCAGCGTTAGAAAACTCGGGGTTACTACTTCACGGCTGCCGCCAATGACCAACGTTGCGCGCTCCGATTTGTTCAGCGACGTTATTAGGCAAGTACACAACAACAACAAAAAAGCAGCTCATGCCATCCGCGCTATTTTCATTTCATGAGTGTATAAGCAACGAGGCTACAGTCCTCTGTAGGGGATGTTTACAACCAAGGAAGAATGAGAGGAGGTTATTGTCCCCCGTTGCCAGCAGTGCCTGCAGAAAAGAGCGAGGCGCAAGAGATTGGGCGCCCAGAGGAGGCTTTGTTCGCGACTCGATGAACTCTCACCGTTCTTATCAGCGACCGATGTCACTCCGGGGACCAACTCGGGGCTCCGAAGCGAACTTGGGGATCCTAAACCAGGGCTGCGAAGCGTACACAACGGCGATCGGTTGCGAGTGTGTCGCAGTCCCTGCTGTCGAGTTGGGGTCATTGTACGAAAATGAAAGACAAACTAGGTGATCAAATCAAAAACGAGTAAAGTTAGGAAGTTAAGATGAGAGGGCAACGCTTTCTTGCATGAAAGAGAGAGAGATTCAATTGTCGCCGTCCCGGCAGCGAAAGCAAACTAACATGTGAGATCGACTGAGCACAGCTTGCTTGTTAGCTGTTGGCGGAATGGACAATACTGAAAAACTGGGAACGAATAATAAACTGTTTTTCAGCACTTTATTATTTTATTTAATATGTCACCATGCTGCAGGCCATGACAGGTCCAAGTCGAATTAAACGATCCTACAAAAACAAAAAACAACAACAAAAGTAAGCCCGCAAAGAAATAGATTTACACATTTGTAACGAGACTAGTAATCAAACAGGAATTCATGACCAAAAATATAGAACGCACGTACAAGAGAACAAGCACAAAAAAGATAGAAAAAGAAAAAGGTCACCATAAAAAGGATCTTTCCTGTGTCGCTTGCGAATTCACCTCCTCACAAATGTATATAGGAAGGGCATGTCAGTCGGGATACTGAAAAGGAAGTGCGTTTAAGTGCGCGAGTTTTAGCAAATATTGGTTTCGGAGCATGGCCATTATTGCGTTGAGTTTTCTTGGTGTCTAACGACTTTACAAATGAAGGTAGAGGCATGTCCAATTTTCCCTTTGCTCTTTTAAGCAAGGAAAGTATACAGATGTATTTGTAATGCATTTCTAATGTCGGGATTTTGTGTTATTACATAAGTTTGGTAGATGAGCCACATGATTTATATGTGCCAAAAATGTATCTAATGGCGTCCTTTTGCAACATCTCAAGTTTTTGTGTATTTTGCTCAGTTTCCGTGTCCCAAATCACTGAATCATACTCCAATTTAGACCTTATGTAACTATTGTACGCAAGTAACTTTAGTTTTGTCGGTACTTTGTTTAGTTGCCTTCTTAGAAAACACAACTTCTTAGGCAATACCACCAGGGAAGTATTCCAATTCTGGCATTTTTCTTGTTGGTTTTGTAGCTCTGTAGAAATAATACAGAAAGGGAAAAGGCAAGCAAATTAACCAGAAAAACTTCCGGTCGGCAATCTTACACTCATCGATTAGGGAAGGGAAATATAAAGATGACGAAACAGAGGAAAGTTAAGAAAAAAAGGACAGAGAGACACTGTAGATGTGTGAAATTAACTAAAGGTCATTCGGTTGAACCCGATAATAATAATAATAATAATAATAATAATAATAATAATAATAATAATAATAATAATAATAATAATAATAATAATAATAATAATAATAATAATATAAGAAGAAGAAGAAGAAGAAGAAGAAGAAGAAGAAGAAATTGTTCAGAATTTCAACGGTAATTCTTTTTATCTGAAGTGCCATTACCTGTTTAGAGGAGTTATAATACAACCTTTATTGGTTTTTTTTTGCACACTTTTGACAAATGGCTACAAACAAAGTGTGATTATATTTACCGAGGGGTTGCGCATCCAACCGTTTTTTCTTGAATAATTTTGACGCAAATTCATACCAGTGCAGGTACAGCGAACACCCGAAACAGTTTTATTTCCGCAACAGTGAAATGCTCGAGTGATGTTGATATGCAAGCTCAATGCTGCATTGGCGATATTACAAGCTGCGAAAGCAGTAAAATATGTGTGGGGGCAAGAAAGCAAGGTGTCTGTCTCCTCTCAAGGATTACAGGGCACATTAACAAAGACACACGACTTTCATTCTCAGGGGAACATGCCAACAACTGCACTGAACATTAAAAACTTAGATTGCTTCCACATAGCATGAAGCATGACGCCGCAGAGTCAATGTCGCTGTGGGAAATGATAATGGCGCGGAGTGCATTCATAAAAAAGGCGGCAACTACCACGTCATCAAAAAGGTGCAGCGACAAGAAAGACAGCTTCCTTTGCTGTGTCATTCGGAACTCGATCGACAACACATTTTCATGAGAAGTTGTCATCATAGCAAATTATGAAACAAAATGCACGCAAAATTCAGTGTGCACACTTACACTAAGTCAGTCAGCACTATCATATAGACATCGTGTTGGCAGATAATAGATGAGAGCCCTGTCATGAATGGATTGAAAAACTACTTTATTGGGTCCTGCGGAACGCGACTGGGTCGCTTGCCTGCATCCTGAATGGTATCTTAGGTGGATTTCCTGAACAACATTGTAATATATCCACAGCCCTTTGATCATTTTATTTTGCACTTAACATAGACCTCTCAATCAAAGTACCCTTTAATTGCGACGGTCAATACAGGAATGCCGTAAATAAACTACCTGGCTGCCTTAAATGACACCTGTATTCCTTTCTGTCAAAGTTTTTGTTTTTCTCTTAGCTAAAACCACATTTAGAGTCATCTGAAAGGGTTTACACACATGTGAGGAATGAATACGGCTTGAGCCTCGCCCACGCTAAAACACGGGAACGCAATTTGCACGAGGACAACAAAATGAGCCCCAATAATGCAAGAAGTACATTCACTGAAACTCGAACATAGGCTTGACGCACTTCATATTGACGGTAGGAGACTCAATAGCCCACTTGCGTGGCACACAGAAGCGGTGCAGGCGTTCGGGTCCTTAATTAGAAAGCTTGAAGCTGTCGTTGTGGACGGATTGGTCATCGTTGTATTGCCGTCGACGTGTGTACACAGCCCTGTGAAGCACCACATCCCGATGCCACAAACGAACAACATTCGCCAGAGTCACTGACAGACGCAATGGCGCAATACTCTAACAGCGTACAAAACAAGCATTCAAACAAGCATACACGTACACGGTAATATTTGAAACACTGTGTCGGTGATAATAGCCACAAACTACGTGAAGGAAATAATAGCACGAGGTTTCCCTGATGTAGGAAGTAGGTGTGAGAGAAAGAAAAATCGTTTGTAACAGGAGCGACTCCATTCTAAGACGATATACACAACACACTCCAGCAGCAATAGTGTGTCTGCAGCCTCCGTCATTACACAGGCTACTAAGCTGTGAGAGTGTGGCTCAGACAGGTTGAGCACTTTCTGTGGAACACAATGACATGCATAATATATTCATAACTTTTAAAACATTCATGGCGACTTCATTGACTTAAATTCTACAATTTTATCCTAAGCTCAGTGCCTATTCTAAAGCAGCCATGAAAATCTGTTCAGCTCTCTTCAGCTAATTACCTTTTAAACGTGTGTACTTAATACACTAAGTGTTGTTAGAATTTATTCTAGTTACCATCGAGTAATATTTGATCCTGAGTTGGCACTCCGGCCTATTACAGCGTCGAATTTCATGCTAAGGAACAATCCAGAATTCCTACGCATCGCGCGCTGTGAAAAGGCACCAAAACAAGTATGAAGCCTACCACCAAATGGTATAACAACATGCATACAAGAAAGAGATAAACTCTGCCCGAACCTCACCCGCTCTGAAACAAGGGAAATTAGTTTAAACTAGGCAAACGCCATGACCCAACCACGGATCTCGGTGGTTACCCTCCTCAAAGTTATGATCATATATATATTTACATTTGATTATTGACTCGAAACACATTGAAACTGACTATAAAGTCATTGCTCCTCTTTTTCTTGTTTAAAGTTCCCCTCGCCAAAGGTACTACACGGTTGTAGTTACCGCATAGCCAATAAATATCGCCACTCACAAACATTGTAGCCTGTGTGGTGCTGACGAAGCTTGCAGGTCTGCAACCGCATACTTTTGTATTTGTGACAGGCGCTCTGTTCATGCGTATGGGCTAGTTTCATAACTATCAAACTACACCTCAATGCTGAAAAAAAATCGATGAAGGCATTCAAATACGCAATTTCTTTTAATCAGATGACATATATGTGCGAACATAGCGTACCGCGTCATAGGACATACACTCCCACTCAAGCTTTATAACTGTGTTTTTCGGCCTCGCGACAATAATACCAATATGAGTCAGAACAGAAATGCAGCCTTTACACGTGCATTACGAATCACGAATAGGTTGAGGCACTTATCCTCTGCCCGTAGTGAAGCTTTGTAGCAGATGAATGACGATTCCTAATGGTTAGAGGTAAGGAAGCATCAAAAAACCTCTGAGATAATAAAATAATTAATAAAACACCAAACAAACAAAACAAAGTGCCTGCAGCTAACAATCTTGTAAGACATTTACTGGGATGGTGATATATCTTGATATACATCTCAGTTCAGCAGGACGTGTTTGATCAATGCTGCGGTTAATGTCCAAAGTCTATGTGACGGAGAAGACAACCGACACTTAAACGCAGCGATGTTCAGTCACCTTCATCTGAACTCTAGAGGATGGTCTACCTAATAGTAATTTGTCACTGAATATTTTGAAGTAGCTCCGAAGTTGAAGGATATATCTAGTTAAGACTGGAAAAGAAGTTTTAATGGAGCATTTTTATAGTATGGAGTCATAAGTGCTTTTCTAAAGCACGCTACTAGAAGCTGCAGCAATTAGGCACACTGCTGTTATCGGTACACAATTCACAAGCGTTCCTGGAGCACACAACATCGACGGTGGCGGCACAGTAAGAATCCTCAAGACGACAGCAGCCGCATTTGGGATGCGTCGGCTTGACTGTCTCTGGTCCCTTGTCACATAGAAAAAAGCACACTACACGCAATCTGCGAATACTTATCTTTCCCTTGGTAGGGCTAACGAAACGAAGACGAAAGCGTGCGAATTCTCTTTGATCTTCAAAACTGGATCATTATTTGTATGATTTTTTTAAACACCAGCCTGCGCATGAACGATGAGGTTCGAGATATTTGCAACGGTTTAGTTTGTTACGCCACTGCACCTTTCTCGTTTCTAAACAATGGAGCAACGGAACTGCGATGAACACAACGCCACACGTGTACTCCTGGTCTCCGACGTCAAGCAGCAGTTGCTTGTTGCTCGCTGATTTCTTCGAAGCTCTAAAACCGCGCGTGATATCTAAGCTTCACGTATAATTATAAAGGATAGTATAACACTGTAGTAGTTGTCGCTTCCTCTTTTATTTCTGACACTCACCTCGTCACCTTTGACTGCACATATTGTTGGCTACTTCTGTATTGTTAGAAAGAGCCTAGATTCTTAGGAAAGAATACTAATATATTTTAAGAGAAAGACAACAACATATTGAAAGTGAGTATGAGGAGATAACATTGAAAGCACCGATTTATGTCATGAGTTTATCTCTGCAGGTACCGATTATAGACATGCGTAAAGCTACACTTAGATATTTACGCGAACGTGATGAAATCTACTCCAGTTTGAAACAGAAAACAATAACCAAATTGGCCGCTCAGTATTTGTATGCACCTATTGATTGCAGCAGAAACCTATCAATCAGAAGAATATGTTATCATGGGGCCCATCACTGTTTTGTTTTTGAAGTTGATATTTTTGAAGTGCGAGTCATGCATAAAACAGTGATCCGATTAGGTTGCTGTGAAAGACGTCACAACGCTGTTCATGCTCAGGTCAGACTAAAATTTCCATAGAAAGCGTACAGTAAAATCACAGATAGAGAATGTGTGGCCATAACCATAACCAGTTAGATACATTTCTACAATAACTAAACAAATTCACCTTTGTCCAATATAAGGTTACAAATGTTAGATGAAAAAAATTCGTTCATTCTGCTCAGCAAAACTCTTTCGCTGAAGTCACACAACATCACAGCTGGCTGCTTTGACTAGCAGCGTCATCGTCATCATCCACAGTCACTGGTCCGTTGTCATCAACGTCCGTGCGTCCTTCTAGTCTGCTTATGCGCTGCTTCATCTTGATCTGGAAGGCCATGTACTCCGCCAGAAGCCGGGCAAATCTGGTTTGAAGATTGTCCAATGCTTTCTCAAGCCGTTCACACTTTCCCTGCAGGGACTCCTGCTCCTTCTCGGAAGCCTTGACGGCGTCTTCGTCCAGGAGTCCGTCACGCCGCAGTATGCTGCGTCCTCTTTCAATAAGCATCTTCTTCGCCTCGGCGTATTCCTCTAACACTATCCAGAGGTCTTCTTTGGAGAGACAGAAAAGGTCGGAGTAGCCAACGCTGCGGACGTTTGCCGTCCTACGGTTTCCGGTCTTGTTGCCGGTAATGTTAAGTATACTGAGTTCTCCAAACACGCTACCATCGCTTAGCGTGGCAAACACAGTCCGTCCATCGTCACCAACAACGCTCAGTTTTCCTCTCTTCACAATGTACATCTCCTTGCCAACGTCGCCCTTGCGGCAAATGTAGTCTCCGGGGCTGAAAACTTGAAGCCTCAGCTTCAACACAAGCTGCACTAGAAGTCCCGGCTCGCAGTCTTGAAAGAGTTTCACTCTTTTCAACGTGTCCAGGTGCACATGGATAGCAATCTCGGCTTTCAGTTTGTCCGGAAGCATCGACGTAATCTTGTCCTCGTCCAACGACTGCTTGTTTGTCCAGAGGTAGTCGAACCATTTGATGACCCGGTTCTCGAGCTCCTTGCTCACCTTTCTAAACTCCATATACTGCTTCACGCTGTCCATGCGATGTTGGAAATCGGCTCTCGCAGCGTTCATGTTAGTGATCATACTGCCCACATTACCGACGATGGTGGCGAAAATGAGCACACCGACGAGAAAGTCAATGACGACAAACACGTACTCCGCATCCTTCTCGGGAATAGGCACTTCACCTATGGTCGTCAAGGTCAGCGTCGACCAGTAAAAGCTGTAGATGTATTGGTGCCGCAGTGTACCGTACACGGGCAGGCTAATGTTCTTGTACACCCAATTGTCCGTCCCGAAGCCTATGGCGTAGCTCACGGCAAAGTATAGGCACGCGTTCCAGTGGATTATCACCAAAATTAGGAATATAAGCTTGGCGATGCGAAACGCGTACGGAAGTTTGTGCGGGCCTCAGTCCGGTCCGAGAATTCCTGCATTCGGTACGCTCGAAACAGACGGTTCAGCCGCACTATCACCGTGCAGGGCACGCGCACTTTGCACTCGACACCCAGGAAGAAGTACGCGACGTCCGTCGGAACCAGGCTGATAAGGTCTAGCTTGAAGTGGAGGGATTCTATGTACCGCTTCAGGAGCTTGCGAGTGTTCCTGACAAGAAGGCCTTGCTCAAGGTATCCTGAAAAGAAAGAAGGTAGAATAGGGGGCTTACAGTCACGTGTTACAACACGCTACAAATAAGATCATTCAAAGATGCCCAGACAGGTTAAGAGTCCCAGCGTATATGCAAAGTAAATTTCATAGATTAAGAAAGCACATGAGACGCAAAACCACGTGAGTATCGATCTGGACATCGGATTTGGGGTGAAGCATCGGTCCAGAAAGTGAAACTGCTGTTTCATCATTTATGAAGTACTGATCACCATTTTATGTTACATATACATAATTGATAAAAACTGAATCGAAACTTTGATTCAGTACCTGAATGCAATACAGCTTCTAATATGAGAACCAACAATCGTTCATATTTCTGGTAGGTCAAGCTGAATGGGCATTGCTACAAGGTGAGTGATGACGATGAATGCACAAAGGCAACGTTTCATCTTTTTGAATTTGGCTGAAAAATAGAAACGGGGGCGCGCACCTGTTCTGGCGTGGAAGACCATGTCGAGGAGGTATATGCCATCGCAGGTGTAGTCGAACACGTACCAAGCGATAGGCATCGCGTTCTGCAGTTCCCAGAACACACTGCGACCCACAATGACGAGCACGTTGTAAAGAACAGCAGCGCTGATCACGGAGAGCCACCGGTAGTGGAAGTTTTCAGAAGGGTCCACAACAAAAGCACGACCATGCTTCTGGAAGAAGCTAGAAAATATAAAGATATATATATATCAGTCATTACTAAACCAGTTTTACGCAGAAGCCAATTAAACGTTCGACAGACTTTCTCTTCCCTCCTGCTGCTTCTTGTCTCTCTTCAACCCATTCGCCATTGAAACAGTACCAAAAGGAGTGTTATTATGGTTAACACATTCCCATCTACGTCAATAGTTTCTCATGTTCTCTATCCTCATGATCGGTATTAGGGCACTTGCGAACAACACGGCCAAGGGTTCAATATAACTTTTCTTGAGAATAAAATACTCAGCTTTTTAGCGATTCCTAAATAAGGAAGCACGGTAAAACTTTCAGAGAAAAAGCAGTAAATGACTGATGAATAGCTTTGCATGCGCCAATTATAAAAAGAAAGAAATTACTTGTATATGAATAGATAATATAACATATCGCAAACAATTATATCAGGCAACTAAAAGCGTTGTGTATGACCGCTCCTTGCAGCTAGGCAAAGAAAGAAAATCACAGGAGGAGGATGAAGGGAAAAAATGAAAGGCAGGAAGGTCAACCAGACGCACGTCCGGTCTGCTACCCTGCACTGGGGGAAGGGGTGAGGGGATTTAAGAAGAAGAGAGAGAGAAGTGAAGGGTGACCTGTGTGTAGATGTGACCTTGTCCATTGCATGCTTATAAGCGGTCGCGTAGTCCAGTCGTCTTTAGAAAACTTAACAATGTCCGCGTCGCTTTGCTGGCCAGCGACGCGTAGAGCCATGAGCCAAGTATCTTCTCTTCGGAGAAAGCTCTACTGTCTAGTGTCTCTAACGTTTCGCGTAACAAGTTGCGTTCGCTCGCAAAACGTTCACATGAACACAGTAGATGTTCTATTGTCTCGTCAGTGTCGCACGATTCACATCGGGAGCTATCCGCCATGCCTATGCGAAAGGAGTACGCCTTTGAAAAAGCTACTCCTAATCACAGGCGGCACAGTAAAGTTGCATCCTGGCGGCAGAGGTCCGATAGAACTTGAAGCTTTCTCGATGGGTCCAATTTGTGTAGGTGGCGCTTCCTGACACTGGGGTCACTCAGCCAAGTTTTCGACATGGTGTTAGCGAACGAGTGAAGGCCCCTTGCAGCGTCGGTTCTCGACAATGGAATTGGGGCTGTCTGGGCGTCCGCGTGGGCGGATCGGGCAGCATTATCAGCAAGATCATTACCGACAATACCACAATGTCCCGGTAACCACTGGAACACCAAGTCATGTCCTTTCGATAAAACTTCGCGAATCAGTTCTCTTATTTCACTCACTAGTTGTTGATGCTCCCTCTGTCGTAAAGCTGATTGCAAGCTTTGAAGGGATGCCTTGGAGTCGCAGAACACAGCCCATTTTTGAGGTCGGGCTTCCGCGATATGAAGTATAGCAGCACGTAAGGCGGCAAGCTCCGCTGCTGTGGATGTTGTCCTATGCGACAGTTTGAGCTTTATAGTGACCTGGATTTGGAGCTTTATAGTGACGCCGGGATGACAACAGCACCTGTGGAGCTGTCAGCCGAGACCGATCCATCGGTGTAAATGTGGGTCCTCTGGCAGTATTTTTCGTTGAGTAGCGACAATGTCACCTGTCGTAGGACCACTGTTGAATGATGGCTCTTGTTTGTTATTCCTGGAATAGTGAGGCACACCTGTGGTTGTTGTAGGCACCACGGGGGTGACGCTGGTCTTTTTGCTGGAGTGAAGCCAAAAGGAAGGCATTCTCTATGGGCAGAAATAATCTTTGAAAACATCGCGTGTGGTCTTTGAAGTGGCAACGCTGCAACATGGTGACCAGGAACTCGGCAGAGATGTCTTATGTGGGCTCTCAAATTGTCAGTGGTGATGTATGTTCGAATTGGATGCTCTCTTGCGATCATAATTGCCCCGTAGGCTGAGGCGCATCGCGGCAATCCTAAGCACACGCGTAGTGCTTGTCCTTGCAGACTTTCGAGAGTGCGGATGTTCGTCTTGCACGTACTTGCCAGTAACGACAAGCTGTAGCGCAAAAATCCCAGAAACAGTGCCCTGTATAGCTGCATCATTGACCTTATCGATGTGCCCCAAGATTTTCCGCAGAGGAACCGCATTATACGGACGATGGAAGTTAGCCTTCTCTTCAGGTAATTGCAGTGGGCACTCCACGAAAGGTCCCTGTCAATAATCACACCCAGGAAGTGATGGCTCTTCTGGTATGGAATATTTTGTTCATTGATGGTAACGGGGTATTGTGTCATGGCTCTGCGAGTAAACGCAACCAATGCACATTTCTCCGTTGAGACGGAAAGACCTTGCTTGCGGAGATATGAGCATGTCAGGGTGGCAGCCTGCTGGACTTTTGCACCTACTTGTAGACGCGTTACAGCCGAAGTCCATAGACAAATATCGTCAGCATATATGGATATGAGGATAGTACTTGGCAAAATTTCACGAAGTCCTACCATCACGAGGTTAAATAAAGCGGGACTTAATACGGCGCCCTGAGGGACGCCACGGGAGATATAGTAATTGGTGGTAGGTCCATCTGAGGTTTGTACAAAAAAGGACCTTCTCGTCAAATAATCCTGGATCCATTGGAACATCCGACCACCGATTCCAACAGCTTCCAACGAGTCTAGGATGGCTTTATGTGTTACGTTATCATAAGCCCCTTTGACGTCGAGGAAGAGTGCCAGTGGTATGCGCTTGAGCCTCTTCTGTTGCTGGATAAATGTTGTGAGATCAATCACGTTGTCAAGAGATGACCTACCTCGCCGAAAACCCGTCATGCAGTTTGGATATACGCTGTAGCGCTCGAGGTACCATTCTAGGCGTGTAAGTACCATCCTTTCCATGACTTTCCCTACGCCACTTGCGAGGGCAACAGGGCGAAATGATCTCAAATCAAATGGTGACTTTCCTGCTTTGAGTAGTGGCACAAGTCGACTTATCTTCCAATCCTGGGGAACATTGCTTGCCAGCCATGAGTGGTTGTAATAGCTTAACAACTATCTCTTTGCCTCCTGTTGAAGGTTGGCTAGAGCGGCGTAGGTGATGCCATCGGGTCCTGGTGAAGATGATCGTCGGGAAGCCGCCAAAGATGCGTCAAGTTCTTCTATAGTGAAAAGATTGTCCATTTCATAGATGCGGGGTTCAGGGATAACACTCCTAATGGTGCCAGCGGACAAGGCGGACACACCAGCGATTCGCGTACAAAACTCATTTGCCACTTCAAGTTGGGTGTGGCCTGAATGTAGGGCTAAAGCCATGAAAGGATGTCTTTGTTGGGGAGTCGAGCGCAGTCCACGAATAGTGCTCCAGATGCGTGACAACGGTTTTCGGGGATCCAGTGATTCGCAGAATGATTTCCAGCGTTCCTGTTCAAGTTTGTCTAAACGTCGTTGGACTTTTTTCTGTATGCGTCGTGCCAGCCTCAAGTCGCATATTGCTTTCGTCCGCCTGTATCTTCTTTCCGCCCTTCGACGAAGCGCGCACAGTTCTTCCAGTTCAACGTCGAAATCTGAACGCTTGCCGGTGAACGGGAGGAGACAGGAAGCTTCCCTCATTGCCTCTTTGCTGACATCCTCCAAGTTCTGGTCAGGGTCTTCACGGCATGTATTTTCCATGAGTCGCTGAAATTTGGACCAATCAATTCTTCGTATTGTGGTCTAGGAAAGGAGTTAGTAAGACCCCTTATTCGCATGTAAGTTGGAATGTGGTCACTCCCATGCGTTTCGATGTCTGAAAACCAGTGCACTTGCGACCGGAAGTTTCTGGATACCAGAGTCAAATCGATGCAACTGCTGTACGTAAGGCCCCGCAGGTATGTAGGACTGCCATCATTTAAGAAACATAGGTCATGCTTGGAAACGAATGACACGAGGTTTCTTCCTTTAGCGTTGATCGTCGAACTACCCCAGATTAAGTGATGTGCGTTGAAGTCTCCAGTTATAACCCACGGGCCCGTAGTTGTTGTCAGTATGTCTCATAGTCGGTCTTGTTCAAATCGTCCGGATGGTGATATGTAGACACCAATCAGTGTGAATGACACTTTTTCTTTTTAACACGTAAGCAGAGATATTGATTGTCATCATGCGGTTGAACTGCATGATGCACATATGTGAAATCTGTGCGAATGTAAACAACCACCTTGCTGCGTTTCTCGCACATTGAACAAATGAAAGATTCATACCCTGATAGTTTAGGAGGTTGTTGCACGTTTGGTTCACATATAACTATAATAGGAATACGATTCATGGATATATACTGACGGAACGAAGAGATGCGGGATCTCAGGCCTCTCGCGTTCCACTGCATTATCGACGCTTGTCGGACCACGTTGCGGAAGGAGAAAATTGGTCGAGCCATGGTTGCTACTGGAGACTTGCAAATACTGGACTTAGAGCATCCAGTCCTTGTAGTGCACTCTGAGTGAGTGGAGACTTCAGGCTGCTGCACAGCTTTCGCATGGCATCCAGCAGTGTTCGGAACATTCTGATGACTTCTGTGTCCTCCTCAGGCAGCTTGTCAGCGGCTGGCTGGAGTGATGTGACTGTCGATGTGCGCTTGGAATTTGCAGGTGGCTGTGATTTCGGCAATGAAGGCCAAACTGATTCATCTGCAACAGTGCTGCTCATTGGTTTGTTGACCGCGCTGGCCGCCTTTGGTCTGGGAGGCAAGGGCGGTGGAAGAGAAGGGTGGTGGAGTGGTGCTTTCAATGCAGCGTCTGCGGTATTCTTTGATGAACTGCGGCGACGATGACGCCTCTTTCGGATGATCCTGGCAGCCTCTCGATGCGACGAATTGTCTCCGACCATTTGTTTCAATACCGCTATTTCTCTTTGGATTTTGGGGCACTCTTTTGACGAAGCTGCATGTGACCCATGACAATTCAAGCATTTGAGGGTAGTTGCTTCGCAGTCATCCGCAGAATGGGCTTCCGCGCAACGAGGACACACCGTCCTATTTTCGCATACGCTTCTCACGTGGCCCATCTTCATGCAATTATAACACTGTAAGGGCTTCGGTATGAAAGGTCGCACTGAATGCCGAAAATGGCCCACCTTTACGTGTGAAGGAAAAGAGTCGCCCTTGAATATGATCTTCAAGCAGCGTGAGTTTCCCAAACGGACAACTTTTGCGATGACGCTGGCTTCATTTGCCGGTTTGACCAGAACATCGAAGTCGGAGCTGGGAATGGCAGTATCCACATCGTAGATGACTCCAGTGACGACGTGAGAGCTCATAGGAATGTAGGAGCGAACTTTCAATCCCCCCAACTCGTTGACGTTGCGCAGTACATTAAGTGCCGCAGCATGCAAAACGTCGATGGCCAATACGTTCTTACGCGTGTTCACTCTGATGTCTGTGATATCGTTTGGCACGAGTCCTTCCAGCATCACCGAAACAGATTGCCTGTTGAGGCGCTTCATGTTACCGTCCGGTACCTCAGGGACAAAAAGGATAGTGTTTGTCACGGGTCTCCTTGGCACTCTGTCGTTCAACGTACTCGATGACGAAGATGTTCTGACGTTCCGCCTCTTCGCTTTACGGCTCAGCACCAGCTTAAAATCGTCGTCGTCAGAAGGCTCTTCGCTGCTCATTGAGTAAACAAGAGTGCCCTCGCTGTCGTAGTCGCTGTAGAGTCCCGTACGCTTCCTGGATGCGGCCACCGCCGACGCCGCCGTAACTGGCGGACGTCCATGGGGGTCCACGTCCATCACCGATGGACACGGATGTGATATTCGCGAAGTTCACTTAAAATTAGGTGAAAAAAGAGAGCACCTACTGAAACTGCAATCTGCTAAGCAATCACTTCGTCTTCGTCCTCCGAAAATCACAGCATATCCGCTTGGTGAATGATGACGAGTGAGGTAAAGTGGACGGATGGATGCATGGACGCTTCGCCCCTGTCATCATCATTCCCTCCGTGGATATGCTGTGACACTGTTTTTATTGACATGCAATGCAATGCAACTGGCTACTTCGACAACGACAGTGGACGTACGACCCACGGCGTAAGAAGCTTCCCCTTAAATCGTACAACGTTTTAAGCATCTGGCGAAGCGTTAACTGAAAGTTGTAGTGCTGGGTTTGTGGAGCCGCCTAAGCTTGCTCAGTTTTTTCTTTTTTCGTTGTTGTTGTGTTTCATCGTGCTTTGATGCAGTTGTTTCAAGCCAGAAATGACCTCAATGCAAGACGCAGCGTTTCATACGAGAAAAATTTCCGTTTATACTCATAACTTTTTATAATATTTGGGATAACATACTGTACCTTTGCTTCGTTTGTTCTCCTTTGGGAGGCTCTGCAGCTTCTTCGGCCGTTTGTCCCATGGCGAACTTCTCCAAAAAGGAGTCGGGTCGATCGGGCTCCTTGGTCTTTTTGTGGCGCACAGCCCATTTCTTAAGGCCCTGCATAAAGCAGCATAGACGTATGCAATGCTTGTTACATAAGAACGACACCACAGCAACGAGCTTCTCTTCCGGAATAGGCAATGCAATTGTTATATTCTTGTTGAGTGCTGTTACGGCCTTGTTGATGCCTGTCTCATCCGGTGACGAGACATCAGAACCTCTTGGGCAAGTTAGCTTATTCCTTTTCGTGTGTCTGTGTGAGTGTGTGCTGCTTAGTTTCATTTTGTGCCGTCCGACAGTCACGCGATGGAAATCATTTATGAAATGAGCCAGGGTGACTGATTTATGATAATTTTACTTTCTACATGGCACCCAAAACAATCCCGTAATTACGAAACACATGTAGTTCAATTTTTATATGACCAACGCATGCAAGTTTTGAAGTGATAGGGCCACACTAGCACACAATCTTTCGGAATTTTCAGCACTCATGGGCAAAGCTATAGGGACGTGGCTTCCAATGAGGACCTTCGGGTACGTTGTCGAACCGCGTGTGCTCAGCTAAGGACTGGATAAGTGACAGAGATCTAGCAGACCAAGCAAGCTATCTCTCGGACGGCTCCTAAACGGGAAGCCAGCCCGAAAACCTGCAGGAACTGAAAAAGATATTCACACACTCACCCTACAATGAGAACTGCCACTGGCTGAGGGACAAAACCAGCACTTGTTCTGTCTACCTTTTGACCAATCGATGCTAAGTCCTTTTGGAGTTGAGTACAGGTGTCTAAAATTAGTTGTTATACTGCTGATTTCGATTTCTTCGCTAGTCTATAGGCTGCCCATAACAACGGTGATGGGAAGCTTGACTCCTGTTATGCACAGCTTATATAGTTTAACCGAGGAACCTACTTATACACAGTCTAGGCTTGAAGAACAAAAAAAAAGCCATCAGCACAAATTTGTAAAACTTAAAGATGGGATATTACTTCTATTTTGGCTTCGCAACCTTACAAAACTAATCAACACAAAACACATGACGGTGGAATTACAAGAAAAGGAAGGAACGTCATCACGCATCCAGAGGAGGAGCTCGATAAGGTCACAAACTCGCCTATAGTCCCGTTGTTTTCTGATCAAGTGGATAGCACTGTGAGCACGACTTTAGCATGGCTTGGTGCACGCAAAGTCCTTCGAGGAAAGCATTGCCATGTATATCAGAGCAATGATGTCTTCCTTGCAACGTAGTGATGTTTGTCGTGATACATAGATGTGCCGAAGTGTATGTGCCCTATTACTAGAACGTATGAACCCTTTGTTTCTTGTACATAGTAAGTCTAAACACACAAACCCTGATTCTGCCGATGTATTTGCCAAGCTTCGTCTCTGGCGGTGAGTCCTGGTCGCTGGCCATCTGCTCAATGCGCACGATCTCCGAGCACGTGCTGCTGCGGTTGGACGGGCTCGGGACGCCATTTTCAAGCAGCTCCAGATCACCAGGCTGCGCAGCAAATACCGTTCATGTCATTCACAAGCGAGGAAAAGCTGTTGTTGCTAATAGCCATGCCCTGCTGTTCTTCCTATTTGTACCAACAGACACGCGTCTCTAGTGTGTAAAATACACAAATGTTTTAACTAGGAACTTACAGAAGTTATTGACAGGCTCTGAAGCACAACAATGAAGATATAGGCAAATTACGGTAAAGCCTTTCGCAAATAGTCACGTACATTATTTCGTTCACAGAACTGTTGAGCTCATTCAGTGCTTTAGTTTACAAGCGTGTGGAGCTTAGCAATCCAATTTTAATTTCTATAATCTGCTTTATGTTCTTATCTTGTTATTTATTGAAAATAGGCTTGACCAACGCCCTGCAAGGGTACCAGCCTTTCCTATGAACGACATCATTCGTAAAGCGTCCCTTCTGTTCTGTTACTCAATACAGAGTGACTATTAGACAACTGCACATTAAAACGTAAATAAAGAGTCTTGTAGCCTGATGCGTAAAACATACCACAGATATGCACACTGTTTGCCATTTAGCACGCCCGCTAGAACACATCAAACGTAATTGTTGACATTTGTCGACTAAGCATTCATGATTTATATTCTAAAAAGCAACGTAAAAGGTTCAGCTACCGCACACGATTAAAAACGCGAGTAAGCATATAAAATAGCCTGGTCTTTGCACATATAAAGCTTGCATGATGACCACTGTCCTTCAGGCATCGCCCCACCTGCTCAGGAGTGCGCGGTGCCACCTGTCCGTCGTTGGGGAGGCTGCGGTGTCGGGGCACCTGAAGGGTGGTCGGCGCAGGAACCCTGAGCTGCGGCGAGCCCAAGGTCCTGGCGGCCTGCCCGGCGACCGCCGCCGTGTCCGAAGCCAGCACGGGCGCCGTGTCGGCAGGCGGTGCTTCCATCAGCGCCGCCGACCGGTCATCTTCATCGCCTCCGTCCGCTTTCTGGCGCTCGCGGTGGGTGCCCGACGTCGCTAGCAGGTGACTGGCTCGCCTTCCTGAACGACCAACAAAGTGATGGCCTCACAACACAGCAAAAACTACGTTATGGTACTGGAACGTATTCCCTATACATCGAAATTCAATAGCACCAGCTGGCTTCGTTATTGAAACTACTACGAAACACTTATTTATCAGCCCGGCTTGTACGTTGCTGACGTGAGTGCACCCGTCGAAGTTCCGAAGTGGGTTATCAGAGGATTTGCATGCAAAGAGCACAATTGAATAATGAAGGAGGCCGGGATGAGCGAGCTGTAGATTTACGCTTTCGCCCCTTATTTGTTGTTGTTTTTGTTTTTTTTTCGTCTACTTAGGGTAGAGTGGGGTAAAAAGAGACACGGGGCTGGCTTCTGTAGCTAATTCACAAACTACTTCTCTTTGTTTCTGTTTTGCAGCAGTAAGTGCTTGTCTGAAATAAGAGCATGACATGTGGGCGCAATTCGTTGGCGAATTCGTTAAATACCAGCTGAGTTACAGCGATTTGTCACACGCCTAATGCCCCTTTTCTCTCGCTTAGTACCAGCAAGTGCGCCGAAAGCTACGCAGGTGGGCAATCAGAAGCTTCTTAGTCAGCATGCGTCATGACCTCTAGCACTTTCTCTTATTTCTATATTTTGCTCTTACCAGGCGATTTAAATTTCAGTGTGGTCGCTAGCACACACGCGAGTTCGTGGCGACATTCCTCGGTGGTTGCGGTGACTATTCAGCACATGATGCCCAAAGCAGCCAATGGATATAGACTTTGGGCGTATGGTATACGGTTAATAAAGTTTATGACAACAGTGTAGATAGGTGGGCTAGGTGATCTGGTAGAGTGCTCGTGAAATCTTGCTTTTCTCTGTCTGTTGTGTGTTCCAGCGCTCCCAGTTCACTCAGCGAATTTATGACGTCATTGGTCTGGAGAAAAGAATGATTACTAGTTGATTGAGAATTAAAAGTGAATTTCAGGCGACTGCGCTATAAACTTTGATTCACATGCTCTCAAGAGCCTCAACTACTGATCAGCAGACTTTTTTGACCATGCTTCAAAGGTATTGCAGAACTCCTGCAAACCTTTCACTGCTGTTCGAATTTGAGCGGTGCAGCTGAGAAGAAGACATGTCGCTGTTTTGACATTGTGATCGTAAACCGGCTACCTCAGCTCAAAACAAAACGATCATTTATGATGCGACATTGAGATCTGAAATATTCCACGGAAGTGACTGGTTATATCGTTCTGCCTGACATACCAAATTCAAGAGGTGCCACGACATCTATAAGCGTAGCCAGAAATAGTTTTGCAAGGGGAAAAGTGAGGTAAATCACACTTTATATATGTTCATGTGTGCGTCTCTATGTATGCATATACACATATGCAGAGTTTGAACAGTTAAGGGGAAAAAATTGTTGAAGCCCTCCTTCATACCCCTCACCACTAATGTGTCCGTTTCAACAAGAACACTGGTATTTTTAGAAACGCGTGCACACTTCTTTTAGCAGTGAAGCTCCTCTTAGTCTAACTCAACGCCGACTCGGCGTTGGTCTAACCTCGTCACTGGTCACGCATAAGCGAGAGAAGAGACGAGAAAAGAAAGGCAAAAAAAAAATGGATGACCATATCTCGTCTCATTTCCTAGATGGCGTTATTCTGCCGCTACTCTCCAATCGGCTGCTGCGCGCGCTTCGCCTGAGTGTGCGGAGAACGAGTGGCTCTGTCAGTCTCTTGAATAGTCGCCGTACGTGATGGATCGTTGGTGGGGCATGGACGAAGCATAGCGGCGGATGCCTTGAAGACGCTTGCGCTCGGCTTCCTTTGCTCACGTCGCGTCGGTGTTACCCGCGCACCGTCTGCATTCTCGAACGCGATCGGAAGCATAGACGCATGCACGGACAGACGGACACACGTAAGAATCGGCGGACGGACGCTTCGCCCCACTCATCATCATTCACTTTTGGGATATGCTCTGATATTTTTTTATTTGTAAGGGGTAGCACTTCTCAGAATACTTTCATTAAAGTTCTTCGTAAAGTACCACATACAAAACGACTTTTTCTGGGCATACATGTTTCCAGTGAAACAAATGTACAGCCATTATCAGTCGCAATAATGAAGCAGACATAATTTAAAACATACGCGTGCGAACAAGGGACGTAGTAGCAGAGGTATTCTAAAACTACATCACTGATTAATCAGGCGCTAATTATTCAGAATTTCTGCAAGTGTGTCGTGTTTGATGGTATAACATTGTGTCGTAGAGTGTTTCAATGCTCTTGATAACTTTCATTATTTCTTTTCAATTCTTCGCATTTAATAAGATATGGCTGACAAGCGATGTTTATTATGTCAAGTCGTAGTAAAAGCCCCTTCTATTTTTTCAATACAAAAGTGTTTTATGCCGGGGTACACCATGGCTCCGCTTACGTACTTTCAGCACGGAAGTTACATTGAAAAGTATATAGCGAGTGATTACAAAAAAAAAAGTGCCCCCCCCCCTTCCCAAAGGGAATCGTGAGGAAATGCGAATGCATTGCGTAGCGTCCATAACAGCGTTTCACACGTGAGAACCCAGCGTTATAAAACTAATGTTTTTTTAGGGGCGAAACTCCTTATAGCGGCACC
Organism: Rhipicephalus microplus; assembly: GCF_013339725.1. Classification (NCBI taxonomy): domain Eukaryota; kingdom Metazoa; phylum Arthropoda; class Arachnida; order Ixodida; family Ixodidae; genus Rhipicephalus; species Rhipicephalus microplus. The sequence continues at coordinate 1,554,793 of NC_051169.1, read as the reverse complement.
CGTTCGTCCCCCGTAGTATGTAACAAGTATAACATTTTGACCTCCAAGGTGGTGCTGGTGAGAGACTTCTTCTGTGCGTTGTTGAACAATAGAAGATAGAGCTCAATGTACATGTCAATGGCTGCTAATGGGGAATGAGAGATAGGAGCATTCGGCTTTTAGTTAACGCGCAGGCTGCGATTACCATTAGCAGCCATTGGCATGTATATTGAGCACTATCTGACAAGAAAGGGTTGCTACGTTATACTCGCTGGGTGTAACCTCCTTAGCTTTAGAAAGGTTTAGCGAGCGTTGAGCCGCAGTGCCATAAATAATATGAACTTGTATATACCATGAATGAACTCGAGGTGGTTAAGAATGGGAAGTAGATACGAAGCGCAAGCCGTAAGAAAGTAAAAGCTGAATTCTGCGCCTCTCATTTCCCATTAGCAGCCATTGGCATGTACATTGAGCACTATCTGACTGAAAAGGTTTGCTACGTCATACTCGCTGGGCGTAACCTCCTTGGTTTTCGAAAGGTTTAGCGAGCGTTCGGCCGCAGTGCCATGAATACAGTGAACTATAGTATATACCATGAGCTCGAGGTGGTTAAAGGTGGGAAGTGGACACGAAGCGCAAGCCGTAAGAAAGTGTGCGTGTGCCACCTCTCGTTTAGTCCTTGGGATGTCCGCTGGATGGCAGTGCTTCTATATGGGGAATATATGATGAAAAGATGCGAGATGGTGGTACTTGGAGTGTTGAATAGATGGACGAACGGACACATAGACAGATGCATGATAGACGCATGAACGGACGCAGGGGCGGCTGCATGGACGAACGCAGGGACGGACGGATGAACAGACGCACGCACGGACGGGCTGATGGACGCATGGACGGTCACACTGACGGACGCATGGACGGACGGAAGCAAGAACGAATGGACGGACGAATTCTTTGCTCCACTCTCTATCAATCACTCCGTGGATATGCTGCCATTTTTTTTTACACCGTGGCTGTGTTCCAATACTGACCGTAGACGGCTAAATAGACGGCTAAATGGATGGCGGCTATCTTAATCCCCATTCCAATTCTCACGTATCCGGCAAAATAGACCGCTCCGATTGATTGATTGATTGATTGATTGATTTGTGGGGTTTAACGTCCCAAAACCACCATATGATTATGAGAGACGCTGTAGTGGAGGGCTCCGGAAATGTTGACCACCTGGGATTCTTTAACGTGCACCCAAATCTGAGTACACGGGCCTACAACATTTTCGCCTCCATCGAAAATGCAGTCGCCACAGCCGGGATTTGATCCCGTGACCTGCGGGTCAGCAGCCGAGTACCTTAGCCACTAGACCACCGTGGCGGGGCTAGACCGCTCCGAGAAGTCCGCATCGTAGACAAATACGATGCAGGCTCCTTTGCTGTCTAAACAAGATGACGGCTCAGCGAATCGCTCAGATAGACCGGATCTCGCCAGTATGGCCATCTGCACACAAGCTGGCGCTTTCCCAGGCGTTCAATGTGAGTAACGTTTATTTGTTTTTGTTTTATTTTAACACGAAATAAGTCAGAAAATACAACTGTTACGTTTGTTTATATTAGATTTTTTTCCCGACGCGAGGTGGTGCATTGTTACGTAAAAGCCGTCCAGAAGTGTTCCACTTCTCGGACAACATGGGCTCGGTGCTGTATTCTACTGCCCACGTGCTGTCTAAGAATTTGGACACAGCCCGTGTAGCCAATAGTGCCGTTTACTGCACGTGGCGTTTTCATGTCGCGAGAAACACGGTATGCGTTTCCAGCTCCAGTAGATAGCGTGCACGGTTAAAAAGACTATGAAGTAAACAAAACAAGCAGCGTTCTCGGCTCGGCGTTGGCGTTTCACAGCAGCGTCTTCCGCACGCATTTGCGGATGTTCTTGAGAGGCGCCCAGGGCGGCCCAGCTATAGAACCGTCGAGAGTGAGGCGCAAGCGGACGAGTGAGGTGCAGGAAGGAGAGCGAACAGTGAGAGAATGAACGGCGAACCACTGCACCTACCCTCTCTTACACTCTCTCTTACCACATGCTCCAGTTGCTAGGTTGCTAGGGGTGAGAATACGCGCGAGCGCCCACATCTGTTGCTATGGAAAAGAGAGTGAGAGCGCCGAGATAACACCTGCCGGCGCGGATGCCGCGGACAATGCCGGATGCCTGACATAGCCCGACTAAGAAATGCATCCGCATATAAAACTAGAAGGCAAGCATTGGTCACACGGAATCGAACCATCAACTTCTACTTTCTCAGCGAGCGGAGCCAACTACTACGTCACGGAGCATACGTTGCCGAGAATGCTAACGCTAAATCATTTATATACACCTTACGCCGTTTGGCAGCTCTCAGAGCTTCGAAACTTTAGCGCGTTTTCGTTATCAGTGGCGAAATGGCGCCACCGGCTCACACTTGGCTCGCTCTAAATGCCGTTGTCTTCAGAAAGCACCACCTCCATGCGTATGTCCTATGTTGACGGTGACGGGTATAGCTTCGAATCGCTGTAGGTTACATGTGTTGTTGTAGCGTAGACGACGCAAGAAGATTCGCGACAGTTGTTAGCACTTGTCTTGTGTATTGTGCGCTCATTTCGCTCGTCTTTTTGAACAGCACGCATTATGTGTCACGTTGTGACAGTTGTTAGTCCACGCTTGTCCTGTGCATGCTAATTTCTTGCGTGGTTTCTGCTTGACGTGTGCGCTGCAAGTTTCATGCTGCTTGCCATTCTTAACGTGAATTAGCAATTCGTTGTGGTTGCTGAAACAATTCACATTAAACAATCAACTATATACTTCTGCAAAAACCCGTTTCACTTTCGTGTTATGCTGATTCCTTTATATAGGAATCAGCTGCGTTTTTTTAGGTGATGTCAATTGTCAAGTGCTATAGATTTTATTTTGCTGATTGACTCCCTACAGCAAATTCTAAAAAAATGTTCCATTCAAGCAAAACGTGAACAGACATTTGTGGATATTCGCTGAGCGATAATAATGTCATCGTGCAGCACCTATTGCTGGGCGTGTTCGCCACGGTAAGCATTTGTTTCGTCTTTTTGTTTTTTGGCAGGAGAGGGGAGGCGTCGTTAATGCAATTCACACCTCTGCTTAGCGCTAATTACCCGCTAATAGGCGAGTAATTAATAGCTGCGGCGCCTGACGTTTTTTCTATTGTCGTCCTCGGCTGTTCTTTTGTCATACAAACGAGCAAGTCGACAAAACAAAATCACTTCATTTGTTCCTGTGGCGAGCTTCCCCGTTGGCGATATGGTTCAATACGAAAGGGTGGGGAGAGAGAGGTGTCATTAACGCCAGCTGGTCAAACTAGGAAAAGTGCACGATACAAAAGGGAAGCACCGTAGCAGCTGCGGTAGCTTCGTTATGACGCCTTAAGTCTAATTTTTTTCTTGGATTTTCTTATACTATAACAGGTATATAAAAACAATCAAACGACTGATAACGATCGTTCGGCATTCCTGAAACGGCGATACCCCGTCGGGTTCACAAAACAAACCGTAAGAAAACGGTGAGGAAATGTCGATTCACGCTACATTGTCCATACGGTCTTCGACGTGGATGCGTCAGGCGTAAGCGGGCGCGACTACGGATGGTGTTACAAACACACACACTGGTTCAACAAGGGTGTGCTGGCAAGCGAATGTGTTCTCGCTGTTGCATACAGCGGCACAACGTCCTAAGATCGCGAAACTTCAGATGCATCAATGGAACGGTGTTCATGCGTGTGCATCTATACCATAGCCCATTGTTCGTTCAGTTGCTTAAGATACAAACGGAAAGGCTACAACCCAATATGGCAGCACTGAAACACACTCGTAAAATAGAATGTAGCATATGCATGTGAGCGAAATACTTGTGGATCTGTCACCCAAATGGTAATCAGCGTTTCACAGCGTTTACCACAGCCCGTATTGTGTGCAGTACAAAGCGGCACTTTACTTCATGTCAGTCGAACGAATTTGAATGTTTCAGCGAGCAGTAAACCTTTGCGTTATCTATAATACAGACACTTAATTATCCGTTTGTAGTGCTTGAAAGCGTAACACAGCAAATCCTGAACGATACCATCCGTTCAATTCACCGCAGTACATCCATCTTATCTTTAGCTTCCCTCCAAAAGCGTCCCTTGAAAAGGTTTAAGTAGTCTCGGAGAACCGTTTCATCTAATTTTTTCATCAAATTTCACATTTTACAAAAACAAAGTGTTTAAATGTGCGTGATTGTTCAGTACCTTTTTTCCTATAATATTATTCGTACGTTTTTTCTTTCGCACCGTACGAAGTTTCACTGATGTGCACTTTAACTCCGCCACTTGAAGGCTACACGCGCGCCTGAAGTGCGACGAACGTGTTTTTAACAACTTTTTATTCCGCGCTCTCAGTATTTAGGAATGTCGACTGCGCCTATTCAATGCAGACTCGCGCCTCGGTGCGAATGTTACTGAGCTTCCAGGCACATCAACAGACTGCGAAGAAGCACGAAGGAGCCACTACCGAACAAACGATAGGCTCTTTGGGAGCCGCGACAGCATTTCACCAATTGCCAGCGTGCAGTGGTCGGGGTAAGAGTACAAAAGGTTTCCCTTAAGAACTTTGATTAAAATCTTTCATTTAAATGGTCTCGATACTAAACCAAGCGAATCGAGTACATGAGCCTGGATTACAACGACAGAGCCGCCGAGAGCTTCTCGCTCACCCGGGAATGTTCACTCCAATTAACGGGATCTGAAGATCTCGGCTTATTGAAGCTGCTGTGTTTGCCGCTAGGTCGATGGGGCTCTCGGAAACATTGCCTCTGTTGTTGCTTTCCTTCTCTTTCTCTCTCACTCACTAATTCTTTGTAGGCGCATATTCTCCCTCTCTATACATGCCCATAAAGAACAAAACGGCCTTATCGATATCGTTAAGAAATGGAGTTCTCCGATGGGCGGAACTCCCGTCTCGGGCTGTATGAGTTCACAAAACGCGCTAATATATCTGAATAACTACAATGCAGATTGGTGCGTTGATTTAAAAGTGCTTTTTTTTTCTTCCTCGTTGTTCATTTTTCAGAGAAAGTCATTTCATTAGGAGTGCTTACGAAAGCAAGCCGGTTAAGATCAAGGAGACTAACAGTGTTCGGCCTCCTTTTCTTCTCCACGCCCATCACTATAAGATCCATTATTTATCAGCTCTAAGCGAAACGCTTCTACAGCTTATTGAGCTGTAAAGTGGGGGTTCCCAGTAGCAACACCCCTTTTAAATTCATTATTTCATTTCATTTTCATTTCATTGGGCATTCCCACAAAATGTCCACGAAGGGAGCAAAAGCAGAGTGTGTGCCCTGACTGGGCCTAGCCTTCGTGAGACATGTTTTTCTTTTTTGTACTTTGCATAAGTCCAATTATAGTTACTATGCATTACGCTATGCTCACACTGGACCAAGGATGTGCAAAACGGGCCACGCGGCTTCGTCTTCTTTTGAGCATCTGGTGTTTTTAACGTGCACTGAAGTCGTGCAGTGCCCGGGCCTTCCCCAATGCGCGTCCACACAAATGCGACCGCCATGGCCGGGATGGAGCTCGTGGCCGTCTGGTCAGCAGTGTGAGAAGCTTTGTTCTGGCATCGTGGCCACCGTATTGTGTCAAAATTCTCTGCTTTTTTTTTTCATTTTGCTCATGAACGCTTCGTAAGAGACTACCGAAAATATAGAGCTTTAGGCTGGCCTACAAGCATTTATCACATCCTCTTATCTCCCATTCAGTTGCGAGCCTATGGTTGTGTTGAAACATTTTTAAAGTTCGTGCTAAACTTTTTAGCTTGAGTGAAAACTCTGACCTAACCATAGTAAACTAGAAGAGATGAAGTGGCACGAACAGATTCGCACAGGCATCCCGTTTTCGCATGAATGCCATGAGATGGCGCCACTGCAACTTTTCATACCACTATGGCGCGTCAGCCTACGGTTGCCGCGGATTCGTGTCACGCAATAATGCAGATTTTTGTATTATCGGTGCTGTTATCTACACACACTAATCTTACACAAGCAATTACTCATTATTTTTCCCCATTTATGGTAGTGAATGTGTTGGTAAATCAATAGCACTCAAACTTTGTGTTGCGCAAATTGACTTTTTGAGGGCCCCGCCGTGGTGGTCTAGTGGCTAAGGTACTCGGATGCTGACCCGCAGGTCGCGGGTTCGATTCCCGGCTGTGGCGGCTGCATTTCCGATGGAGGCGGAAATGTGGTAGGCCCGTGTACTCAGATTTGGGTGCACGTTAAAGAACCCCAGGTGGTCAAAATTTCCGGAGTCCTCCACTACGGCGTCTCTCATAATCAAATGGTGGTTTTGGGACGTTAAACCCCACAAATAAATCAATCGACTTTTTGAGGGACCGAGTTTTGCGAAGCTTGCACCTGCACCCTATTCGCGAGGCGGATGTGCGGATTCCTCTCGGGAATCCACACATCCGCTCACATCATGACCGGTTGATTGATTGATTGATTGATTGATATGTGTTGTTTAACGTCCCAAAACCACCATATGATTATGAGAGACGGCGTAGTGGAGGGCTCCGAAAATTTCGACCATCTGGGGTTCTTTAACGTGCACCCAAATCTGAGCACACGGGCCTACAACATTTCCGCCTCCATCGGAAATGCAGCCGCCGCAGCCGGGATACGAACCCGCTACCTGCGGGTCAGCAGCCGAGTACCTTAGCCACTAGACAACCGCGGTGGGGCACATCACATCATGACCGGCAACGAAGTGCGCATTTCGTGAGGCATCCGCACTTCGTTGTCGTTTATGACGGGAACATCTGCGGTTCAAAGTGGTGCTCGCATACTGCCGAAGAAATGCCGAAAGCTTTAACTTTCCTGTTAAAGTTCCGCTCCTATCCCTTCTTTCGGAGGTCGTCGTCCTTTGTTGCGGCAAACAGCGACGCTCTCGGCCCATTTGAGTAGACCGTGTGGCCACCGGGAGCGAAGCACTGGTGGGAGCCTGCCCGCCTCTCCACCATGCCGTGGGCTGGGCGTCTCGCTCACGATCCATGCGAGAAGGCACTAATGCGCAGCGGGTATCCCAACACTGATGAAACGCAAGCCCAGCCAACGTTACTATAGCACGTTGGGCCATAGAACACGTTAAGGCGCAGCCATTCGCACCGTACTGCTGCCACACACGCTATGAAAATAGGGAGGCTTCATGTGCGCATGTTACTATACTACATAATAGCTCACAGCGCACGAGATACGGACGAGGAAGAGACACCGAAGAGAAGCGCTGATTCACAACTGACCTTTATTTCGAGGGAACGTGTATTATTATGCAGATCGCCCATGCGCGAGTGCATGCTGTCAAAAGCGTCCGTTGACTATGATAACACGTAATCCTTTACTCGTGGTCAAGAAAAGCGTGCAAGGGAGTTCGCTCACCGCAAGAATGATAACGCCTTCGGGGATAGCACTATAGAAGGTTTCGCTTTCTTTCCCATCTTTATTCCTCATTCTACCTTCCCTTGTGCAGGATAGCAAACCATAGCAAACCGAGTGGGCATGGCAGCACTGCGAAAGCAATGTCGCCTAATCTGCGGCTTCTGTTGCTCGAACAGGTTTTCTTCGTCTGCGGATCACTACGAGCTGGAGCATACAGCGCATGCGTGGCCGTACCAGCTGCTGACACCGCTGTTATCGACCACGAACACATCGTCGACGCTACCCTCGAGCGCAGGCACCCTGGAACGCGCATAGAGCGGTTCTTCGCGGGACCTATAAAGTTGGACCCCCTGCCAGCAGCGTTGAGTGGGCACGGCAGCACTGCGAAAGCAAAGTCGCCTAATCTGCGGCTTCTGTTGCTCGAACAGGTCAGTTTCTACTCAGAATACTGTTACAAAACTGACAACAGATTTGTTGTTGTGCTGCCGTGCCCAAGTGTACTGTTCTCTGGATTTTCCTCTTTGTGCCTGCTATTGTCTGGCGATGTTGAACTCAACCCAGGTCCTGATGTGAAAGTCCTTCTAAAGGAACTGTCTGAAGGCCAGAAGTCAATTAAGGCAGATCTGAGCGCTCTAGGAGAAAGAATGACTAAAATGGAAGACGCCATTCAAAAAATCAAAGATCAGGGTAAAAAAATAGGCCAGCTAACGAAAACCGTCACCAACCTTAATGTGACACTATCAAGACAAGAAGAAAGGCTAATAAGCTTAGAGGATAGGAGTAGACGGAATAATCTTTTGGTCTTTGGGGTTGAAGAGGGCGAGGCAGAAACCACAGAAGACCTGGAACTTAAAAGTTTGAGGAAGGGCTCAAAGATATTTTTCTGTAAGCATGGTCTACTATGTTAATTTATTGCAATTCATTTGTATGCTTACTACGACTGCACTGTTTTTCCTTCAGCCTCAATGCCGGTGTTTCCAATCATATGTCATGTAACATTTACAAGTACAAGTGTTGATGTTTAAATTGCTGTATGATTTGAATGTATTGATGTTTCTCATTCTTAGTATGTCCCACCCCTGTAACAGCCGAAAGGCTAACAGCATTTGAAAAATAAAATAAATATATAAATAAAAATATGCTCCAATTTCTGGTTAACCTCCCTGCCTTTTCCTCATTTTATTCTCTCTCTCTTGCTGATTGCCCTTTTTTTCTTCGATTGACGCAAATTCAATTATCAGCCTTTTTTTTTCTCACTTGACATTTTAGCGATTACAGTAGTGCCACCAAAGATATTAGTGCAGCCACACTCGAAAAAATGTTGCACCAAAGAACCATTTCTACTTTTTTATGTTTTTTGATGATGCTCTCGTTGACGCACATTGAGACACCTAGCCGTTGGTCGTATGCCGCTCCACAGGATAGGGGTATGTCATATACCACGTCTTTAGCACACTATGTGATTGGGTTACTATGCTCATTATTGCAGCCTTCATCCTAATTAACAGGACGATCGACTTCACTTGCATAGCTTCAGCAGTTCTTTGGGTAAGGAAAAAAAGAACCTTCACCTCCGATTTCTCATTGATTTTCTTTAAGCGAAGCGATATCTGACTCATACATGTGATGCACGATATCTGATGTGCATGGGCAACTATGCATATTTATTTCTGTATGCTCCTTCGAAGTAAAATTCAGTTGTCAGTCAGCGCTCGAGTGTGCGCGCGGCATCAGATCAGGCGGCCCGCACATGAAGACTTCCTGAGTGAAAAAGAACAAGAGCGCCCCCACCTATTCTAGTGGCCGTTCAGAGCGTAAAAGAACGCCGGGATACCTGGCACGCCCCACCGGTCATGCCAATACACCTCTTCCGGGAATGCAATTCACACCAAGTTCACTAGGCTTAACTTTACCCTTTGCAACGCTGAAAACACCATCCATTTTGAACGCCCACATACGCACGGTACAAATCCACCGAAGTTCGCTCGAGCAATATAACAATCTAAAAGTGCGCGAAACCCCGGAGTAAGCTTTTAATTAAGGCTGGTCCTAATTAATGTGTACCTTCGGGGCACCCCCCAACCCTACCAACAGTGTGCAAACTTATGAATCTCTGCAGACCTTAATGAAGAGCGTCAATCACTACGATACTTCACGTGCACATGGTTTAGTTACTTTCATGTTTCGCCTTTCTTTTTAATTAAAAAACTGCCTATCTGCCTATTTTCTATGCCCCCTTTTGCTAATAAATTTACGTATGCGACCATGAAGGCCGCCGCACTCTGGCGACGCACTACGCGGGCAGTATATGGTCAACAGAACTTAGAATGGCCCCTGCAATAGAGTAGTGATAAGTTTAAATTAATCTTATAGCGTTGAGGTCACAGCTCAGTGTACTTTTATAACAAATTCGAAAAAATAAAACTGCCCGCGACACCTTTACCGTCTTCGACTAAACCTCTTCGCAGATCTAGAAACCGAACACTCCCTAAAAACACTGCCCACAGTCACTTATGGAGAAAATTGGCGATGTAGATAGGCTAAGTTCTCGGCACGAGTAAAAACACCAAGATAGCTCGTAAATGAATAAAGTGGCATTCTACGGGAGACACGCAGCATCGTAAGCAATTGCCAATAGACGTTCGAGTTTAAAAACACGCACAACTTTGAGTTTTGCCGACGAGAAGGGTGACTGCACTCATTTACGCAATTTAATAACAATAACACATTAGTCCATAAACAATTCCACGGGGTAATTCATATAGCCGCAATGTCGCCAACTCAGTTATATTGTGTAGCCACTTATATAGTGTAGAATATTGTGTCATGTTGTGCAATATATCCATGAGCATGTGTTAAATTGTATTCTTGCTGGTTTAAGACTTGCTCTGTTCCTTTTCCTAACTTTTATTACACGTGAGTCACGGTGCGATACAAAATTACGCTTTCTTTTTTTTTATTAGCTAACCAGTAAAAATAGTTTTTTTCGTGTAGTATTTTGTCTTTGTATTTAGGGGTTTTTTGTCGTTAACCGCTAAGCCATTTCACTGCCTACAAGTGGATAGGATGGTCTCGCAGACACTTGCTTCATCGGCAACGTTCCCCAACATATGCGGAATCGCCTTTGTCGTAATAACAACAACGACTAAAAGATGCGGCGGGGTACGACGAATACGAGTACGGCACCACCACTACCATCGAAAACAGAGATCTACTGGAGAATATTCGTTTATAATAGAAGCTATCGAGTCTATCTACCAAAGCTATAGGACAGATCCGAAGCCAGCAGATAGAGAACTTAAGGAAAACAATCATATCGGTTGCTGTTTGTATAAAAGCAACACCCCCCCCCCCCCCCAACCTTCGCATTCTATTCGATAGATTTTGGTCCCACCGGCGCCTACTATAGTTATTTTTTACAGCAGAGCTGCTAAGGTTGGGGTTGGTCGTGGGTAGTAGATAGATAACTATATTAATCATCATGAACCACCCCACGCCATCTTCGCCTTCCTCTTCATCTTCTTCCTGCTTCGCTACCAGAAGACGTGCGCCGATTAGCCCGGTGAGGTATGCACTAACTTGATCGGTGAACTATGACGTTTATGCTGTTTCCTTCAGTGATCATTGCTTAGTTTTGTTTGAGATAGGTAGAAAGTGCAAAAAGAAGGTTGTATGGGAAACATGGAAACTGAATACTAAGATAATTACGCACGAAGGGTTTGTAGATAAGACGAAGAAGGAAATCGAGAATTTTTTCAAAAACGCAGAAAGGAGTGCCACGGAAAGATGCGAATTATTTAAGCAAAAGATAAAAATCAATGCAATAGAGTGTGGTTGCTACATGCAGTATCAAGCTCGAAAACAGGAACGTGAGCTACGGGCAGAGCTAAATGATTTGGTGAATATTGAAGCAGAAAACCCGGGCTTATTCACACATCAACTGCAGGTTGTCAAAAACAAAATTGAATGTCTTGAAGAAGATAAATATAAAGGCACAATTATACGAGCAAGAGCTCAGAGATACCTCGTGGGTGAAGCCCCGACAAAGCGAGCCTTGTCAGATGAAAAGGCATATGCTCGAGCTCACGACATACTAGAGATAGAATGGAATGGTAAAATATTGAAAGAACATAAAGATATTATGAAAGCTTTTGAAAACTATTATCAGGACTTGTTTGCTTATCGCGAACCAAAGGAGCCGGGTTTTGTAGATGAGTTCTTGATATAAATGCCGGCACTTAATGCTGAGGACACAAATTCATTGGAAATGTCTATTAGTATAGGGGAAATTGAGAAGGCTATTGATGATCTCGGCATGGGCAAATCACCTGGTCCAGATGGCATTAATGCCGCCTTTTACAAGGCGTTCAAGGAGGATATGGCCGCCGCATTGCATGAGGTTTTTTCAGAGTCTTTAGATCGCGGAGCTCTGCCTCCATCGTTTAATCGAGCACACACCGTGCTGATTCCTAAAGGGAAAGAGCAACATGTTTTACGCAAAGTGACAGGATACAGACCAATCACGCTAACAAACGTAGATTATAAGGTGTTTATGAAAGTTCTGGCTAGGAGGTTGCAAGGAGTTATATACAACTTGGTCGGGTCACATCAGACTTGCGGCATCAAGCGTAGGAGCATATTCACGAATATTCATGTTGCCAGGAGCAATTTGGAGTATTGTGACGCTGCGCTTCTAAAAGTAGCTATGTTGCAAATTGATCTAGCCAAGGCTTTCGACATGGTTCCACACAATATACTCTTCATGCTAGCTGAGTACGTTGGTCTTGGTGCGATCATATGTAAAGGTATTAAATTGGCATATAAAAATTCAACCACAAATTTAATTGTAAATAGAGAACTCTCACAGCGCATACAAGTACTTTCCTCCGTGCGCCAGGGATGTCCTTTAAGTCCTTTGCTCTTCACTCTATTTTTGGAACCATTGTGTCAGAAAGTGATTCACCATGCAGGGATTAATGGTTTCAGGTTGCAGTCATGTGAAGTGCGTGTTTTGGCATACGCCGACGATATTGCCTTTTTTGCAGTTGATAGAGAGAGTGTCACTTCGTTATTAAAAATCACTCAAAGGTTTTGTCACACGAGTGGAAGTTTAATGAACAAAGAAAAAAGCATTGGTTTATGGCATGGTAATTGGGACCTCACACCCATTCTTTTGGAAATATTCAGTGGCTCACGACGCCTAGTCGTTACCTAGGGGTACCATTGGACAGGTATCAAGACAGTGAAGCATTTTGGCTTGAAAAGGCTGAAGAACTGCGCGCGACCGCCGAAGGATGGGGTGGTCGTGGCTTATCAATTTTCGCTCGGTCAGCTGTATGCAACGTGTTTCTGGCTGCTAAAATTATGTACCTTTTGCAAGTACTTAGTTGTAAGCGTAAAACCATTCACAAAGTCCACAGGATATTCGCCACGTTTATCTGGAGCTCTACGTGGGAGAGAACATCTAGAACGAACTTGTTTCGGCGAGTTAAGCAAGGAGGGCTGTCTCTGTGCCATCTGTTTCTTAACCAGGTAATATCACGTTTCCTGCTCATTAGAGACCAGAGAGACTCTTTTTTACGTTCTTTATTTCAAACAACGCTGTTACACCACATGCCTGACTTCTTTGTATCTTCAGACAGGCGAGAACGACACACCTTGTCACCGTTCTTGCGCGAAGTTGTGTTCTCATATCGTTTCTTAAGGACGAGGTTTTCGATAGATTACCTAACTAATGTGAAAAGAAAGCGCCCTATGAAAGACCTAATACAGAATGTTTTTCCTGTGCCCCTGTACCGTTCAAGGTATGAAAAATCATATGGTCATGACGTACTAAAGCGAGTGAAAAACATGTGTATACCACCCAATGTGAAAACCTTCTTTTTTAAACTTCATACGGGAACCTTGCCAGTAAAAACGTGGCTTGAAGAGAGAGGGATGTATGTACCATGGGGAAGCAGCTGTCTCCTGTGTAACAAACCTGAGACCATTGAACATGTGTTTATTGATTGTAAGAACGCTATTTTCTTTTGGGACATTTTACAAAGTACTTTAAAAAAAGATTTACCTCTTACTTCATATGGAATTCGTTTTTTGCCTTGTGATAGTTCTGTGCAAAATTTGGATGTTATATTTGTACTTGGTCTTCATTCGGTTTGGCGTAGTGTGCTATCGTACAGACACTGTGATGTGAGAGTTCTATCCGTTAATGAGTGTTTCGTGGAAGCTGTTATAAAAGTGCGAGATGTGTATAAGACTACCGACTGTAATGAAGATGTAATATCTTTGTTTGACGCGTTGTCACGCATGAAACACGTGTGATAGTGATTGTCATATTAGCTTGACCTGTAGTCAAGAAGGCAATAAAGAAAAAAAAACAACTAACTTGATCGGTGAAAGAAAGAGGTCAGAGAGAGAGAAAGAACGAGAAAACATAAAGCAACAAACACCGAAAAATAAGACAGGAAAAAAGAGAAAATATATTCATGTATACTACAGTATAGAAAGTAGAATTCCCCTTGTGGCGTAGAAGAACTACAATTTTGATAAATATAACATTCATTCTAATTTTCGTCTTCGCCCCATTCTTCCTCTTTAGATTGTAGGGCACCGGCTCTGCTGTGACCCAACCTTGCGGGAATTTCTGTGAACCAAGTTTCTTTCTCATCTATTCCAGTTTCTCATTTAGCTCATAATTATTGCACATCAATTGTTCACAGCAATTTAAATGCTCACATTACCTTAAATGATTTCATCATCAGTCATCTTTATATGGGTGTGCGCAATTGCAGAAAACCATAATCCTGCGACTTGGACGTCTAGTACAAGTAGCCCTCGCACGTAGACGTGCTTGCGCCCTTGTATCCTTGGGTCAACTTTGTCTTTTGACGCGCAGCCAAACCAGACCTCTGAGGCCACCAGGTAGAAAGAAGGCCGCAGTAGAGATATGCTCCACCAGAGTGCCAGCAAGATTCCAGCCTCTCACGAGGAAAGTGTCGGCTCTATCAACGAACCCGCTCAATCGATTCTCATTGGTTAACTTGGCACTTAATTGGACCTTATCCTAAATAAACTCATGCTTAAATATCGTATGCATTAAATCAAACTTTTAACTTCAACCGAACCGTCTATTTCAAACTAGTTCTACTTCGGAATACGCATTTTCGGAATATTCGAAAAACCGGAAGTAAGAGCTTGACCGGAAGTGCCGGGAAGACAAACAAAATTGTCGCTCGTTGCTCGTGCTGCTCGATCGGTTCCACTTCTATTCTTAACAGAAGTGATAGGCTACGAAAACGAAAGTTCATGCACTATAGCAGCACCTTGAGCTACATCTAGAAACGTATTTTGAGGAAACAAGCACAGTATTGAGTTCACTCCCAACGTTCAAAAGCACTGCATGTTTTTACAAAATGCTTGGACACCATATCCCTACATTCACAACTTTACATCTTCCGGAATCATTTTCAAGTCCAACGCGATAATGACTCGGGCGCCTAAGAAACAGCTGCGCTGTAAAACGCAGTAGTAGGCAAGCGCTCATACTTGGGCAAAAAACACAATTTCACGGCTCACATTGTGTCCTAAGGCAATTTACATTAGCCCTATACTTTCATTTTCGTGTTTTACTCGTCTGCACTTTAAGTACAAAGAATAAATTTAGAGGGACTTGGGCGCCTACTCGCACAATTTTAACGCAACTTCTCAATCGAGGGAGCGACGGGAAATGGGTCGCTACCATGTTACGAGCAGCACAAACAAGTAAAAAGTAATAAATAAGAAAAAGATACGTAGACACCCATAGAGGTGGCGGCGATAGGAAGTCATACGCGTCGCTCCATAAACCAAAGGCATCGTAAAATGACACATCGATCCAATGAGCACTGATATTTATCTATTTCGACAATACATTAACGTTTTACGCAGACCCCGTAAAAGTTAGACGTGCTTGGCAATTTTTATAGTGAGTTGCATGCATTGCTTTTTTTTTCGCGTGTTCTTGGTGTTGTTATTGCGTGATACTGACACAGACTTGCTCAATTCGCTGTAAAATATAGTGACATGTTGGCTTTAGCCCTGATAGCGGTAGTAAAACACTGTTCACGTGCGTTATTTACTACGTACTTTTCAAAAAGGTAAGAATGGTTGTATCTTGAAGCTTAACTTAAAGGTTTGCGTCATCACTACCGAATCATGGGAAAGAAAAATAGAATATGGGGCTTAACGTTACAAAACCATGATATGATAGATATGCGGTATTGAAGGGATACGAAAATTTCAACCATCTGGCATTGCCTAACTTGCACTCATATTTCCCCCAGTACACAGACTACTAGCACTTCGCCTTTTCTGAAATGCAACTGCTGTCACAGTGTTCGATCCCGTGACCTTGTGAATAAAACAGGAGAAGTATGTCTCTTCGTAAGAGTGCCTTAACATTGGACACGATTCCCAAAGTGCGCACACCTTCATCGGTTCTGACCGAATCATCGCTGTAACAAGCAAAAAAAGTTGCGATTCAAGCATAATAGACACAATTTTTGTAATATAAAAAGGAAGTTAACAAAGGCAATGTCCGCTCATCTAGCAGTGGTGAGAACCACGCGGTTCTTAAAGTATGTACGGTTGGGAGCCCCATCGGTCCCAACAAATGACAAGACCGCTCGCAGGTTTACGAAAAGCACTTTATGAAAACATGGACTAACGAGCACATACGCGCATAAAGCAAACAAAGCAATCAGAGCAAGACGAGAGAGCTAATTACGGAAGTTTTCGAGGAGCGAATCGTCCTTGCGAATGTCCACATATTTCGCCGCATGGCGGCTCACCCATCGGAGAGTAGAAAACGCAGGGTGATGCGAAGTGACGAGTGACGCAGAAGGGCTTCAAAAAGATCGGCGACGGCTTGTACGGGAATGATGCTGTAAAGCAAGTGTCCGCCACCGGGGTCCGCGACTCAGTACTATTCGGCCCTCAGAGCAATGTCAGAATCCATCATTTCCCTTTGTCACTGCCTTTATGAAGGCCGCCGTAAGATTTTGACCTCGAATGGAACTTGCACTTGTAACCTACGTTTGTAAATTGTGTACAGTATTGCCAATGTGTCAACTTATTTCCCTTTGTGCCAGACCCCCCCCCCCCCCCCCTTGCGTAGCTGAGCGGCTCCCGCTGTGTCGGCTTGATGTAACGTGGCGCTTCGCCTGAAAAAGCTGCAGACCCCTGCTGTAAATCAGTCTAGGATGCTTAGACGTCGACTTTCACACTCTCCCTTGATCTTATTGTGTTAAGGTATGCTGTGATCATGCGCAGGAAACCATCACTTAGTTTATTACTATATCAATGTGTGCTTTTGTCTTGTGTCTTCCCGTGCTCTTTCTTCACATAAAAAAAAACAGTGAATAGATTGCAGGCAGTTCGACCCGACTTTTAAGCATCAACGACGCATCAACATGTCATTGGCCCGACGACGGACAGGAACCGACAAACCGATGATCGGTTCCTGCCCACGGCAAGTTATCTTTTCACCCACTTTTCTTTCTTCACATTTACCTTACAATTCGGTCTAATAACTTCCCCTATACTTTCCTTGGCATTATTTT
Organism: Rhipicephalus microplus; assembly: GCF_013339725.1. Lineage (NCBI taxonomy): Eukaryota > Metazoa > Arthropoda > Arachnida > Ixodida > Ixodidae > Rhipicephalus > Rhipicephalus microplus. Next base: position 1,537,748 of record NC_051169.1, on the reverse strand, counting down.
CTGTTATATCTCATCATACTGTGTCAAAACACGGAAAAATGAGCCCTTAAAAATACACTTGTGTCCCTTATATATATATATATATATATATATATATATATATATATATATATATATATATATATATATATATATATATATATATATATATATATATATAATCTTACTCCGTATAGCACTGAATCAATTTCTGCTCTGCAGAATTGATTCAGCGCTATACGGAGTGAGATTTTTGCATATTCCCTCCCCGCCCAGCCTACGTCTTTAAGTATGCAACAAAAGTAAGAAGAATTAAGTTTTCGGGGCATGCGCACGCACTGTTTGTTACGATTCGGATTTATTTTTATTTACTTCTTATTTTATTTACATAATACTGCAGGCCCAGTGAAGGGCCCAAGCAGGAGGGACGTATTTACAAAGCTCGTAATAAGGACAACAGAAGATCAAGAACATGTAAAGCGCGAAGAATAAGGACATAACTCAAACAATGAATAAGAAAGACATTTAACACTTTAACAATACAGGTCAAGATACAATATGTTCAATTGAGTCAATGCTATTTATGAATAATGCTGGTAATTGATTCCATTCGGTTACAGTGCGCGGGAAAAAGGAAAATTTGAAAATGTTAGTTCTAGCCTTAAAGGGCGTTAGAGAGTCGGCATGCCGGTGTCTTGTTCTGCGAGCGGTGAGTGGTTCGATGTATTGTTCTGGTCTCATTGACAATTTGTTATTCTTAAGAAGATAAAGAAATTTTAATCTTTGAATTTTACGTCTTAGTTCTAAGGTTGGTATGTTATGGTCTCTCATGAGTTGGGTTGGGGAATCGCTCGAACGGTACTTAGAGTAAACGAACCGAACCGCTTTATGCTGAATCATCTCAAGTGCATGAGTGTTAGTTTTTGTGTAAGGGTCCCAGATTATACATCCATACTCCAATTTAGGTCTTACAATAGATGTATAGGCTAGCATTCTAACACTTGCAGGAGCATGTTTGAGCTTATGTCTTAAAAGGCTCAGTTTACGAAAGGATGACGCACAAATGTATGAAATGTGCTTGTTCCAACTTAAAGTGTTTGTTATGGTAAGACCCAGGTACCTATATTCTGTAACTTCGTTCAAAGGTTGTCCTGAAAGGTTGTAAGGGAAGGATAGAGAATTTTTCTTATTGGTTATTTTCATAAAAACTGATTTGTTGGCATTTAGGTTCATATTCCACTTAGTACACCAGTCATATATATTACAAAGATTGGAATCAATACTGATGGAGAAGAGCCCGCCTTACATCCACGAAAACACGGTATTTTTGAAAAGTGAGAATTGGCACCTCAATATCATAATCTTGCAGAACGGTGCAGGCGATGTTTACACGGCCCGCTTGCCTTGCTCTCAACTCGAGGCTTCACCGCCACAGAATCCTTCCAAAGTGTGGCCGCCTTATCCGTCTTTCTGGGATGCGCAACAATACATTCCCTGAAGGGTTAAGAAACAAAACTAACCGACTTTCTGTTTTTCTCCTTCCTAAAAAGACCGAGACGGCGGTTCCTTGTCTGCCGGGCATGTTTGGATAGGTGTAGGGCACGTCAGCGTATTCGACGAACCTGTATATTTGAGACTTAAAGCTTGAGGGAAACAGCGTGTGGGCTCTGCACTCGATGGAATTCCGCAAAATTCATTGTGTATGTTTCCCTTTAGGGGTATTGTTAGATACATGCGCCCGTGCACTTTGCATGTAAAGAAGACGAATAACTCCGAGCTGGCCAACTTGCGTTCTTGATGTCTGTACTTCGTTGTTCTTGTTTTTTGTGGTTTTACTTTGTCTTGCTTTTCTTTTGGTAGGTTTTGCTTTTCATTGCGTTACTTTATGTTTGTTAGACGTCACATCACATCGCCTTTCGTCACGTGACATTAAGTTTGTCTTGTAGCGAAGCCTTCGAACTCTGCATGGGGCACTCTCCAGCGCCTTCCAGCAGGACGGCCTCTTCGGATCTTTTCTGAGAAAACGTCGAACGTACTTGGAGTCTATGCTCTGTTCTGACTTTCATCGTCGGCGTGCATCGTCGGCTTGTGCGCACCAATAAATGCCTTTACGGTTTTTACGGTGCGTTTTTCTGCATTGCAGTTCGTTTTCCTGCTTTAATTTACTTTTATGGGTGCTTTATTTAGCCGCTTGTGAAATTACTGTCAGGCTCTTTTTCTTCTTTTTCTTATCTTCCCTCTTTCTCATCTTTCTTGTCCCCTTCCCCAACCCCCCAGTGTAGGGTAGCTGACCGGATGTCTTTCTGGTTAACCTCCATGCCTGCTCCCTTTTGTTGCTCCCTTTTGTTGCTTCCTTCTTTGTTTTTATATTAAGGGCGAAGCTCCTTAAACCCGCACCCATTCATCCCTCGTAGTCGTAGTCGTAGTGTGTAACAAGAATTACATTTGGACCTGCAAGCTGGTGCCGGTGGGAGATTTCTCCTGTGCTTTGTTGAACAATAAAAAGTTCGCGGCGTGCGCGTTACCTAAAAGCTGAATTCTCCTGTCTCTCATTTCCCATTAGCAGCCATTTACATGTACATTAAGCACTATCTGACAGGAAAAGGTTGCTACGTTATGCTCGCTGCGCGTAACCTCCTTGGTTTTAGAAAGGTTTAGCGAGCGTTGAGCCGCAGTGCCATGAATACAATTAACTAGTATACACCATGAACTCGAGGTGGTTAAAGGTGGGAAGTAGATACGAACTGCAAGCCGTAAGAAAGTAAAAGCCGAATTCTCCTTTCTCTCATTTCCCATTAGCAGCCATTGGCATGTACGTTGAGCACTATCTGACAGGAAAAGGTTGCTACGTTATACTCGCTGGGCGTAACTTTCTTGGTTTTAGAAAGTTTTAGCGAGCGTTGGGCCGCAGTGCCATGAATACAGTGAACTAGTATATACCATGAACTCGAGGTGGTTCAAGGTGGGAAGTAGACCCGAAGCGCAAGCCGTAAGAAAGTGTGCGTGTGCAACCTCTCGTTTAGTCCTTGGAATGTCCGCTGGATGGCGGTGCTTCTATATGGGGAATACATGATGAAAAGATTCGAGATTGTGGTACTTGGAGTGTTGAATAGATGTACGAACGGACACACATACAGATGCATGGATGGACGCATGAACGGTCACACAGACGGAGGCATGGAGGGACTGAAGCAAGAACGAATGGACGGACGAATGCTTCGCCCCACTCTCTATCATTCACTCCGTGGATATGCTGCCAATTTTTTGCTCCACTGACTTTTATAGACCAAACGGACCTGGTAACCAGTTCGTAGACATTCTTTTTCGTTCTTTCTTATGCTTGTCTAAGTCTTCGTCAGTTTCCTTCGCGTCCTTCTCTTTCCTTTTTCCCCCCTCATGTCTCCATTTACCCTTCTGTGCTCTCGAAAAAGTAAGCAAGCGTAGTGCCCCTTCAGGTGGAAATTGACAACTTGATCTCTCCTTCTTTTCGCTGTGCGCTGTGTCCTTTTGTATCTGTGTACGCACACAACAACAACAACATTTTAATTATATTATTATTATTACTTATTATTATTATTATTATTATTATTATTATTATTATTATTATTATTATTATTATTATTATTATTATTATTATTATTATTATTATTATTATTATTATTATTATTATTATTATTATTATTATTATTAAGAAGTGAGAAGAAGATGATGCTTTCCTTTGCGTTCCCTTGCTTTGCTTTACTTTGTTCTGCCTTATTTACTTGCCTATTCTTCATGCCGATTTGCACTTTTTTTCTACTCTAGTTTGATAGCTTCGTGTTCCCATGCACGCTCAGCAAGCATGACAATGCAAGCTGACCCATGCGTCAGCTTGCATTGTTATGCCTGCTTCGCGTCGATTTATTGCAATTTATTACATTAGTCTCATAAAAATTTTCTGTTTGTCCGAGTTCTTGTACTGCTGTCACTTATAAGCAAGCCACAGTGCCGTTCACGGGCAAGAATGTGCAGAGGGACTGCAGAAAGAACAGCGGCCACATTTGTCTTGTTTCTTGCTTTTGTGGGTGCTGCGCCTACAGTGACTAGACTATAGCATCAGCTCATAGATTGGCCACAAATCTGTCTATGTTTTTGTGAGTGTCCTTCGCTACCACCCGCAGTCAACGAAAAATTACGGATCAAGTTTTAGGATTAAAAAAAAAACAACGATGCAAACACCGAACCGTCTGGCTCGTCACTTCATATCAGAGTACACCACTTTTTCTTCCCCAGAAAGTTCGGGTCTAATAAGTTATAGTTAGCGATCGACGGAAGAGGAGACGCCGCTGCAGACAGCCTTCTCCCAAGGACTTCGCATTTCACCTTAATCGAAAGATGTGGGTACGTGAATACGATGAAAAGTGTCTCACGAGACCAGTATAACGAAAAGATAGCGAGAACGGTGGAGTGCCTCATCACGATAGACCGAATGGGAATCCACCTAGACGACAGCATAAAATGAGGGCTATATAATGCCGTATGTCCGCTACCAGCAATACGGGACGTAATGTCTAAAACTTACGAAAATGCAAGTTTACGCCCATAAAGTGCAGTATTACCATTACAGGCAATAACAAGTTTTGTGACGGCAGTGTGGTTAGAAAGCGTTGCCAGGCGATGATGCCTTTTGCGATTCTGAAGTCATTACCAGAGAACGGTCTCCTATTTATAGCATAACGTATATACTGGAGACATTACCGCATAACGATGTACCCTAAACAATATTGTACACTAAAGACGTCATCACTGTGTTGAAAGCCTTGACCAGACATCCAATGGTTCAAACAACCATTCTCTTTTTATAGTTCAGTACCGGGAAAAATGAGTGCTGCTTATCTCTACCGTATTTTTTGTTTACAGAAACAGCAAATACAGGCTTAAGTCAAGTTTAGACAAAGCTTTATTGTCAGCTTCAGGCCATTCACAGCTCCATTGCTTAAAGTCAGTTTCAACAAAAGAACATTTATGGAAACAAAAGACGTGTAAGGCTTCCTTTCGGCTTTGGGATGATTCGGCGAATACATTGAAAAGGGAAGCGTTTGTGTAGTGTATCAATAACTCACTGCCTCTTCTACCCCTTCTTCCGTCCCAAATCAAACAGAGGGCCATCGCCGGTCATCCATGGAGATATAATTTTTAGGAATTATTAAAACGCGTTTGAGAAGCCTAAAATAGGCATAGGAAAGCAAAAGAACGTTCTTGGCCTCCACCATTGTAAATATGGGCACAATAAACTTTCGCATAAATGCAAGTTACCTCGAAGCAAGGACGTGCGCAACATGTATCTACAAGAAGCCAAGAGATGCTGTTCACGATGGCACAAAGGCGTCAACAGCAGCGCATAGCCGTGTCACTGTTCTTTTTCTCTCACGTTTGGCAGAACTAAGTCTCTCCGTTGATCCTGTAGCATGATTAGTCAAGTGTCCACCTGTCAAATCAACACTCTTCTGGGTGTTCTTTTCGGCTTGGCAAGAGGAAGGGCACAGCAAGAGCAGAGCCAAACCGCAAAATGGTCAAAATGGAGGAATGCGTAGGATTGGCCGGGTCGAATTACGTATATGGTTATTTTTCTCTGTCGGCGAACACCTTAAAGGTAAATTACAAACAAAGCAACGTCCTCATGCACACCAAATTTTTCTTCTTTCTTTTTCTCTCTGTGGTGCCGCGTTCGCTAACCGTTCACGTCATGTCAGCGTGGTTGCTGTCATATATCAGCGCGCCATATCATCGTGTAGGCTAAGTTGGCTGAGCTATACAGACAGCTTCGAGTTGTCGATGAATTGGCCCTCGCGCTTCTTGCATGGTCAGATCAATTGGTAGAGCGACTACCCTCGAAAGGCGTTTGTCCCGGTTTCAAACTCCGGGCCAGGACAACTTTTTCAGCATCTAAGCATCTCTTTCTTTTAAAGTCCGTACGGATTTTCTTCTGGTTTCGTCCTACAACAGCTGGTTGCCTTCTTTCCATTTCTCAGATAAAGGCCTAAGTTAAACCACACACACACACACACACACACACACACACACACACACACACATATATATATATATATATATATATATATATATATAAATATATATATATATAGATATATATATATACATATACATATATATATATATATATATATATATATTATATATATATATATATATATATATATATATATATATATATATATATATACATATATATATATGTATGATAAACAGCAGTCTAAACTGAACTTGAAAGCGAAACATGTGGCGAAATAGTGTCCGTGCCGTTCACGATTTCAAAAATAGGCATTTATAGGCATTAAGGCACGAACGCCGAAAAAGTGGCATATATATCCTCTAGAAAAACACTAGAAAACCCTTCTTAACTTGTAATTCATGCTTGTACATCATGGTTCGATTGCAACGCAAGAAAGAAAATGGGCATTTGTTTAAAATCTGGTTCATGGCCATTACCGTGACTTCAATGTATGCGAAGTCTACGACGCGGTAACTACCATTGGATTATATCTCAAACCATTTAAATCTGTCATCGCGCCACTAATAAAGGACATGAAATAATTTTACAATGGCTCCCTGGTCACTGTGGGATTGGTGGTAACTACCCCGCCGACAACGCTGCCCGTTGTGCCCACGACGGAGCACCCACACTGCTCATACCCCGGTGAAGGGTTGATGCCGCAAAAGAACTTCGTCGCATCGCGCATAATTTACACACTTACGCATTGTTATCTTCCACCAAACTCTACTCGGCGCCCACAGAACCTCGCTTCATTACTTCAATTACATCTGCCATCAAAGACTTCGCGACGGGACGCTACATTGCTGTATCGGTTGTGGGTCGGTGTTGCCTGCACCGATTCATTAGGTCATCGCATTGGTATGGCATTCGTATAACTGCCATTGTGTAGAAACTCTTGAACATGTCCTGTGCCATTGTGCAGACTTTGAAGAAAATCGCCAGACTCTCCAGTGTGCCTTAAGGAGGCTGGATGATCGACCCTTTACTCTGGAGAAGATCTTGGGAGGGTGGCCGTCACGTACTTCAGCCCAAAAAGCCACAAGAGCCGTTCTACAATTCTTGAGGGCGACGTGCGACCGCTTGTGAAACCTGAACTGTGTTTGCGGTGAGTGTGCTATGTGCAATGTGTATGCCCCCTCTCTCTTTCTTTCTCTATCATTCTCCTCGCCCCCTTGTAGGGTAGCAAACTGAACTTAGTCTAGTTACCCTCCCTACCTTTCTGATATTTTTTTCTTTTCTCTACATAGAGAGAGAGAGAGAGATAGAGAGAGAGAGCACAACATTATTATAGTCCATTGCAATGATACGCTGGGGCTTCCCCGTGCCTTAGAAGTGCGGCAGCTTGGTCTAGTTGATATGGCATGACGATAGTTATAGCGTGAAAACAAAACGACGACACAGAGACGTGTCTTTCGTGTCCTTCTTGTCTCTGTGTCTTCGTTTTGTTTTTGCGCTATAACTATCGTCTTCCCCGTGCCACCCGACTATACTCCTGAGCGTGACAAAGAATCAGAAGAAAACGGGTAGACCTGGATCAGGACATGGATAATTGTAATACTTTAATTATACTCAGCTATCCTTTTTTCGTTTCCTTTTTTTTTCTTGTTTTTGAGTCATTCAGGTACAGTATGTTGTTTACTACGCGCTGTCACTTAGAGAAAGATTCCAATCCGCGCTCACAAACTTGATACTTCCCCTTCCACGAACGTCGTATATTTGCATGTATTGAACTATTGTTCATCAGGTGCCACGGAAATCTCCGAGAGTGATTGCACAACACTCTTCTGCAAGCCCACATTAGCTGTGAAAATTCGACCAATAAAATAATTATGTGCTGCCATCAAAATTATTAACTACACGCAAGGCGCCTTCAAGACCCCGTCGTCTTTTATCATTTCTTTTTTGTAACAGGTGGCCTGTAAAGGTTTTCGGACTGTCAGTGAAATTACTTCATCACACCAAGATGCATGTTCACTCTCGCTTTAACGTAAGCAACTCTGCGGTGTATTTCATTCTGTCACTTCAGCGTTTCCCGACGAGACGCTAATAAATGATATACAGCGTGTTGCAACGCTAAAAGGTTGCCACCTCCCGCAACGAGGACCAACGTTGGTCCGCCTCACAGGGGTGCCAACGCTGCCGGCTGCAGCTGTGCGATGATGAGTCGCCTGCGGTTTCATGATTCATGTCTGCCGCCGTTCCGGCAACCAGCCAGCCGCTGGAGCCACGCCCACGGCTCCTGTTGTGAAACATTGAAGCGAGCCCCCTCCCGTGGACACCGGAGTCATGGTCGCACGCCTGCTGTATTCTTTCTTTATTTCCCATTCATGGTCCTACAACAAGCGCGAGTTTCGGGCTTGCAACTCGTGGAGAGCAACAAAGTACGTAAAAGAGCATTGCCGTAATTGGGACATAATTGATATCAGGGGAGTGATGAAGCCTCTCTATCTATTGAATTCTTTTTTTTTTCTGCGAAAGACCGCTAGTTGGTAGAACGCGTGTCATCCACTTTTGTCGCTGGTATGGTCATCGAGAGCAGACACGAAAAAAGAGACTGAATGAATTAATAATGACAGGAAATAGGGGTTTTTGCTATAAAAGTGTCATTAGATAAAAACTAAATAAAGAAATGAGATAGATGTAGGACGGGTGATTAATCCGCGGAAACACTGAAGAGTCAGTTTCGCTGCGGAAACGCACTACAGAGTCGTTTCCAAGAATGCACAAAAAAAAGTTTGTGTACATTCTGTATACTGCATCAATAAGTTATCGTGTAACAGTATAGACGCGCCTATGGGACACGTGACACGTGTCCTGTAGGCGGTCAATACTGCAAGCGTGCACTGTTTGCACTGTGGCCTTACCGTGTGCAGGCGGTTGAACTGTGCCTGCATACACACATGTGCGCGCTATGTGGCGACGCACGCACTTAAAGAAACATGTCCAAGTTCTAACTTTTCTGTGTCGTGTGCAGAATTAGTATTGTATACAATTTAAAGATGCAAGAGTTTCACTCACAATAGAACACGCTTGAAGCACAATGTTACTTACCAGATAAACACGAAACAAGCGGCGCTCATCTGCACCACGTGGTGGCATCTTGAGGGACTCGGGCGGTCTGCATGCGTGAAACAACGAGCGCGTCATTAAGCAAGTTCGGGTTTGTGCGAATCGGGGTAAGTAACTCATCGAAGAAATTCAG